>CAJQUW010007671.1:0-120323 GCA_907163375.1 Prostheceraeus crozeri
ACACTCACGAATGAAACTTCGATGATCAAACTTTACTTTCACAAACTTGTGTCACGGTAAAACTATTTGACTACACTAAACTTTGCTTTTGCAAACCATGATAAACTTTCTGACTACGTTCACAATAGCTTGTTCACTAGCGAAGAGAGAAATGAGCTTGTGGTTGCGTGTGGCGCATGAATGTCCCTTCCAATTCATTCCATTCATTATTTCGTCTCCGTGATAGAGACAGTTCTTAAAAGAACTCATGACTCATTCTCGCATGTATGGCCAACTATCGGGAGACAAGTGCAATGGAGATTTTATGAGGCAACCTTCGACAGAAGACTAAATGTCACCCTGGCGTTCAGAGCACTATGTCGAGACGATAAGGTAACCACTTGCAAACATGACGCAGAGAGGTTTAACAGGGATTACAATTGCCGAATATCCCATGCGGTACTCTTCGCTGCGGATTCCATCGCCGCCCAAAAGGGACGCCCGTCGATAGGAAGTATTACACCGAAAATCTTCGTGACTTGCACCGCCAATGACTTGATAGCAAGACATGAAAACCGGTGGAGTCATTTACAAGAGGTTGGCAAGTCGTTGCTTTGATCAGCTGGATAGCAAGCCGTGATTTACAAGCGTTTTGCAATGGAGATGTTTAGATGCCACCCATGACAAGATAGCTAAGACTCAACCGATTGGCGTTCAAAGTGCTGCGTTGAGAACTGTGTCAAATGCCCAACATGAGTTGCCCCAGAGGCTTCGGTCTAAAATATGACACACTCCCTTGCCACACTTATCACTACGGCATCATCCGCCGTCCCGAAGGAACACCCTGTTAGTGGAATATTGCAGCAAAACTCTCCGTGTCATGCTCGCTTTCAGTGAAAAGCCGCTTGTATCATGGTAAGACTGGCTTGTACACACTTATACATGCCTTCATTGACTTCAGAAGGGTCGAAAACCCCAGAAAACCTCCAAAAATAATAAATTTTAATTTTTTCAGCATTTAGTACTACTTATGAAATTTTATAAGTAGTCTGTAAATATAGGTCTGATCAATAGCGATCGAATCTTTTTTGACTCAAGTCAAAAGGAATTGTAGAAGCAAAGTTACAAGCCTTTAAAGTTTTGGAGTCTTTTATGGCCTGGAGACGAAGGTCATCTCCTGGCTAACCTTTAAGTCTGACGCCTTAGTTGATATCAGCAATGAAATTTTCTAAGTCGGTTTAACCCGAAATTTGGAATGTCCGATGCTATCATCAGAGCTTCAGAGAGACGACCTACCTTTGACAATCTCTCTCGTCTTAATGAAAAGTCTCAGTCGGTTCCCAGCTTATATAGTTTGTGGCGATCAGCTGATGACGTAATCTCAATCATCCAAAATTTTAAACACGTATATCTCCGGTTCTAGTGCTCCGATTGACTTCAAATTTTGACAGTCACGTTTTTTTGCTCTCACCTTTCATATAAGCCATCAGTCGACTCTGTACGATGACCAGAAGCCGAGTTGAAAAAAATTATTTTTCAAAAGTTCGAAAGTCTTGGAAAATGCGCAAATATTCGAGTTTAAACATGCTCTCATTTGGAAGCAAAACCTTCCACAGATCTGAAAAGATAGGATACTGGAGAACAAAGTGCGGTCTTGCCCGTAACAGAAACCGGAGCTCTTCATTCACTTCCAATCCTCCGCTTATCATCGCCAAAGAAGGCTACAATTTACCATTTTCACGAAAAAATTCCGTGTGGAAACCCAGTGTGAAGAAAATTTTCAACTGTATCTCTCCGATTTACTTGAAACTCACCCTCTAGATACAGAATTCCACGCTGATTCCAAATCTGGTCTCTGTTTTCCGTCCGAGGCTTCGTTCATCCGCTAGAGCCATTTTCGTAAAAATTCTAAGTCTGTCGTTTTTCGGTGATGGGCAAAAATCTTGAAGTAACTCTCACACCTCAACACACGAATGGTGAGACACGCCGTTTTTTCCACTGAATTTTCACACTCTTAGCTTTCAAATGAGCTTTCACACGACTTTCTACGATCTCTAGAACCAAAGTTGGAAGATCGCTGCCGAGGGGGTCAGAACTTTTTCTCTCCGATTGAGCTGAAAGCAACCTTCCTAAACCGAAAAGCTTTCAAATGAGCTATCACACGACTTTCTACGATCTCTGGAACCAAAGTTGGAAGTCTGACAGGAGGGGGGGACGTCCAAAAAAATTTTTTCTCTCCGATTTCGCTGGAAACAACCTTCCTAACCCAAAATTTCTCGTAGACTCCGAATCTGCCCTCCGTTTTCCCATCCGAGGCCTCCTTCATGCCGAAAAACGGACTTTCTCATCCCAAAACGTCCAAAACCTATCTTTTTCTAACTCTGGCGTTTTTCAGAGATTCCTGTCATTTTCCTCTCTAAACCCAGGAAAACCTGGACAGTGGATGCTTTCCAATGAATTTGTCTCACTCCTAGCTTTCAAACGAGCTATTGCACGACTTTCTACGATCTCTAGAAGCAAAGTTGGAAGATCGCTGCCGAGGGGGGTCAGAACCTTTTCTCCTCGATTGAGCTGGAAACAACCTGTGTAGACCCAAAATTAGCTACAAAGTCCAAATCCGCCATCCATTTTCACATACGGGGCTTCGTTTAGCCGCTACAGCCACTTTCTCACTCAAAAAACCCTCTGACGGCGCTCTAACATGACCAAAAGTCTCAATGTCACTCTCAAGCCTCAGCCAAGGAAGATGGGGACAAACTGTGCTTTCAATGAATTTGTTTCACTCCTAGCTTTCAAACGAGCTATTGCACGACTTTCTACCATCTCTAGAACCAAAGTTGGAGGTCTCGTCCAGAGGGGGTGACGTCCTCAAAATTCTTTCTCTCCGATTGAGCTGGAAACAACCTTCCTAGCCCAAAATTTCACGTAGATTCCGAATCTGCCCTCCGTTTTCCCATCCGAGGCCTCCTTCATGCCGAAAAACGACCTTTCTCATCCCAAAATGACCAAAACCCACCTTTTCTAACTTTGGCAGTTTTCAGAGATTCCTACCCTTGCCTCACAGGAGAACTCCTCCTTCCTTCCCTCCTAACCCAAAATTTCATGTAGACTCCGAATCTGCCCTCCGTTTTCCACTCCGAAACCTCCTTCATGCTGAAAAACGACCTTTCTCATCCCAAAACAACCAAAACCCACCTTTTCTAACTCCGTCCTTCCTAGATTCCTACCCTTGCTGCTCCTCCTTCCTTCCTTCCAGAGGGGGGGGGGTAGGGAACACATTCCTCCCAACACATCCTTGGCGATCTCCTTCCTGCCTTCCAGAGGGGAGGGGGTGCTGAGTCAGCATGATGACTCATCGTTGCTCATTTTGGCCTTGATTTTTGCACGGGCTTACTACTAGCATTCTTTCGGTCTCGAACCGAAGCCCTCACTTTTTTAGACCAGCTCAATGCTGTAAAATTCATCTCTTCAATTGACGATGGAAGAACCCGTAGATGACTCTATCAATTTTCTAGATATGAATATTTTCATAAAAAATGGCAAATTTGAAACCAATTGGATAACAAAAGAAGCCAATCCTTTATTGTATACTCATAGCAACTCCTAAAGTTCTGACTCTTATAAGAACAACGCGATTAAAGCCTTGTACAATAGATCTCAAAAACTAAGCAGTCTCCCTGCCGACCGCGATTATAACAAAAACAAAGTTATGAATATTTTTATTCAAAACGGATATCATCCAGATAGAATAAATAAAGTCTTTGAGCGTTGTGATGATCATAAGACTGAGATAGAATCTAGCGAAAAAACTGAAATATTTTGGAAGCTCGCCTATGTTTCAACTCTTCTTTCTCGAATAAAACGTAATATTCGCCACATAAATAGTGCTTTGGAAAATAGTATTCTAAGAATTGCCTTGAACACATACAAAACACAAAACATGATAAGCAATAAAGATAAAATTCCTTTCAATGAGTTATCTTCCGTAGTGTATAAGTATACTTGTGAGCATTGCAGTCAATGCTACGTCGGTGAAACCCGTCGCCATATTTTCACTAGGATAAACGAACACGTGAAAGGTCGACCAGCATCCTAAATATCTCTTCATGTTCACAACCCAAATAAAGATAATTTTAAAATTCTCATTCGCACTCCATACACGAAAATTGCTGAATCATTGTACATAAAGTCATTCCTTCATTCACAGTGCCTAATGAATAACCGCAGCCAATCACAGCCGCTTTTCCTATATTGATTTTTCTTGTCTCATTCGCACTGTATATATTGCATCCTTGTTTATTGACCGTTGTCACTGATGATGGTAGCTTGCCTACTGAAACATGTTTGCTGCTAATAAACCTATCATGAATGTATTTAAGCTTTGAAGAACCAAGATCAGAAATTTTCGCAACGTTTCTGTCATCGTCTATTCAGCATTCTCTATGGTACAGAGGTGAATCGACTGAATTGCATGCATGAAATAGTCTGAAAATTGAAAATCTTTTATTGATTAGGTGCTAGACTATTTTGTATCAAAATAAAACGTATCTTTTTATCACATCTTTCAAAAAACGCATCTAAAAAATACTTCTGCAATATTCAAGCAAAATAATCGTAAATTTAGTTGCTGAAGTTGACAATCAGATTTCTTGTTGCATCATTATCATCATAATTGTGAATTATATGATCACATGCATGTATATCATTGAACACACACGCATTTTAGTAATGATTTAATATAAATGCATGCATGCACAATGAGCCCGAATGCATTTTTTGCTAACTTGAACTTACGAATAGACATCTTCGGAGGCCACGATTGTGGTGAAATTGCTTTTAATCTCACGGAGAACATTGACAGAGTCCGGAATTTGCATGCTTGCAAAGCTTGAGCTCAGTGACCATAAATCATACTGAAAAATGATAACATGAATTTAGCATTGATTCAGTATCCAGGATTGCACTGGAACTGAAAGAAATGATTTCTTTGAATAAATTGAAGGGGGTAGAAGTAAGCTTGTAGCACCTTGCCTCTTGTAAATCTGCATCAACTTATACCTACGTATCTTGGAATGTGATCTGCAAGGCAAGAGTTCATAAACGTGTATTTGGATCTAGGGGCTTCAACTCTATGTGCATTCATAAGAGAATAGTTCTAAAAGTAATCGCTCTTTAATCAAAAGTCACTCAGATATATGGTCTCGTTTGCACAAATCTTAATTAATAATTTGCACCTTACAGTGCCAAGTCAAAAACTGATTTTTGGCATGAAATGTTTTCAGTTCATTTTCAATCGTGTGCATGCATCATTAACAAGCTTCTGATCAGTAATGTATGCGAGAATGTAATTAAAGGTGTTCTACTTGCCTACATTAGGAGTTTGGTCTCATAGACAAAGGTAAATTAACATAAAGCATTCAACGGGCGTAACGCATTCACAAAGCCTTCTCGTCACGACTCCTTTGCGACACAGAAATCCATGCATTCGCGCTACTCTGCTGTCATAAGTAAATAATGCATCATGAAATTCTTTGACTTAGCGTTTGTCTACAAATTGCTCAGCAGTAGTAAGTAAAACTCCACTTCTGGATAGCGCAAGATGGCCGCCGTCGAAAAATGTCGCTGACGTCCCCCCCTCCTGTCAGCCGAGTCGGTCGTGGTGAGCCGCCGTGTTGGTTCGAGTCTGACGTCCCCCTCCCCTCTGGCCGGCCGACTTAGCGCGAGGTGGTTTGTGATGCGCTCTCCAGGTTGGCGTGGTGTGCCGGCCAGGTTGGGAGAGTGGAATGTCGTAGCTCACCTGAAAAAATCCTAAGTGTCAGAGTGGCTTTGTATGGGTAAAATTTTGAAAATTTTCCAAAAAGTCGCATTTCGACCTGGGACCTTTACCAAAGTTTCTTTCATCAAATTTCACTGACCCCCCCCCCCCCCCGACAGCGATCTTCTAACTGGTTCTAGTGGACGGATTTTGTCTTACAGCTACTCGTTTGAAAGAGGAGAAAAAACTGCTCGGTGACATTTTTGTTGCGAGTCAATCGGACCAGCCGTTCAAAAGTTAGAGCTGTTACAAGATTTTAGGTCGGAGCTCACCTGAAAAAATCCAGTGTCAGAGTGGCTTTGTATGGACAAAATTTTGAAAATTTTCCGAAGTGTCGCATTTCGACCTGGGACCTTTACCAAAACATTTTTCATCAAATTTCACTGACACCCCCGACAGCGATCTTCTAACTTTGGTTCTAGTGGACGGATTTTGTCTTACAGCTACTCGTTTGAAAGAGGAGAAAAAACTGCTCGGTGACATTTTTGTTGAGAGTCAATCGGACCAGCCGTTCAAAAGTTAGAGCTGTTACAAGATTTTAGGTCGGAGCTCACCTGAAAAATCCTAAGTGTCAGAGTGACTTTGTATGGACAAAATTTTGAAAATTTTCCTAAGTGTCGCATTTCGACCTGGGACCTTTACCACAACAGTTTCCATCAAATTTCACCGACCTCCCCCCCCCTCGGCACCGATCTTCCAACTTTTGTTCTAGAGATCGTAGAAAGTCGTGCAATAGCTCGTTTGAAAGCTAAGAGTGAGACAAATTCAGTGAAAGAAACGGCTTGTTCATATCTTTCTTCGTTTAGATGTGAGACGCCATTTAAGATTTTGGGAGATTGGCGAAAAACGACACAGTTAGAATTTTGGACGTTTTGGGCTGTAGCACCAAAACGAAGCATCGGATGGGAAAACGGATGTCAGATTTGGAATCAGCGGGATGTTATTGTCCAATGAGGATCGTCATCCAATGAAAATCAAGCATTTCTATATAAATAGCGAGCCTTCCACAGTGAGAATCATTCCATCGTTGAATCACACGAGTGACGGACGCACATTTTCTCTCTCTCTATTCTATTATCCAACTAAAATGGTAAGTCGCTACTTCCCTCCCTCTCCTCCCTTGAACGTAAACTTAATACAATCTTTTTCATTTTCAGGCATCTACTCCATCTCCTGCACTAGTAGTACAAAATGGCGGTCAGACGGTACAAGGTTCGCTACGATCAGATCATCTACAACTGAGGCCAGTGGAAGAAACAACCAAGGTACATAATCCTACACCGCTACAGCGTAAATTTAAACAAGTCTTGCGTTATGACGATCATAGCGTAGTACTCCAAACGGGAATGCTCCCTTCCACGGATGTCAAGATAATGCGCAATCAGTATGGGGACTGCATACTGATCCCTGTGAGTCCGTACTTTCGCCGAAAACTTGATATTATTGAGGAGTACGTGACACTAAATATGGATATTCCTACTCCTCTTGCTCAAGAGTGGAAGGCGAGAGATGACAAGGATACTCCCTATAGAAAGATTTGGGATGGTAATCACATTTGCCTACCGGTATCACATTGGTGTACTTACTATAAGAAGGAGGGAGATCATTCAACATCCATCACATGCGACGAGCTCGGAGAAGGTACTTGGGATATCCTTTTCAAAGTGAATGATGGTGAATGATATTATGGTCGGCACAAGGATAATAAAATAGCCTCTCTCTCCATGCATATGGAATCCATCCTATATATTCCAAAACCACCCAACGTGGACGACATAATTGATCAAATCCTGAACAGCAGTGGTACGAAGCGCAAGTCGGAGAAGAATGCTGCCTCAAAACGCAAATCAAAGAAGGAGAATTACTAGTCCTTTCCTAACTCTACCCTATGACAATTCGCTTATGTGCTTTGAGTGTCGTAGACGTGGTCTTATCAGATACATTTTACTTCTTCGTTGCCATCATATCATTTGTGTATTTTGTCGTGAAAAGCATCGATGTAATTCTTCATTTTGTAATATGTTATAGAACGTTTCCTTAGATGTGTAAATTTCCGTTTTAGGCTTCTATCATCATTTTTATGGATTGTGAGGGTGAACCTGTACAGGAGCTCAGTGCTATTGCTATGAACAATTGGACATATCAGATTGTTAGTGTCCATCATCAACATGCCAACGGCGATCCCAATGTTGATCAATGGGCGAGAAAACACATTCATGGACATAATCTGAAATATTTGCAAGACTATGGCTTTTCTTGTGACAGTGCTCTTCTTATTGACTTTAAACGATGGTTAGCTGCTTTCAATGTTATACGCATCTTTTGTAATAATCCTGGTAAGGAGAGGAAAGTATTTCCCAATCTAATCATTGATGATATTTTGCTCCCGCCTTGGGATAGTAGAGTGAATCAACACTACCATGAAGTCACGAAACGTTTTTAGGATTTGTCTGTTCCTATTTTGTCTGTTCGTTGTAGTAGCTACGTTCATAACCAATGTTTCTTTCCTCCTTACCTCAACACTGCCAAAGTCCTGTATGGTTATCATTGCTCGTTGTATGATAGCTACCAGCTGTATCTATTTTATCTCTTTCAAACCATTGATTTATAATGCATGCTTGTTACAGTTATTCAATAAATGTTACTATGAGAAGAGTTGTTGTTTTCATGCAATGGATGGGTTAGATAAAGAGCGATCATGTCTTTCTCAAACGACTGCGGAACATTACATTTTCATAGGCAAAGTTTAAAAGGAGCTGTTCAAGATTATGTGATAAATTTTTATAAAGATGAGACCGACATCGAAGCAGTGGTCGATGATGCTAGCACTCTATTTCTAGAGTTAATGAATACATTCTCTGATAGCATTGTCATGGCGCAATTAGTTGCGAAAATTAAGTTTAGTCATTTTGGAAAGGAAGAGGTGGAAAGTCGCTCTTTCCATTTTGCTTCTTATTCAATGGAAGTGGTAGATCACCCCGAAGAATTTTTTAAAAGACATATGATAAAAATTGCTGAACGTCTTAACGCATTTAACCATCATGGAAGCAGTCTAGTGATTGAAGCGATTTCAGATATTCACATTCAACTTTCTATAAAGAAAAATTGAAAATGCAGTGGTACTTGATTGTAGCACAACTGGTTTTCGAGCTATGTCTGCTCACTCTCGAAGTATATTCCTTCTGTACATACGTCTATTATTTAGAAAAGGCTAGCAAATTCATATCTTCAAAAAGACTTGCTATAGACATCAGTAACGGTGAAACTATGTATTGTGATGTATGTAAGCGAAAGGATGGAAATGAAAAGCGCATCTTCAAGAGATGTAAGCATGCTTTTTGTCAACGCTGTTTCATACGTAATTGCATTCAACTTTGCAAATGTAACCACTGTGATATTGCTCATTTCGAGTGTCACTTATGCCGCAATAGTTAGTACCTATGCAAATGTGGTAAAGACAGGTTATAGCAAAGACTAACACGGAAAATGGCGAAACGTAAAATGACGAAACGTAAAAGTCAAAAGTCTTCAAAGTTTTCTTCAGCCATTCAAGCTCTCCGACGAATGAAAGCAAATCAGCGATACAATGCTATACGACATGCTAACGATAAATTCATTCGTGAAATTATTTCTCATGTCGGAAAGTTGAGGACGAATAAATTAGCACCAAAACAACAAAAGTTACTTAAGCGATATGCCACAAAAGGGCGTTTCATCTCCAATCCTAAAGTCACCCTTCAAAGAAAGAGGGAAACTCTAACACAAAAGGGCGGTTTCCTTTCAGCAATACTTCCGATGTTAGCTCCTGTCGTGGGTAACCTATTGGGTAATATCTTTGGTTCTAAGCGTTAATTATGCAAATGTTGAATCTCAAAGTATTATAATGGATTTCAGACTTCAATGCGATAAAGTTCTGACTGTATCAGGTCCATCTCATGCAGGTAAAACTGTTTTCACGCTGAATTTATTGGATAAAAGAAGGGAGTTGTTTAATGAACCTATCAATGGAGTGATTTGGTGTTATGGTATTTATCAACCGTCGCTGTTTCAGGAATTGCAAAGTCGCAACTTTATTCGACATGAAGGAATTATTGCAGTGGATAAACTTCAGTTTAATGATGTTGTTGTATTGGATGATTTATTAAAAGAAAGTAAGAATTCAAAAGATGTTACAGATATGTTCACTCGCGCAGCACATCATAAAAGGTGCTTTATCATCTATATCACACAAAATTTGTTTCCTGATGGAAAAGAAGCTCGTACACAAAACCTGAATACACACTATTATGCTATTTTCAAGAATCCGCGAGATAAAAGTCAATTTGAAATTTTAGCGCGACAAGTTGCACCTAGAGGATCAAAAGCCTTAATTGAAATTTTTCAAGCAGCTAGTGAAAAACCACACGGTTACTTATTCATTGACTTTACGCAAGAGTGTCCGGAAGAATTTAGATTTCGAAGTGATATTTTGAAAACTCCCATGATTATCTACAAACTATGAGTTCTTATTCTCGCATGATTGTTATTCCTCAGGATGAATATGTACAATTGACTGCCATGCAGCAAGTAAAGCAACCTCTTGCAAATCAAATGTATAGGAAAGAAATAGATTATCAGCAAAATGTTCACATCAAAGATCCACATCGTGCTGTATTATTACAATCGGAAACTGTTGAGCAATTGAAAAACTTGAAGAATAAGATGCGTGACTCTGTATCGACTGCTACACCTTAAGCATCTCGCGCACATGCCATATCTCTTTTCAATAGTATTGAACCCCATCTCAATGTAAATGATAGAGGAGAAATCATCACAGATGAAAATAAAGTGATTGATGCTTCACGTTATGAAGACTTGATTCAGTATGCGACACGTAGAAAGCGCCGTCAGGGCTATGTTCCACCTGGTTGGACATACTTTCTTAAACTATTGAAAAAGCAGAATGTGCCAAAATTTGCTTTGAATAATGAGACATTGAAAGAACTTGATTCAATAGTGGCTACTGCTCCAATGCTTCAGACGATGAAAATGCCAACAAATTGGTTTAAGACGTCACCTGCTACATCCCCTCCCACACTCACTAAGCAAACAAGAGGAAGAACTCGACGTAGATCTACACCACCACTAAAACTAGTAAAAGGAAAACGTAAAACAGCTCCTCCCAAGAAATACATGTTCTCAGACTATTAATATGAAGCAGATGTGTTGCTTACCATGTAATGAGCCGCCAGAGGTGAATGTCGTTGTCACTTGCACTTGCTGCGCTAGCTCTCACAATGAAACTCCTAAGCAATGTGAACACGATCGCAAAACCGCTAAAGCTAAATGCTGCAGTTGTTGTAAATGTAGAAAGGCAAGAAAGCAAAAACATGAGAAGGAGGAAAAAGAGTCAGTCGTCATCGACTGAACGTTTGAAGTCAATCTATTATGATGTAAAACATCCAGCAGAATTTGCATCGATCAAGAAATTGTCAAAAGCGAGTGGTCTTCCACAATCACAAGTGAAACGATGGTTAAAGGGTCAGGCTACCTATACACTCCACAAACAAGCGAAAAAGAAGTACCGTACCCGCCATTGTATTGTTCATGACATTGATGAACAGTGGCAAGCAGATTTGTGTGATGTCGCCTCCATTTCAAAACATAACTCGGGCAATAATTTTATTTTAACCGTCATTGATATTTTCTCGCGTTGTGCGTGGGCTCAACCTTTAAAAACTAAAGAAGGGAAAGGAGTAGCAAAAGCATTCCAAACAATTTTTCGAGAAGGTCGCATTCCAAAAAGAATTCAGAGTGATCAAGGAAAAGAGTTTGAAAATCAGCATGTGAGAAGATTATTTGAGAGGCATGACATTGAGTGGTTTAGTGTAAAGAGTGCTTATAAAGCTGCACTCGTTGAACGTTTTAATCGCACATTAAAAACTCGCTTGTGGCGACATTTTACTGCCAACTTGACACAAAATTGGACAAAGGCTCTACAAGATACACTCCATGCCTACAATCACTCTATCCATCGTTCTATTGGACTCAGACCAGTAGATGTAAATGCTGACAATGTAGATGAAGTGCGAATTATTCCAACGTAAACGCACTCATGTGAAAAGTGATGTGAAAATTGGTGATAAAGTTCGTATCTCAGAAGTGAAGAGTGTTTTTGCTAAAGGGTACCTTCCGAATTGGACAGAGGAGGTATTTACAGTATCAAGGATTGATCAAAAAGACTCTCCCACCACCTACAAGTTGAAAGATTACGTTAATGAAGAAATTGAGGGTAGCTTTTACCGCGATGAGATTGAGGTAGACACTGAAAGTGAAACATATTTGGTAGAGAAAATCATTCGATGTAAAAAACGGCAAGGTGAAGAATGGTGTCTTGTTAAATGGACTGGTTATCCTTCAAGTATGAACTCTTGGATGCGTCGTGCCGACATCTTTCATCTAAGTGATCGACAGTGATTCATGCAAAGTTGTAGCTAACAATGTTTAGGGTTTGAGCTATGAATCCAACTGCTTCATTTTATTCACGACCCTCCTGTGTAAGTGGTGGAGGACAAATTTACATCGGCGCTCGCCGCCAACGTGGAGGTAGCATACTTGGTGCACTGAAATCTGTTGTAGCACCTCTCATATCCAATGTCGGAAGATCTTTAAAACGAAATGTTTTAAGTAATGCCGTTGGCTTTGCTGGTGATGTTGCTAGTGATCTTTCCAGAGGTAGAAGTTTTAAGAGCAGTTTGTTGAATCGTGGGAAGGAACGTGGTTTGAAAACATTGAAGCAGACCTTTGCTGGTGTTACTCAAGGAAAGAAATCACCTAAACGAATGAATAAAGGAAGGAGGAAACATCGCGGAGCTGGTAAGGTGCGATCTTCAGTCAAAAGGCATTCACGCAAACGTCGCAGAGGCTCTAATCATTCATCAGGCGCTAAACGACGACGCTGCTATAACTTCTAATCATGGAGTGTAAAACTTCCGGGTTTTGTTTGTTTGATCAACAAGCCATACAGACAGATATTCTTAGTTCAAGTATTGTAGATTATCATCCTCGAACAGCTGAGAATGCTGGCCCCATTGAATTTGTTATTCCTAGTGGTAGTGATGACTACATAGATTTGAGTTATGCGATAGTTGATTTGAGGTTTAGAATTCAGCAAACAGATGGAACTGCTATTGACGATACACATAAAGTTGGACTGAACAATTAACCATTGACTACATTACTTCGCGATGTTTCTCTAACGATTGGAGAGCAGCAGGTGGAAGGTGGTCAAGGCGATTATCCCTATAAATCTTTTTTCAATCATGTATCACAGTTTCATCCAGCAGCACAAAAAAGTCATATGGAAGCCATGGGATGGTACAGAGATGAAGCAGGAAAATTTGATGCTGAAACAAACAGTGGCTTTATAAAGCGATCTGCTATGATTAAAGATAGTAAAGTATGTCAGCTATATGGTCCGCTGAATTTAGACTTCTTTAGACAGTCAAAGTTTTTACTCTGTAATACCAGCATGCGACTCAAGCTGACATTGAATAAGCCTGAATTTGCGCTGAATGCATTTGCTAAAGTTGACAATTTTAGAATTCATGTGGAAGATATTGCACTTTACATTCGTCGAGTAGTACCGAATCCAAGTGTCATTAGAGGACATGCTGAAGGTCTTAACCGCCAAAATTCCATTTATCCCGTTCAGCATACAAAGCTTCTCACCTTTACAATTTCGAAAGATCAAAAGAGTTTCATGAAAGATGGCCTCTTTCCATCGGAAGCACCGAAGCTCCTCATGGTGGCAATGGTTGAAAATGATGCATTTAATGGTAATATAAAGAAGAATCCTTTCAATTTTAAACACAATCAGTTAAGTGAAATTGCTTTACGTGTAAATGGTGTGAGTCATCCTGGTCCACCCTACAAACCAGATTTTGCTGCGGATCAATTTATGCGCAGTTATGTTGATTTTATGGATGTCTTTGGCTTTTACAATACGGATGACACCAACGGACTCACTATGAAAGAGTTTAAGAGTGGATATACTATTTATGCATTTGATTTGACTGCTGACAGCGATATTAGTGCACCCTATCGTCAAGCGAACGTGCCTCATAATATTCGTTTGGATTTGACGTTCAAAGGTACACTACCTGAGACGATCAATGTATTAATTTATGCAGTCTTCGATTCAAATATTGAAATTACAAGGTATCGTGACGTGATTCTTCAGTATAATCGTTAATGAGTTGGTTGACTGCTGACGATATTAAAACTAAAGTACAGCGTAATGCAGACGAAGCGACGTTGAAAGCTTTCGATTATGTCTATTCGCTCGATACCTTACCACCTGCAGTAAATCACTATCCCATCTTTATTGTACTTAACACTCATTCGCAGAATTTAGGCGGTGAGCATTGGAAAGCGATCTTTATTGGAGAAGACCGACGTGGTGAACTATTTGACTCTCTTGCTCAACCTCCAAATATACCAACACAGCAGTGGTTGCGAAAACATACGCGTCAATATCAGCGAAATGAACGCATACTACAACATCCACTTTCATCAACGTGTGGTGCTTTTGTACTGTACTTCATCTTAAAACGTTTACATGTATCTCGATTTGTATCTGTTATTCAAAACTTTTCATGTAATCTATCCTCTAATGAAAAAATGATTTGTAAGTTCTATCATGATTTGATATAAAAACATCATGTTGGAAAAATTGTTTTTTATTTTACAATCCGCTGGGTACGTACATACTCGATGAGATAGTCTAGGATCACATTTGCTTGTACATGAGATTTTAGTCCAGTAATGATCACTTTACTATTATGAAAGATTGCCACATGCACAGGTAACCAGCAACTAATGAGAGCTGCAGGAAAAAGTTCGGGTTCATAACACAAATTGTAACTGCTGGTACGAATCTTCAAAAATGATACACTGTCACTCAATTGAGTAGAGATCACCATATTGTCCACAGTCAGATTCGACATCACATACTTCTCCCTCTTCCATATCCGACGTAGTAGTCTTCGTAGCTCTAAGCGCATTGACTGCGCCGATGAATGAGAAAGGGCGCCGAGAATCTGTACAGTCCCATTTGGGAAGAGTTGAAGATTCCGTGAATTGTTCATCTTTACCACCAACATTTGAGGTCGGCCCGGGTAATACTTGCTGTTTGGAAGGTGTTGGTGTAATGTTGTGAGATCGATTTTGGTGTAGAGTCTGATGCGACGGAGAATGTTGACGATGGTGTAGCGATGGCGCTTCATGATGAAAGAATGAGTAAATTGAGCGATGTACCTTCCTTTTATACTTTTCCCAACTACCTTGATGAAATGTGAAGTTAGTATGAAGTTGGGAATGATAGAGTTGCATTCGCCGATTGTTGACGCGCAACCAGATGCGATTTCCAATACGTGAATGTCTTTTCATATAGAAGTATTTCAAATCCTTCATGATATGATGTAGAGATTGAAAATGACGATGAGATAAAGCAAACTCTCTTCTCACATTTCCAGTTGAATCTTTGAAATAGACGTTTCGATCATGATCCGTTTCAATACGTTGTAGGGAATCTAATTTCCAACTCATGGTGCGTGGTAGTCATGTCTGATTAAGATTTGCATACTAGGGCGATGAACTCACGACGAATAAATGTCATGATGGAGCGATGTATGTATCTTCTATACTTCTCCCAATTGTATTTGCGAAATGAGAAACAGTTTGCGGAATGAGAATGGCAGATTTGAATTTCATTGTTGCGACGTTGAAGCCAAACTTGATTACCCAAGGAGATGAATCTTAATGTTTCAAAATATTCCAAATCCCTCATGATATCATTGAGGTTGACAAATTGTCGCCATGTTAATGTAATACCTCTTGCAGTATGACCATGAGAATTTGTGAAATGTACGTTTCCATCACGATCAACTCTGATATATTGTAGAGAGTCCAAAATCCAAGTCTTCATGATGTTATGCAAAGCCGGAGATCAGCAATATAAAAATGTCGTTTTATCATATTTTGCTTAGCAATGCGGCCGCAAATAGATTTGCTAGTAATCGAGCCGCACTCTTTTCTACTCCCATTGATCATACACAACAGCTAAATGGAAAGTGGGAAGTGGGTGTCACTCAACTTGTTCATAGCAACTGTGTCTATACTTTTGATCATGAGGTGATGACTATTAATATGAGACGTACAGCTGCTTACCAATGTGAAAAGGGCTGCCGAGTATACATTCCACAGTGGCCAAAGAAAGATCTCTTATCATGTAAAAAGTTTATATATGATTTCCTGAATAAAGCGTAAGTAGTAAGTAAAACTCCACTTGTGGATAGCGTAAGATGGCCGCCATCGAAAAAAGTCGCTGACGTCCCCCCCTCGCAAACGACAGAGTGTGAGACTCGGGTGAGTTGGCCTCGGGTGGGTTGACGTGGGTGACCGTCTAGGTTGTCGTGGTGAAATGGTGAAACGGACTTTAGATTCGTGATCAGCGTGAAATTCTGCATCTGTATGGTGAATTTGAAAGCAATCGGCGAAGAAAAAATGTTTCTTCAAAATTTTGACAGAGTTAAAATGTTGGACGTTTTGGGCTGTAGCGCCAAAACGAAGCATCGGATGGGAAAACGGAGGCCAGATTCGGATTCAGCGTGAAATTCTGCATCTGTATGGTGAATTTGAAAGCAATCGGAGAGAAAAAGTTTCGCTGACGTCCCCCCCCTCGGCACCGAACTTCTAATTTTGCTTCTAGTGGATGGATTTTGTCGTGCCATAGCTCGTTTGAAAGCTAAGAGTGAGACAAATTCACTGAAAGAATCGGCTTGTTCATATCTGTCTTCGTTTAGATGTGAGACGCCATTTAAGATTTTGGGACATTGGCGAAAAAACGACAGAGTTAGAATTTCGGACGTTTTGGGCTGTAGCTTCAAAACGAAGCATCGGATTGGAAAACGGATTTCAGATTTGGAATCAGCGTGAAATTGTCTATCAACATGGTGAGTTTCAAGTCAATCGGAGAGAAAAAATTTTTCTTCACAAAATTTTTTCGAAAAAACGAGTTAGAATTTTCGCAATGGCTGTGGGCTGTAGAGCCAAAGCGAAGCATCGGATGGAAAAACGGAGGACAGATTTGGATTCAGCGTCTAATTCTACACTGAAATGGTATATTTTCAGCTCAATCGGACCTCCAGAATCGGTGATAGAAGCGTTTTAAGTTTTTGGATGATGGATATTACGTCATCAGCTGATCGCCACAAACTATATAAGCTGGGAACCGACAGAGACTTGACATTAATACGAGAGATTGTCAACGGTAGGTCGTCTGTCTGAGCTCCGATGATAGCATCGGACATTCCAAACTCCGGGTTTCAGTAAGAAACCGACTTAGAAAATTTCATTGCTGATATTAGCTAAGCCGTCAGACTTAGAAGTTAGCCAGGAGATGGCCTTCGTCTCCAGGCCATAAAAGACTCCAAAACTTTAAAGGCTTGTAACTTTGCTTCTACAACTCCTTTTGACTTGATTCAAAAAAGATTCGATCGCTATTGATCAGACCTATATTTACAGACTACTTATAAAATTTCATAAGTAGTGCTAAAAAGTTGAAAAATTTAAATTCACTAGTTTTGGAGGTTTTCTGGGGTTTTCGACCCTGCTGAATTCAACTAAGACATTTATAAAGTTGTTGTGGGAGGCGAGCTTCGGCTTGTACTTTGCAACCTTTGTAAACAATCCACTGGTTTTCATGTCAAAATCAGGGTCTGGATACCAACACAGTGATATGACGCACGCTCTGTCCGCGGGGGGTTGGATTTGTGGGCCGAGGCCTTGGAGTTGGGATAAGATCCCCTCTGATTAATGCCTGTAACGGATTCAAAGGTTCGACACTTTCCACCAATCTCACAATTTAGATGTATGATTATAAAAATGACTGCCAATGTCGCCTGTTAGTAATTCTATTTCATCCTTCCTTTACAGATACATAAGTTACAAAATGGGAGGAAGCTCGAAGTTTCATTTTAAAAAGTGCCTATATGGCGAAGTCAAGCGAGACAGATCGAGATGAGGAGACAGAGACGCATGCCTCAGAGGTTGGGAAGGTCATCATCCCACCTGTTGAAAGACCTCAAGTTGATTTAGATGCGGAGACAGAGCTGCAGATGGCAGTTCAAGCCATACAAGACTCCAAGAATGAGCAGCCAACGACATCTCACCTCAGCTCTTCTAGCTCTGAGTCGGAAATCTCCGAATATGAATCGGAAACGGAAGAGGTGGTCGTCACTAGCAAACCCGAGGCGGTCATAGCTCCTAAACCCGATAAGGCGATTGTGAAGAGTCGGGCAGTGCCAGCGCCAAAAATGCACTCCTCACCTAAGAAAGGGAGAGGCATCAAAGCCCAAGCCAAGCAGTGGGCTAAGGATGATGGTGTGGCGAGGGTTAGCCAAGAGTATGCCATTAAGAAGCTGAAGGATGAAATGAGCCGTTACAAAAACGAATGCTCAGCATTAAGGGATGAGAATTTTGAACTCAAAAAGCAGGTGGCGGAAATTAGGAGTCTTAAGACTCAAGTATTGAAGTTGGAAGGTTTCCAAAAGAGAGCTCTAGCGAGTGAGAGTCGCGTAGAGGATCAGGCCACATGCATTAAGAACATGAAGGCGAAGGAGGCGACGCTCAAACTCCAACATGAGCAGGAGAAGATGCCTCTTCTTGAGGCGAAGAATAACGCTGTCAAGGAGAGAAGAACAACGCTCCACCTCCCCGTAGTCGGTAGCAAAATGATCGACGATGTAATAATGGAGTCGGAGGATTTGGATAAAACGAGCGAGTGCTATGAAGGAGCAACGCCAGATATTCGCTGTCTCCACATAAGCATCAAACACAATGGTGACATCAAGGAAATTCGCCATCGTAAGCGAAAGTTGCCGGCCAAGTACCTGCCTCAGCCACCACCATCGAAGGGTCAACGAACCGGTTGAATTGATTTATGGTAAGTTAATATCATCTCCATCACTTGAATATAATTTCACCTATTTTTCTTTCTATTTTTTCAGATACGACGAGAACGAACCAACGGCTCTCTTAAGGGCCACCATGGGGCACGACATGATAGAACCTCCACCCGGTTTGCCCTGGGCAGTCTTTAGACCGGCGAATACTATCATTAAGTTGAATCTGCTATCAGTCAACTTGAACGTTGCGTCGCGTTAGAGGGGTATATAAACCACTACCTCTCATTTCATTTCATTTCAATCATGCAGACGCCGAACAGTCAAGTCAGCTCTCCTCGCGGACCGCAGTTAAGGCCGCGAAATTTATTTGATGAATTTCTTAGAAAAGAGAAGCAAGACAGAGTCCACAACAATCTTGCTCGGATTGGCTATGCGATAATAGCAAGTGTTGTCAATCCAATGGAATGGCGCTACATTCCACTTTTCAGTCACATACCAATTAGCGTGGAAGTCGACACTGCTAGCATGGAGAGAGTCAAAGACTCTCTCAGCAGAATCGGTAGGCTGTAAGATGACGACCCCCCAAGAACGAAACACCGGCCCTGATAGAGCCTCCTCGCGGTTTGCCCTGGGCAGTCTTCAGACTGGCGAATACTATCATTAAGTTGAATCTGCTATCAGTCAACTTGAACGTTATGCAGTCGATTGCCATCCTTGAAGCATTCTGATTCGCTGTTGAGCAATTCATTGTTGAAAACCCTATATAAGCCAGAAGATTGTAGCGCTTCTCATTCAATTTTAAGTCACGATGGAAGCAACGTCTCCTGCCAACAGCATTCCCGACTTCATCATCCTCGACGAGTGGGATGAAGACAACGCCATTCCTGACTTCATCATCCTCGACGAGTGGGATGAAGAGGATGAGAAGAAGGGGAAGATCAAGAAGATCGTTTGGACGGATGAGGTGTGGACTCCGAATACAACCCGCATCCGAAAGGTGCCAGATGCACCAGCACGGCTTAGGCGGTATAGGGTATACGAGAACCTAACCGTCATACCTATTGACTATTCAAGCCAATAGTCAACTTGTTACTCCCGAGAACGAACCACCGGCTCTCTTAAGGGCCACCATGGGGCAAGACATGATAGAACCTCCACGCGGTTTGCCCTGGGCAGTCTTCGGACTGGCGAATACTATCATTAAGTTGAATCTGCTATCAGTCAACTTGAACTTTGCAAATGAAGTTCGGTGTAATACTTCCTTTCGACGGGCGTTCCTGTAAAGGGCAGTGAAACCCGTAGCTATGTATACCGCAAGGGACATTCGGCAATGGTCAATCTTGTTAAACCTCTCTGCGTCATGTTTGCAAGTGATTGCCTCTGTCTCAACGTAGTATGCATTCGCGCCAGGGCGACATTTAGCCAACTGTCGAGGGTTGCCTTATAAACTTTCCATTGCATACGTTATGAGAACCATGAGTTCTACCTGTCTCTATCAATGAGACGAATTGATGAATGGAATGAAAGGGAGGATACTCACGCGCCACACGCAACATAACACACTTCTCTCTTCCGTAGTCTAACAAGCTCTTTACACATGGATCGCAGTCGATTGCTATCTAAATTTTATTTAACACAATTTCAGCTACCATCATCGCCCATATGAAATGTTATAAGATTTACAAGTTAGACTAAGCGTGCTACTATTTCCAAATGAAAAAGTATACATGGTTAAATCATCCACTTAAGCCCATCCGTAATCTAACAAGCTCTTTACACATGGATCGCAGTCGATTGCTATCCCTGTATCAGAAGTGTAAGCTATCTTAATTTTATTTAACACTATTTCATCTACCATCATCGCCCATATGAAATGTTATAAAACTAAGCGTGGTACTATTTCCAAATGAAAAAGTATACATGGTTAAATCATCCACTGAAGCCCCATTCAAGTAAGTCAGTATGAAAGCAAAGATAATACGAAATAAAAATTTATTATGGCATGTATTTCAAAAGGTCTTCATCGTCAATATCGTCCCAGAGTCTGACTTCACATAGATCGCAAAAACAGTTCACTTGCTTCAATCGTTCTTCTACCGCGAGCCTCACATTGTCGATGTACTCCCACTCCGCCATAGTTCGTGGCTGGGAGTTAGGGGTGTACCATTCCCATAAGTGGTGGAGGAATTTGGTGCTGGTGATCTCCATCACATCATCAGTATCGTACTGCAGATACTTCCACCTCACGCCTGTTAAGTCGGGACACTCCTTCTCACATACACTCTCCTCTTCGTCGTCCGCTGGTAATGACAACTTTCTGATATTGTCGAGTCGGTATATTTTCTCCACCTTCCCCTTCGTTGGAGCGTTTGGTGCAACGAGCGCCTTTGGTGATGAGCATGGAGAAGAGAATTTTGTGTTCGGTGTTGTCGGAGGGCTTGTCATGTTGACTGTGAATAATAACTTTGAAATGTTTTCTAATTCTTAAGTATAAACAAGCAACCAATCAGAATGAACAGCCAATGAATGATGAATATGAAAGTATATATGCAAAGTGACATTCGTGTCATTTCACTCTGTCTTTTAGACGTGTAAGTAAACTGTTCTCTAGTGAAGTCTCTATCTTGTTGAAGAATCAACATTAAACATAATTTCCTTGAAATGGTAAGTTGAAGATTTCCTCTCTCATCTCCCTCAAACGTGTGGCTAATAGCATCTTCCTCAATTTCAGGCATCTACTTCATCACCAAAGTCCTCCCTTTTCGAGGAAAGTTTAGAGCTATTCAGTGAAGGTAGGTTGTAACAATACTCTGAGGCTTTAACAGAGATGATAGAATGATTTCTCTTTCAGGTGATGTTAGTTCCAGCTCAGGACTCTCGCGACAAGGCAACGAGTGGGAATGTGCTGACTGCGGACGTATTTTTACAAGGAAGCACAGTCTCCTTCGACACATCAAACAACGTGTGTGTCAACGCAAAGCGGCATCAATCTCCGGAGGTGAAGTTGATTCTAACGATGACATCTCCTTTCCTTGTGATTTGTGCCCTCTTTCTTTCGATAGCCCTTTCAGCGATCTTCGCACAGACTTCAACACACGCATGCAAATGATCACTACACCAACGGTACCTCTACAATCTCCCTCATTAACGTTTCCCATAGTCATTTAGTACGCGACTACTGCATGGAGTCCAATACTCAAATAGTAGATTTTCCTGAGTGGCTCCTTCAAAATTCTAACATTATCGAAGCGCTCTTCAACAATTTAGACAATTTTAGAATGAAGGCGCTCATCTACCTTAAACTAAAATATATTAAAATAGATTTTCAAACGGGTCAAGTGATGGAGACAATGCAGTTTCATGTTCCCTCCTCTTCCGCAACTGAAGTTGTAGACTGCGAGTCTTGGCTAAATTTTCACATTCAATGTTTAAAATCAAATGTAGATAAATTCAATCAGCGCGACAGCGCTCTCATTTTTGATGGCGTGGACTCAGCCATGTTCAAAATTTCCCTATTAGAAAGTCATGCAGCTCGAGGCACATTTAAACTACCAAACGCGTTGTATAATAAGAAAGCTGTCATCAATGTCGATTGTAAATCACAGTGTTTCAGATATGCAGTCCTATCCATCCTTCACTATAATGATATCAACGCGAATCGAAATCATACCTATAGCTATAGACAGTGGGAGGATGAACTAGACTTTGAAGGTTGTGATAGTAACAACATGAAAATCAAAGATGTAGAAACGTTCGAAAAACATAATAAGATTAAAATTGTCGTTCACGTGTGGGAGAAGGGGTTGAAGGGTGCCCGCTATAATTCACGTTCAACTTGTTATGAACGTGTAGTCAACCTCTTATTAGTAAAACAAGATGATAGCGAGGAATGGCATTACTGTGGTATTCCCAAAATCTCTCGCTTGTACACACACTTGGGACACTCTAAAAGAGGTGAACATTTTGTATGCGACCGCTGCATCCGCTCCTTTTGGAGCAATGATAAATTTGAAACTCACTATGAGTGGTGCAAGCGAGGTAAATTACAAATGGAACGCATGCCCAAAGATAAAATATTTTCACATAGGGATAATGGTGACGAATTAAGTCCCCTGCGTGTCATTTACGCAGACATAGAATGCTACATTGATGATATCATCCACAAGCCAGCAGCCATATCCTACTATGAAGTATGGCATGACCACTTTAGGAATAGACAAAACAAAATGCATACTTGGCAAGGTAAAGATTGCATTTCAAAATTTCTAGAATATCTCGATAAAGCTGCCAAATTTCAACAATCATATGATTCCCAATTGCAGCGTAAGTCACTACATATGTCAGATGAAGACAAACAAAAACTTGAAAGTTGCACATCGTGCCCTAAATGTCATAAAACGTTTGATGACGATAAAATTAAGAAAGTGCGTGATCATGATCACATCACTGGTAAACTTAGAAACGCACTCTGCTCCAAATGTAACTTTTCACTTAGGTTGAGACGTCGTGTACTACCCGTCATTTTTCATAACTTTAAGGGCTATGACAGTCATATGCTCATAAAAGGAGGGCTGAGCCGGATGAAATCGTGGCAGTTTAATGTAATAGCGCAAACGATAGAAAAATTCATGGCAATGACAGCAAAAGTACCAGTAGATAAATCTAAAGAAAATAAGACAGTCCCCTTCGAAATAAAATTTTTAGATTCATTCCAATTCATGTCAGCGTCACTAGCTTCTCTCGTTCGTAATCTCAAGTTTCTTCCCCATAGTCAAACTTTGAAGAAACACTATCCAAACTTAACGGATGAAATAATCACTCGCAAAGGAGTCTTTCCCTATGCGTATTTTAGCTCAATGTCTAAACTAAATGAAACAACCCTTCCTTCCATTGACAAATTTCAAAACGATTTGACGGGTCAAGATTGTCCAGTAGAGGACTATGAACATGCTCAAGAGGCATGGTTAAAATTTGATTGTAAAACGTTTGGCGATTATATGATCGCTTACTTAGGATTAGATGTCATTTTGCTGGCTGATGTCGTTCAGGAATTTCGACGAGTGGCATTAGAAGAAGACAAATTAGATCCTGTCCACTTTGTCAGTCTACCAGCCATGTCCTTTAAATCAGCCTTTAAAATGACTGGTGAGACCATCCATCTCTTACAAGACCCCGAGATGTATAACATATTTAAGCGTGGAATACGCGGTGGTCTCACATTTGTGAATAAACATCACATAAAACATCACATAAAATAAAACAGTAGGTAATGATCATATCCCCCTAAAGTACTATGACCAAAATAATTTATATGGCAGTTCACTGTCTAAACCACTACCTCATTCCGAGTTTAGTTGGTTAAATCAAGATGAGCTTGCGTATTACTCCAACCCTTCAAACATTCTGAAGATTCCAGATGAAGGTGATTGGGGATATTATTTTGAAGTGGATTTAATTTATCCAAATAGTATTAAAAATAAAACTGCTGATTTCCCACTCGTACCTGAATCTGGTGAAGTGACTGAAGATATGCTTTCACCATTCATGTCACAATTTCATAATAACTTAACAGGGTGTGGACAGCCAAGGTACAAACCATGCCGCAAACTTTTGCTCACCCAATATGATAAGAAAAATTATCTCGTGCACTTCTGCATACTAAAATTCTATTTAGAAATGGGCATGCTTCTAAAGTCAGTTCACCGCATTATCAAGTTTAGACAGAAAGCCTTCCTCATACCCTACATAGATAGTAACAGTCAAAAACGTGCACTCGCCCAAAATAATTTTGAAAAGGATTTTTATAAATATAAGAATATAATAAGTCTTATATATATATATATATAAGTCTTTTCGGAAAGACCATGGAGGATGTTAGAAAACATATGAACTACAAACTAGTCGTTGATGAACAAAAATATCACAAATTGACCTCATCACCTCTTTTCATTGATAGAGACATCATCGATGAGGATCTTGTAGGTGTTAAAATGATAAAATCTGAAGTTGAGTTGTGCAAACCCATCTATATTGGGCAAGCCGTTTTAGATTATTCCAAGCTTGAAATGTATCAACTCTTCTACAAAATATTAAAACCATGCCCTCTCGTAAAAGAGGTTCGCTTGCTGGGTGGTGATACAGATAGTTTCTTTTTAGGAATTACCACTCAAAAAGATTTAAATTTTAATGAAGTAGGTAAGTCATTAGAAAAATATTTCGACACATCTAACTACAATCCCACTCATCCACTCTATTCCATACAGAATAAAGCCAAACTTGGTTGTTTTAAGGTTGAAACAGCAGGAAAGGAAATAGATGAAATGAATCTCCTCCGTCCTAAAATGTATTCCATGAAATTAAAAGAATGTGCAGATAGTATTAAGCGTGCTAAAGGTATATCAAAATCCATTGTTCACAAAATGAAACATCGGTCCTATAAGAAGGCCTATAAAAATGAAACTATAACGTTTGTCAATATGACAATCTTAAAATCTCAAGTTCATACTGTGAAAACGCACACGTTCAAGAAACGAGCACTTTCAGCATGGGAAGATAAGAGGTGTTGGATAGGACATAACACATCTCTTCCACATGGACATCCTGACACAAACATACCTCCACCCAAAAGAATAAAACTCACGCTACCACATTCAGGAGATGTATTGACATAATCAACTTTAACTCAGTATTTTGATGTTGCTTTTTGTAGATATACATGGTTGTTTTATGTATCGCATGAGATCGTTTCTTCCTTGTGAATATATGCCTACAGTCAGTCCAGTCCCCCTATATCTGTGAAAAGACTTTTTCATACACATATCTTTATTTCAATAAACATATCACAATGACTTCACTTTGATTTCCGAAACACTAAAGTAACGAGGGATTTAGTATCTTTCACATGGATGCACTCTTGTAAACCATTGGTAATTTTGATAGCAATAGAGGGTATAGTTTGTTTGATGACGGGATGATAGAAAATAGATTCAAACATCTTCTCGACTATTCCATATGAAGCGTCTTTATCATGAATGAAATCACGTAAAATGTATTCTTTTTTCTCACCAACAGAAATAGGTAGAATCAAATCACTTTGAATGTAAAGGTGCTGTTCATGTTTATCAAGTGTCATTGGTGTTTCTATACCAATCGTATGCGCAGCAGCAAACACTATTTGTAGCATTGAAAAACCAAAGAGTTTTTTCAAATTTTTACTTAATTGACATTGAATGTCATCACCCAGTTTCAGAACAACGCGTTGATTTTCAATTGAAAGCGAAATGTGGTGTTTCTTTACATATTTACTTTTCATCACATGCTTCAACTTCTGTTGTATATAAGGATTTACTACATGAATGAAGCTTTCAACTGTATGATATAGACGCGGCATTATATTGATAGCAACTTTAGATTCTTCATAAGACTGGTAAATTTTCATAGATGTCCACCCACCATTCATCATTAACTGAATCAGCTTTAGTGTGATATTCATGAGAACCATACACCACACCGCTTCCAATAATAGGTGTATAATGTCTTACAAAATGACGCAAGGTTGGAGAGAAATAAATTGTAAGTTTGTCATTATATTTCTGAATAACCAACTTATTTTTGTCCGCCATAATTTTCTCTCCATACTTCTTACCCACAGTCTCATTCCATCGTTTTACTAACTCAATAAGTGATAAAGGTTGAACACCACGCTATTTCAAAATGATGCGTTCTTCACATTCTACAACATCTTCATCAAATATTTTAAATTTATAATGAAATTTATTGATTCGATTTGAATAAACTTTTCTAACATTTGCAGTAGCAATTGACGTTAGATGTAGTCCATGACCAAAACCGAGATGTGGATAGAATTCATTATCCAACCTCAGTGTAAGACCTTTAGTAAAAGAATGAAAGCGAAGGCACTGTCTCCCACTCCAATTATAGATAGTAAACTCATAAGCTTTCTGATCCTTATTCTTCATGATGGAAGTATTACCACTGTTGAATGCCTTAATAATTTTCTCATTCCCAAATGGTTCATAATAATCTGATTTTATCTGAATCCATTCATAGTTCCACTTTCCATCTGATGTTAAATTGTATGGGAACTGGAATGCATTATTCATCGTTATTCCATCATGGGTGCGAGGAGTCAATATCATTTCTTCCAAATCATTCACATTCTGAATATTGCTATCATAGCAAATACTAGAAACGCCAACCTCCCATTCACCTTCTAAATGTAGTGGGCGATTTAATTCTACTCGATAGTCTGATGGTTTATTTTTGGGAAATTTATTCATAGAAGCATTACTGGGCAAGTAGATTAGAAACGAGTCCTTATTTTCACTTTCCATATTATTCACATTGGAAAAATATATTAGCATACTTTTGCATTAACTCTTCATTCGGAAATGGAGTGTGATACTTGTCACAGCATCTTTATGAAAAGGAATCAACGCACCAGCATCGTCATAAATTGCAATATCAATTTGTGGGATGTAGTTTGATTTCAGCTTTGTATAATGCACTTTCTTGAAAGTATGCTCAGATAAAATACTGCAGCTTTTTGGCTGGTATGGTATCATTGCTAGCAATGGAGCTTCAACATCTCCCACACGTACATCTTCACCAATATTGGAATATATCTGAAAATAGTTAATACGACGCAATAGTGACATGTCTGCGCTAGCTTTGGTTACAGTACCACTTTTAAAGATATTTTGATCAAAACCCAAAATGTCCATTAGAATTTTATCCATAATTAGTTCAATACCTTTTCCACTTATAGTGAGAGACAAAGTACCTTCTTTTTCAGAAAATGAAATTTGTTGGTCATTAATCACTTCATTTAAATAATCTACAACCAATTTAACTGAAGTAATAATGCGAGGCATCAACACTCTTGTTTCATGTAAGATACCACCTAAAGGCTCTACACACTTTCTGTATAAAGATACGGTCCATTCTGTATCAAATTGATTTGACCTTTCACATGGTAAATGTTGCATATCAAATTTTCCATGAACAGCTGCAGAACGATGTCGTAAGAACTGATGAAAATCTTTTGAACAAACTAATACTAGATCATCATCATTTAATTTACTTATTACAATATGATTAGATGATTTGATATAAGTCAATGTTGCCACTTGTTTACCATCAACTCGAAGGAGATAATTAAATTTCTTCAATAATGTTTCAGGAGTCATGTTTGTCTTTCTTGGCTTAATCACAATCTTCTTCACCAACGTCTTCTCATTTTTTGGAATAAGATCTACATAATTAGCTTCCTCTCGATATGTTAACTGTTTATGAGCACTTGGGTGGTAATTAACGTCATAATTATCATAGCTTGTTAAGGCGCTAGCAAGGTAACCTAAATCATTTCTTAAACTTGGACTTAAACCAACAATCCAATCTTTCTCAACTACATGATGTACATAATTATGATCATCATTGTGCGGAGTAAATTGGACAATATGTTTACACGCCTTATTCAGGAAATCATATATAAACTTTTTACATGATAAGAGATCTTTCTTTGGCCACTGTGGAATGTATACTCGGCAGCCCTTTTCACATTGGTAAGCAGCTGTACGTCTCATATTAATAGTCATCACCTCATGATCAAAAGTATAGACACAGTTGCTATGAACAAGTTGAGTGACACCCACTTCCCACTTTCCATTTAGCTGTTGTGTATGATCAATGGGAGTAGAAAAGAGTGCGGCTCGATTACTAGCAAATCTATTTGCGGCCGCATTGCTAAGCAAAATATGATAAAACGACATTTTTATATTGCTGATCTGCGGCTTTGCATAACATCATGAAGACTTGGATTTTGGACTCTCTACAATATATCAGAGTTGATCGTGATGGAAACGTACATTTCAAAAATTCTCATGGCCATACTGCAAGAGGTATTACATTAACATGGCGACAATTTGTCAACCTCAATGATATCATGAGGGATTTGGAATATTTTGAAACATTAAGATTCATCTCCTTGGGTAATCAAGTTTGGCTTCAACGTCGCAACAATGAAATTCAAATCTGCCATTCTCATTCCGCAAACTGTTTCTCATTTCGCAAATACAATTGGGAGAAGTATAGAAGATACATACATCGCTCCATCATGACATTTATTCGTCGTGAGTTCATCGCCCTAGTATGCAAATCTTAATCAGACATGACTACCACGCACCATGAGTTGGAAATTAGATTCCCTACAACGTATTGAAACGGATCATGATCGAAACGTCTATTTCAAAGATTCAACTGGAAATGTGAGAAGAGAGTTTGCTTTATCTCATCGTCATTTTCAATCTCTACATCATATCATGAAGGATTTGAAATACTTCTATATGAAAAGACATTCACGTATTGGAAATCGCATCTGGTTGCGCGTCAACAATCGGCGAATGCAACTCTATCATTCCCAACTTCATACTAACTTCACATTTCATCAAGGTAGTTGGGAAAAGTATAAAAGGAAGGTACATCGCTCAATTTACTCATTCTTTCATCATGAAGCGCCATCGCTACACCATCGTCAACATTCTCCGTCGCATCAGACTCTACACCAAAATCGATCTCACAACATTACACCAACACCTTCCAAACAGCAAGTATTACCCGGGCCGACCTCAAATGTTGGTGGTAAAGATGAACAATTCACGGAATCTTCAACTCTTCCCAAATGGGACTGTACAGATTCTCGGCGCCCTTTCTCATTCATCGGCGCAGTCAATGCGCTTAGAGCTACGAAGACTACTACGTCGGATATGGAAGAGGGAGAAGTATGTGATGTCGAATCTGACTGTGGACAATATGGTGATCTCTACTCAATTGAGTGACAGTGTATCATTTTTGAAGATTCGTACCAGCAGTTACAATTTGTGTTATAAACCCGAACTTTTTCCTGCAGCTCTCATTAGTTGCTGGTTACCTGTGCATGTGGCAATCTTTCATAATAGTAAAGTGATCATTACTGGACTAAAATCTCATGTACAAGCAAATGTGATCCTAGACTATCTCATCGAGTATGTACGTACCCAGCGGATTGTAAAATAAAAAACAATTTTTCCAACATGATGTTTTTATATCAAATCATGATAGAACTTACAAATCATTTTTTCATTAGAGGATAGATTACATGAAAAGTTTTGAATAACAGATACAAATCGAGATACATGTAAACGTTTTAAGATGAAGTACAGTACAAAAGCACCACACGTTGATGAAAGTGGATGTTGTAGTATGCGTTCATTTCGCTGATATTGACGCGCATGTTTTCTCAACCACTGCTGTGTTGGTATATTTGGAGGTTGAGCAAGAGAGTCAAATAGTTCACCACGTCGGTCTTCTCCAATAAAGATCGCTTTCCAATGCTCACCGCCTAAATTCTGCGAATGAGTGTTTAGTACAATAAAGATGGAATAGTGATTTACTGCAGGTGGTAAGGTATCGAGCGAATAGACATAATCGAAAGCTTTCAACGTCGCTTCGTCTGCATTACGCTGTACTTTAGTTTTAATATCGTCAGCAGTCAACCAACTCATTAACGATTATACTGAAGAATCACGTCACGATACCTTGTAATTTCAATATTTGAATCGAAGACTGCATAAATTAATACATTGATCGTCTCAGGTAGTGTACCTTTGAAAGTCAAATCCAAACCAATATTATAAGGCACGTTCGCTTGACGATAGGGTGCACTAATATCGCTGTCAGCAGTCAAATCAAATGCATAAATAGTATATCCACTCTTAAACTCTTTCATAGTGAGTCCGTTGGTGTCATCCGTATTGTAAAAGCCAAAGACATCCATAAAATCAACATAACTGCGCATAAATTGATCCGCAGCAAAATCTGGTTTGTAGGGTGGACCAGGATGACTCACACCATTTACACGTAAAGCAATTTCATTTAACTGATTGTGTTTAAAATTGAAAGGATTCTTCTTTATATTACCATTAAATGCATCATTTTCAACCATTGCCACCATGAGGAGCTTCGGTGCTTCCGATGGAAAGAGGCCATCTTTCATGAAACTCTTTTGATCTTTCGGAATTGTAAAGGTGAGAAGCTTTGTATGCTGAATGGGGTATATGGCATTTTGGCGGTTAAGACCTTCAGCATGTCCTCTAATGACACTTGGATTCGGTACTACTCGACGAATGTAAAGTGCAATAGCTTCCACATGAATTCTAAAATTGTCAACTTTAGCAAATGCATTCAGCGCAAATTCAGGCTTATTCAATGTCAGCTTGAGTCGCATGCTGGTATTACAGAGTAAAAACTTTGACTGTCTAAAGAAGTCTAAATTCAGCGGACCATATAGCTGACATACTTTACTATCTTTAATCATAGCAGATCGCTTTATAAAGCCACTGTTTGTTTCAGCATCAAATTTTCCTGCTTCATCTCTGTACCATCCCAAGGCTTCCATATGACTTTTTTGTGCTGCTGGATGAAACTGTGATACATGATTGAAATAGGATTTATAGGGATAATCGCTTTGACCACCTTCCACCTGCTGCTCTCTAATCGTTAGAGAAACATCGCGAAGTAATGTAGTCAATGGTAAATTGTTCAGTCCAACTTTATGTGTATCGTCAATAGCAGTTCCATCTGTTTGCTGAATTCTAAACCTCAAATCAACTATCGCATGACTCAAATCTATGTAGTCATCACTACCACTAGGAATAACAAATTCAATGGGGCCAGCATTCTCAGCTGTTCGAGGATGATAATCTACAATACTTGAACTAAGAATATCTGTCTGTATGGCTTGTTGATCAAACAAACAAAACCGGAAGTTTTACACTCCATGATTAGAAGTTATAGCAGCGTCGTCGTTTAGCGCCTGATGAATGATTAGAGCCTCTGCGACGTTTGCGTGAATGCCTTTTGACTGAAGATCGACCTTACCAGCTCCGCGATGTTTCCTCCTTCCTTTATTCATTCGTTTAGGTGATTTCTTTCCTTGAGTAACACCAGCAAAGGTCTGCTTCAATGTTTTTAAACCACGTTCCTTCCCACGATTCAACAAACTGCTCTTAAAACTTCTACCTCTGGAAAGATCACTAGCAACATCACCAGCAAAGCCAACGGCATTACTTAAAACATTTCGTTTTAAAGATCTTCCGACATTGGATATGAGAGGTGCTACAACAGATTTCAGTGCACCAAGTATGCTACCTCCACGTTGGCGGCGAGCGCCGATGTAAATTTGTCCTCCACCACTTACATAGGAGGGTCGTGAATAAAATGAGGCAGTTGGATTCATAGCTCAAACCCTAAACATTGTTAGCTACAACTTTGCATGAATCACTGTCGATCACTTAGATGAAAAATGTCGGCACGACGCATCCAAGAGTTCATACTTGAAGGATAACCAGTCCATTTAACAAGACACCATTCTTCACCTTGCCGTTTTTTACATCGAATGATTTTCTCTACCAAATATGTTTCACTTTCAGTCTTCATAACGTGAAGCATCAATCACTTTATTTTCATCTGTAATGATTTCTCCTCTATCATTTACATTGAGATGGGGTTCAATACTGTTGAAAAGAGATATGACATGTGCGCGAGATGCTAAAGGTGTAGCAGTCGATACAGAGTCACGCATCTCATTCTTCAAATTTTTTAGTTGCTCAACAGTTTCCGATTGTAATAATACAGCACGATGTGGATCTTTGATGTGAACCTTTTGCTGATAATCTATTTCTTTCCTATACATTTGATTTGCAAGAGGTTGCTTTACTTGCTGCATGGCAGTCAATTGTACATATTCATCCTGAGGAATAACAATCATGTGAGAATAAGAACTCATAGTTTGTAGATAATCATAGCAGTTTTCAAAATATCACTTCGAAATCTAAATTCTTCCGGACACTCTTGCGTAAAGTCAATGAATAAGTAACCGTGTGGTTTTTCACTAGCTGCTTGAAAAATTTCAATTAAGGCTTTTGATCCTTTAGGTGCAACTTGTCGCGCTAAAATTTCAAATTGACTTTTATCTCGCGGATTCTTGAAAATAGCATAATAGTGTGTATTCAGGTTTTGTGTACGAGCTTCTTTTCCATCAGGAAACAAATTTTGTGTGATATAGGTGATAAAGCACCTTTTATGATGTGCTGCGCGAGTGAACATATCTGTAACATCTTTTGAATTCTTACTTTCTTTTAATAAATCATCCAATACAACAACATCATTAAACTGAAGTTTATCCACTGCAATAATTCCTTCATGTCGAATAAAGTTGCGACTTTGCAATTCCTGAAACAGCGACGGTTGATAAATACCATAACACCAAATCACTCCATTGATAGGTTCCTTAAACAACTCCCTTCTTTCATCCAATAAATTCAGCGTGAAAACAGTTTTACCTGCATGAGATGGACCTGATACAGTCAGAACTTTATCACATTGAAGTCTGAAATCCATTATAATACTTTGAGATTCAACATTTGCATAATTAACGTTTAGTTATTACCCAATAGGTTACCCACGACAGGAGCTAACATCGGAAGTATTGCTGAAAGGAAACCGCCCTTTTGTGTTAGAGTTTCCCTCTTTCTTTGAAGGGTGACTTTAGGATTGGAGATGAAACGCAATTTCGCAGCATATCGCTTAAGTAACTTTTGTTGTTTTGGTGCTAATTTCTTCGTCCTCAACTTTCTGACATGAGAAATAATTTCACAAATGAATCTATCGTTAGCATGTCCTATAGCATTGTATCGCTGATTTGCTTTCATTCGTCCGAGAGCGTGAATGGCTGAAGAAAACTTTGAAGACTTTTGACTTTTACGTTTCGCCATTTTCCGTGTTAGTCTTTGCTAAAACCTGTCTTTACCACATTTGCATAGGTACTAACTATTGCGGCATAAGTGACACTCGAAATGAGCAATATCACAGTGGTTACATTTGCAAAGTTGAATGCAATTACGTATGAAACAGCGTTGACAAAAAGCATGCTTACATCTCTTGAAGATGCGCTTTTCATTTCCATCCTTTCGCTTACATACATCGCAACACATAGTTTCACCGTTACTGATGTCTATAGCAAGTCTTTTTGAAGATATGAATTTGCTAGCCTTTTCTAAATAATAGACGTATGTACAGAAGGAATATACTTCGAGAGTGAGCAGACATAGCTCGAAAACCAGTTGCGCTACAATCAAGTACCACCGCATTTTCAATTTTTCTTTATAGAAAGTTGAATGTGAATATCTGAAATCGCTTCAATCACTAGACTGCTACCATAATGGCTAAATGCGTTAAGACGTTCAGCAATTTTTATCATATGTCTTTTAAAAAATTCTTCGGGGTGATCTACCACTTCCATTGAATAAGAAGCAAAATGGAAAGAGCGACTTTCCACCTCTTCCTTTCCAAAATGACTAAACTTAATTTTCGCAACTAATCGCGCCATGATAATGCTATCAGAGAATGTATTCATTAACTCTAGAAATAGAGTGCTAGCATCATCGACCACTGCTTCGATGTCGGTCTCATCTTTATGAAAATTTATCACATAATCTTGAACAGCTCCTTTTAAACTTTGCCTATGAAAATGTAATGTTCCGCAGTCGTTTGAGAAAGACATGATCGCCCTTTATCTAACCCATCCATTGCATGAAAACAACAACTCTTCTCATAGTAACATTTATTGAATAACTGTAACAAGCATGCATTATAAATCAATGGTTTGAAAGAGATAAAATAGATACAGCTGGTAACTATCATATAGCGAGCAATGATAACCATACAGGACTTTGGCAGTGTTGAGGTAAGGAGGAAAGAAGCATTGGTTATGAACGTAGCTACTACAACGAACAGACAAAATAGGAACACACAAATCCTTAAAACGTTTCGTGACTTCATGGTAGTGTTGATTCACTCTACTATCCCAAGGTGGGAGCAAAATGTCATCAATGATTAGATTGGGAAATACTTTCCTCTCCTTGCTAGGATTATTACAAAAGATGCGTATAACATTAAAAGCAGCTAACCATCGTTTAAAGTCAATAAGAAGAGCACTGTCACAAGAAAAGCCATAGTCTTGCAAATATTTCAGATTATGTCCATGAATGTGTTTTCTCGCCCATTAATCAACATTGGGATCGCAGTTGGCATGTTGATGATAGACACTAACAATCTGATATGTCCAATTGTTCATAGCAATAGCACTGAGCTCCTGCACAGGTTCACCCTCACAATCCATAAAAATGATGATAGAAGCCTAAAACGGAAATTTACACATCTAAGGAAACGTTCTATAACATATTACAAAATGAAGAATTACATCGATGCTTTTCACGACAAAATACACAAATGATATGATGGCAACGAAGAAGTAAAATGTATCTGATAAGACCACGTCTACGACACTCAAAGCACATGAGCGAATTGTCATAGGGTAGAGTTAGGAAAGGACTAGTAATTCTCCTTCTTTGATTTGCGTTTTGAGGCAGCATTCTTCTCCGACTTGCGCTTCGTACCACTGCTGTTCAGGATTTGATCAATTATGTCATCCACGTTGGGTGGTTTTGGAATATATAGGATGGATTCCATATGCATGGAGAGAGAGGCTATTTTATTATCCTTGTGCCGACCATAATATCATTCACCATCATTCACTTTGAAAAGGATATCCCAAGTACCTTCTCCGAGCTCGCCGCATGTGATGGATGTTGAATGATCTCCCTCCTTCTTATAGTAAGTGCACCAATGTGATACCGGTAGGCAAATTTGATTACCATCCCAAATCTTTCTATAGGGAGTATCCTTGTCATCTCTCGCCTTCCACTCTTGAGCAAGAGGAGTAGAAATGTCCATATTTAATGTCACGTACTCCTCAATAGTATCAAGTTGGCGGCGAATGTACGGACTCACGGGGATCAGTATGTAGTCCCCATACTGATTGCGCATTATCTTGACATCCGTGAAAGGGAGCATTCCCGTTTGGAGTACTACGCTATGATCGTCATAACGCAAGACTTGTTTAAATTTACGCTGTAGCGGTGTAGGATTATGTACCTTAGTTGTTTCTTCCACTGGCCTCAGTTGTAGATGATCTGATCGTAGCGAACCTTGCAACGTTTGACCGCCATTTTGTACTACTAGTGCAGCAGATGGAGTAGATACCTGAAAAAGAAAAAAGATTGTATTAAGTTTACGTTCAAGGGAGGAGAGGGAGTGAAATAGCGACTTACCATTTTAGTTGGATAACAGAAAAGAGAGAGAGAGAAAATGTGCGTCCGTCACTCGTGTGATTCAACGATGGAATGATTCTCACTGTGGAAGGCTCGCTATTTATATAGAAATGCTTGATTCTCACTGAATGATGATCCTCATTGGACAATAACATCAAGCTGATTCCAAATCTGGCCTCCGTTTACCAATCCGAGCCTTCGTTCGCCCGCTGAAGTTGTTTCTTGGAAAATTCTAACTCTGTCGTTTTTTCACCAATCTCCCAAATCTTGAATGGCGTCTCACATCTAAACGAAGACAGATATGAACAAGCCGTTTGTTTCACTGAATTTGTCTCACTCTTAGCTTTCAAACGAGCTATTGCACGACAAAATCCATCCACTAGAAGCAAAATTGGAAGTTCGGTGCCGAGGGGGGGGACGTCAGCGAAAATTTTTTCTCTCCGATTGCTTTCAAATTCACCATACAGATGCAGAATTTCACGCTGAATCCAAATCTGAAATCCGTTTTCCCATCCGATGCTTCGTTTTGAAGCTACAGCCCAAAACGTCCAAAATTCTAACTCTGTCGTTTTTTCGAAAATTGTTGAAAATTTTTTCTCTCCGATTGACTTGAAACTCACCATGTTGATAGAGAATTTCACACTGATTCCAAATCTGAAATCCGTTTTCCCATCCGATGCTCCGTTTTGGCGCTACAGCCCAAAACGTCCAACATTTTAAGTCTGTCAAAATTTTGAAGAAACATTTTTTTTCTCGCCGATTGCTTTCAAATTCACCATACAGATGCAGAATTTCACGCTGATCACGAATCTAAAGTCCGTTTCACCATTTCACCACGACAACCTAGACGGTCACCCACGTCAACCCACCCGAGGCCAACTCACTCGAGTCTCACACTCTGTCGTTTGCGAGGGGGGGACGTCAGCGACTTTTTTCGATGGCGGCCATCTTAAGCTATCCACAAGTGGAGTTTTACTTGCTACTAGCGTGTAAACATATTGTCCAATTTACTCCGCACAATGATGATCATAATTATGTACATCATGTAGTTGAGAAAGATTGGATTGTTGGTTTAAGTCCAAGTTTAAGAAATGATTTAGGTTACCTTGCTAGCGCCTTAACAAGCTATGATAATTTTGACGTTAATTACCACATAAGTGGTTATAAACAGTTAATATATCGAGAGGAAGCTTATTATGTAGATCTTATTCCAAAAAATGAGAAGACATTGGTGAAGAAGATTGTGATTAAGCCAAGAAAGACAAACATGACTCCTGAAACATTATTGAAGAAATTTAATTATCTCCTTCGAGTTGATGGTAAACAAGTGGCAACATTGACTTATATCAAATCATCTAATCATATTGCAATATGTAAATTAAATGATGATGATCTAGTATTAGTTTGTTCAAAAGATTTTCATCAGTTCTTACGACATCATTCTGCAGCTGTTCATGGAAAATTTGATATGCAACATTTACCATGTGAAAGGTCAAATCAATTTGATACAGAATGGACCGTATCTTTATACAGAAAGTGTGTAGAGCCTTTATGTGGTATCTCTTACATGAAACAAGGGTGTTGATGCCTCGCATTATTACTTCAGTTAAATTGGTTGTAGATTATTTAAATGAAGTGATTAATGAGCAACATATTTCATTTTCTGAAAAAGAAGGTACTTTGTCTCTCACTATAAGTGGAAAAGGTATTGAACTAATTATGGATAAAATTCTAATGGACATTTTGGGTTTTGATCAAAATATCTTTAAAAGTGGTACTGTAACCAAAGCTAGCGCAGACATGTCGCTATCGCGTCATATTAACTATTTTCAGATATATTCCAATATTGGTGAAGATGTACGTGTGGGAGATGTTGAAGCTCCATTGCTAGCAATGATACCATACCAGCCAAAAATCTGCAGTATTTTATCTGAGCATACTTTCAAGAAAGTGCATTATACAAAGCTGAAATCAAACTACATCCCACAAATTGATATTGCAATTTATGACGATGCTGGTGCGTTGATTCCTTTTCATAAAGATGCTGTGACAAGTATCACACTCCATTTCCGAATGAAGAGTTAATGCAAAAGTATGCTAATATATTTTTCCAATGTGAATAATATGGAAAGTGAAAATAAGGACTCGTTTCTAATCTACTTGCCCAGTAATGCTTCTTTGAATAAATTTCCCAAAAATAAACCATCAGACTATCGAGTAGAATTAAATCGCCCACTACATTTAGAAGGTGAATGGGAGGTTGGCGTTTCTAGTATTTGCTATGATAGCAATATTCAGAATGTGAATGATTTGGAAGAAATGATATTGACTCCTCGCACCCATGATGGAATAACGATGAATAATGCATTCCAGTTCCCATACAATTTAACATCAGATGGAAAGTGGAACTATGAATGGATTCAGATAAAATCAGATTATTATGAACCATTTGGGAATGAGAAAATTATTAAGGCGTTCAATAGTGGTAATACTTCCATCATGAAGAATAAAAATCAGAAAGCTTATGAGTTTACTATCTATCATTGGAGTTGGAGACAGTTCCTTCGCTTTCATTCTTTTACTAAAGGTATTACACTGAGGTTGGATAATGAATTCTATCCACATCTCGGTTTTGGTCATGGACTACATCTAACGTCAATTGCTACTGCAAATGTTAAAAAAGTTTATTCAAATCGAATCAATAAATTTCATTATAAATTTAAAATATTTGATGAAGATGTTGTAGAATGTGCAGAACGCATCATTTTGAAATAGCGTGGTGTTCAACCTTTATCACTTATTGAGTTAGTAAAACGATGGAATGAGACTGTGGGTAAGAAGTATGGAGAGAAAATTATGGCGGACAAAAATAAGTTGGTTATTCAGAAATATAATGACAAACTTACAATTTATTTCTCTCCAACCTTGCGTCATTTTGTAAGACATTATACACCTATTATTGGAAGCGGTGTGGTGTATGGTTCTCATGAATATCACACTAAAGCTGATTCAGTTAATGATGAATGGTGGGTGGACATCTATGATGATCGCATCAAGAAAATTTACCAGTCTTATGAAGAATCTAAAGTTGCTATCAATATAATGCCGCGTCTATATCATACAGTTGAAAGCTTCATTCATGTAGTAAATCCTTATATACAACAGAAGTTGAAGCATGTGATGGTATAGATTTGGTATAGAAACACCAATGACACTTGATAAACATGAACAGCACCTTTACATTCAAAGTGATTTGATTCTACCTATTTCTGTTGGTGAGAAAAAAGAATACATTTTACGTGATTTCATTCATGATAAAGACGCTTCATATGGAATAGTCGAGAAGATGTTTGAATCTATTTTCTATCATCCCGTCATCAAACAAACTATACCCTCTATTGCTATCAAAATTACCAATGGTTTATAAGAGTGCATCCATGTGAAAGATACTAAATCCCTCGTTACTTTAGTGTTTCTGAAAACAAAGTGAAGTCATTGTGATATGTTTATTGAAATAAAAATATGTGTATGAAAAAGTCTTTTCACAGATATAGGGGGACTGGACTGACTGTAGGCATATATTCACAAGGAAGAAACGATCTCATGCGATACATAAAACAACCATGTATATCTACAAAAAGCAACATCAAAATACTGAGTTAAAGTTGATTATGTCAATACATCTCCTGAATGTGGTAGCGTGAGTTTTATTCTTTTGGGTGGAGGTATGTTTGTGTCAGGATGTCCATGTGGAAGAGATGTGTTATGTCCTATCCAACACCTTTTATCCTCCCATGCTGAAAGCGGTCGTTTCTTGAACGTGTGCGTTTTCACAGTATGAACTTGAGATTTTAAGATTGTCATATTGACAAACGTTATAGTTTTATTTTTATAGGCTTTCTTATAGGACCAATGTTTCATTTTGTGAACAATGGATTTTGATATACCTTTAGCACGCTTAATACTATCTGCACATTCTTTTAATTTCATGGAATACATTTTAGGACGAAGGAGAATCATTTCATCTATTTCCTTTCCTGCTGTTTCATCCTTAAAACAACCAAGTTTGGCTTTATTCTGTATGGAATAGAGTGGATGAGTGGGATTGTAGTTAGATGTGTCGAAATATTTTTCTAATGACTTACCTACTTCATTAAAATTTAAATCTTTTTGAGTGGTAATTCCTAAAAAGAAACTATCTGTATCACCACCCAGCAAGCGAACCTCTTTTACGAGAGGACATGGTTTTAGTATTTTGTAGAAGAGTTGATACATTTCAAGTTTGGAATAATCTAAAACGGCTTGCCCAATATAGATGGGTTTGCACAACTCAACTTCAGATTTTATCATTTTAACACCTACAAGATCCTCATCGATGATGTCTCTATCAATGAAAAGAGGTGATGAGGTCAATTTGTGATATTTTTGTTCATCAACGACTAGTTTGTAGTTCATATGTTTTCTAACATCCTCCATGGTCTTTCCGAAAAGACTTATATATATATATATAATATATATAAGACTTATTATATTCTTATATTTATAAAAATCCTTTTCAAAATTATTTTGGGCGAGTGCACGTTTTTGACTGTTACTATCTATGTAGGGTATGAGGAAGGCTTTCTGTCTAAACTTGATAATGCGGTGAACTGACTTTAGAAGCATGCCCATTTCTAAATAGAATTTTAGTATGCAGAAGTGCACGAGATAATTTTTCTTATCATATTGGGTGAGCAAAAGTTTGCGGCATGGTTTGTACCTTGGCTGTCCACACCCTGTTAAGTTATTATGAAATTGTGACATGAATGGTGAAAACATATCTTCAGTCACTTCACCAGATTCAGGTACGAGTGGGAAATCAGCAGTTTTATTTTTAATACTATTTGGATAAATTAAATCCACTTCAAAATAATATCCCCAATCACCTTCATCTGGAATCTTCAGAATGTTTGAAGGGTTGGAGTAATACGCAAGCTCATCTTGATTTAACCAACTAAACTCGGAATGAGGTAGTGGTTTAGACAGTGAACTGCCATATAAATTATTTTGGTCATAGTACTTTAGGGGGATATGATCATTACCTACTGTTTTATTTTATGTGATGTTTTATGTGATGTTTATTCACAAATGTGAGACCACCGCGTATTCCACGCTTAAATATGTTATACATCTCGGGGTCTTGTAAGAGATGGATGGTCTCACCAGTCATTTTAAAGGCTGATTTAAAGGACATGGCTGGTAGACTGACAAAGTGGACAGGATCTAATTTGTCTTCTTCTAATGCCACTCGTCGAAATTCCTGAACGACATCAGCCAGCAAAATGACATCTAATCCTAAGTAAGCGATCATATAATCGCCAAACGTTTTACAATCAAATTTTAACCATGCCTCTTGAGCATGTTCATAGTCCTCTACTGGACAATCTTGACCCGTCAAATCGTTTTGAAATTTGTCAATGGAAGGAAGGGTTGTTTCATTTAGTTTAGACATTGAGCTAAAATACGCATAGGGAAAGACTCCTTTGCGAGTGATTATTTCATCCGTTAAGTTTGGATAGTGTTTCTTCAAAGTTTGACTATGGGGAAGAAACTTGAGATTACGAACGAGAGAAGCTAGTGACGCTGACATGAATTGGAATGAATCTAAAAATTTTATTTCGAAGGGGACTGTCTTATTTTCTTTAGATTTATCTACTGGTACTTTTGCTGTCATTGCCATGAATTTTTCTATCGTTTGCGCTATTACATTAAACTGCCACGATTTCATCCGGCTCAGCCCTCCTTTTATGAGCATATGACTGTCATAGCCCTTAAAGTTATGAAAAATGACGGGTAGTACACGACGTCTCAACCTAAGTGCAAAGTTACATTTGGAGCAGAGTGCGTTTCTAAATTTACCAGTGATGTGATCATGATCACGCACTTTCTTAATTTTATCGTCATCAAACGTTTTATGACATTTAGGGCACGATGTGCAACTTTCAAGTTTTTGTTTGTCTTCATCTGACATATGTAGTGACTTACGCTGCAATTGGGAATCATATGATTGTTGAAATTTGGCAGCTTTATCGAGATATTCTAGAAATTTTGAAATGCAATCTTTACCTTGCCAAGTATGCATTTTGTTTTGTCTATTCATAAAGTGGTCATGCCATACTTCATAGCAGGATATGGCTGCTGGCTTGTGGATGATATCATCAATGTAGCATTCTATGTCTGCGTAAATGACACGCAGGGGACTTAATTCGTCACCATTATCCCTATGTGAAAATATTTCATCCTTGGGCATGCGTTCCATTTGTAATTTACCTCGCTTGCACCATTCATAATGAGTTTCAAATTTATCTTTACTCCAAAAGGAGCGGATGCAGCGGTCGCATACAAAACGTTCACCTCTTTTAGAGTGCCCCAAGTGTGTGTACAAGCGAGAGATTTTGGGAATACCACAGTAGTGCCATTCCTCGCTATCATCTTGTTTTACTAATAAGAGGTTGATTACACGTTCATAACAAGTTGAACGTGAATTATAGCGGGCACCCTTCAACCCCTTCTCCCACACGTGAACGACAATTTTAATCTTATTATGTTTTTCGAACGTTTCTACATCTTTGATTTTCATGTTGTTACTATCACAACCTTCAAAGTCTAGTTCATCCTCCCACTGTCTATAGCTATAGGTATGATTTCGATTCGCGTTGATATCATTATAGTGAAGGATGGATAGGACTGCATATTTGAAACACTGTGATTTACAATCGACATTGATGACAGCTTTCTTATTATACAACGCGTTTGGTAGTTTAAATGAGCCTCGAGCTACATGACTTTCTAATAGGGAAATTTTGAACATGGCTGAGTCCACGCCATCAAAAATGAGAGCGCTGTCGCGTTGATTGAATTTATCTACATTTGATTTTAAACATTGAATGTGAAAATTTAGCCAAGACTCGCAGTCTACAACTTCAGTTGCGGAAGAGGAGGGAACATGAAACTGCATTCTCTCCGTCACTTGACCCGTTTGAAAATCTATTTTAATATATTTTAGTTTAAGGCAGATGATAAATTGTTGAAGAGCGCTTCGATAATGTTAGATATTTGATGGAGCCACTCAGGAAAATCTACTATTTGAGTATTGGACTCCATGAAGTAGTCGCGTACTAAATTATTATGTGAAACATTAATGAGGGAGATGGTAGAGGTACCGTTGGTGTAGTGATCATTCGCATGCGTGTGTTGAAGTCTGTGCGAAGATCGCTGAAAGTGACTATCAAAAGAAAGAGGGCACAAATCACAAGGAAAGGAGATGTCATCGTCAGAATCAACTTCACCTCCGGAGATTGACGCCGCTTTGCGTTGACACACACGTTGTTTGATGTGTCGAAGGAGACTGTGCTTCCTTGTAAACATATGTCCGCAGTCGGCACATTCCCACTCGTTGCCTTGTCGCGAGAGTCCTGAGCAGGAACTCACATCAATTGAAAGAGAAATCATTCTATCATCTCTGTTAAAGTCTCAGTGTATTGTTATAACCTACCTTGACTCAACAACTTTAAATTTTCCTCGAGAAGGGATGGCGTTGGTGATGAAGTTGATGCCTGAAATTGAGGAAGATGCTATTAGCCACACGTTTGAGGGAGATGAGTGAAGAAATTTTCAACTTACCATTTCAACGAAATCAAGTTTAAGGTTGATACTTCAACAAGATAGAGACTTCACTCAAATTTGGAATTCACGAGAGAGCAGTTCACTTGTACGCCTCAAATAATAACAGAATTCGCTAGAGAACACTTCACTTATACGTCTCAAAGACAGAGTGAAATGACACGAATGTCACTTTACATATATACTTTCATATTCATCATTTATTGGCTGTTCATTCTGATTGGTTGCTTGTTTATACTTAAGAATTAGAAAACATTTCAAAGTTATTATTCACAGTCAACATGACAAGCCCTCCGACAACACCGAACACAAAATTCTCTTCTCCATGCTCATCACCAAAGGCGCTCGTTGCACCAAACGCTCCAACGAAGGGGAAGGTAGAGAAGGTGTACCGACTCGACAACATTAGAAAGTTGACATTACCAGCGGACGACGAAGAGGAGAGTGTATGTGAGAAGGAGTGTCCCGACTTAACAGGCATACGATGGAAGTATCTGCAGTACGATACTGATGATGTGATGGAGATCACCAGCACCAAATTCCTCCATCAATTATGGGAATGGTACACCCCTAACTCCCAGCCACGAACTATGGCGGAGTGGGAGTACATCGACAATGTGAGGCTCGCGGTAGAAGAACGATTGAAGCAAGTGAACTTTTTTTGCGATCTATGTGAAGTCAGACTCTGGGACGATATTGACGATGAAGACCTTTTGAAATACATGCCATAATAAATTTTTATTTCGTATTATCTTTGCTTTCATACTGACTTACTTGAATGGGGCTTCAGTGGATGATTTAACCATGTATACTTTTTCATTTGGAAATAGTACCACGCTTAGTTTTATAACATTTCATATGGGCGATGATGGTAGATGAAATAGTGTTAAATAAAATTAAGATAGCTTACACTTCTGATACAGGGATAGCAATCGACTGCGATCCATGTGTAAAGAGCTTGTTAGACTACGGATAGGCTTAAGTGGATGATTTAACCATGTATACTTTTTCATTTGGAAATAGTAGCACGCTTAGTCTAACTTGTAAATCTTATAACATTTCATATGGGCGATGATGGTAGATGAAATAGTGTTAAATAAAATTAAGATAGCTTACATGATTCTGGGATAGCAATCGACTGCGATCCATGTGTAAAGAGCTTGTTAGACTACGGAAGAGAGAAGTGTGTTATGTTGCGTGTGGCGCGTGAGTGTCCTCCCATTTCATTCCATTCATCAATTCGTCTCATTGATAGAGACAGGTAGAACTCATGGTTCTCATAACGTATGCAATGGAAAGTTTATAAGGCAACCCTCGACAGTTGGCTAAATGTCGCCCTGGCGCGTAAGAGAGCCGGTGGTTGGTTCTCGGGAGTAACAAGTTGACTATTGGCTTGAATAGTCAATAGGTATGACGGTTAGGTTCTCGTATACCCTATACCGCCTAAGCCGTGCTGGTGCATCTGGCACCTTTCGGATGCGGTTGGTATTAGGAGTCCACACCTCATCCGTCCAAACGATCTTCTTGATCTTCCCCTTCTTCTCATCCTCTTCATCCCACTCGTCGAGGATGATGAAGTCGGGAATGGTACTAGCAGGAGATGTTGCTTCCATCGTGACTTAAAATTGAATGAGAAGCGCTACAATCTTCTGGCTTATATAGGGTTTTCAACAATGAATTGCTCAACAGCGAATCAGAATGCTTCAGGGATAGCAATCGACTGCATAACGTTCAAGTTGACTGATAGCAGATTCAACTTAATGATAGTATTCGCCAGTCTGAAGACTGCCCAGGGCAAACCGCGAGGAGGTTCTATCAAATCTTGCCCCATGGTGGCCCTTATCAGGGCCGGTGGTTCGTTCTCGGGGGTCGTCATCTTACAGGCTACCGATTCTGCTGAGAGAGTCTTTGACTCTCTCCTTGGTAGCAGTGTCGACTTCCACGCTAATTGGTATGTGACTGAAAAGTGGAATGTAGCGCCATTCCGTTGGATTGACAACACTTGCTGGCATCGGATTGCCAATCCGAGCAAGATTGTTGTGGACTCTGTCTTGCTCCTCTATTCTAAGAAATTCATCAAATAAATTTCGCGGCCTTAACTGCGGTCCGCGAGGAGAGCTGACTTGACTGTTCGGCGTCTGCATGATTGAAATGAAATGAAATGAGAGGTAGTGGTTTATATACCCCTATAACGCGACGCAACGTTCAAGTTGACTGATAGCAGATTCAACTTAATGATAGTATTCGCCAGTCTGAAGACTGCCCAGGGCAAACCGCGTGGAGGTTTTATCATGTCTTGCCCCTAGGTGGCCCTTAAGAGAGCCGATGGTTCGTTCTCGGGAGTGACGTGATGGGGTGGTGAAGGCAGGGAAAAGATCGGCAATGAAAATGACATGTATTAGAATAGGATATACTATCTTATTTGCTTTTCACTTACCAAGTTAGCCATCCTTGGGTAGTCTCGCGGGCTTCCTCACTGAGAATTTATGGAGATGCCCGCGCATACATAGACTGGCGTGGAGGCATTTCTTTGTCGGATGGCCATTATAGCAGATGATCGACTCATCCAAACTTTAATTCACAAGGACTTGACCGTCCAGATGGTTATCCCGAATAGGGATGTGGAACTCAAACATTCTGTCCTCATTCAAGCGATTCCATTCATTCCTCATGCGCTCCAACTTCGCAAACGACTCTCTCTCATCACCCTGCCTACTCACACTCCTCTCCAACTCAGCATTCCTCGCATTCAATACACTCATCTCCTTCATCAACTCCTCATACTTCGACTCTGCCTCTCCCATTCTCCTCTCTGCAGCACTCGTCCTCTTCTCTCGCTCATCATTCTCGTCTTCCAACACTCGCACATTCTCCTTCAACTCTTTCACAACACGCCTCATACGGATATTCTTATCTGCCACCTCCTTACATTTCACCTCCTTCATTTTCAGCTCACTCAACTCACTCAACGTTCTCTCATTCACCTTCTTCAAACTTTCGTACCGATCAACCAACAAAGCATGTGCCGCTTGCTGCGACACATGCTTCTTTTCCATGTCCTCATCCCACCGCGCCGACTGCTTCCGTAACCCACCACCCTTCACTATTGGGGAAGATGAGCTCTGCGGGGGGTCGGTAATGACAATATTTGACACCTCCGACGACGAAGAGCTCAACTTCCTCACACGCGTCCTCACTCGCTCCCTATCCAAATCCACATCATCCTCATCATCACTTTCAAACACTCTCTTCCGCCACTTGTCAGCCTTCAAACCGGCCACAGCATTCTCTACCTCATTCTCCACAGCATTCCCACTAGCATTCTCAACAACATTCCCACTAGCATTCTCAACAACATTACCACTAGCATTCTCAACAACATTCTTGGCCTCTTTCCCCAACATTCGCTCCTTCTCAGCATTCATCAACTCCACAAATCTCAAATCGGTCACCAACCCTCCTGTACACTCACCATGCCTCAGATAAAACTCGGCCTCCTGCCCAACAACCAACAGCACCCTGCACTTCACACAGGCTACTCAGGATAACCATGTGGTCGGCCCCTGCCTTCTTGATGTGGTCCTTGAGACCGTCTCGGCGGTTAATTCAGCCGCACACACACATTTTAATGTGAAATTTCTTATTTTTGTCGTTATTGACCATGGCTGCGATTTCTCGTTAACTGTAAGATAATGAAATTTGTACAAGTTTGGAATCATGTAGTATACAGCCTAAAGCATTACGCTTAGTGAGGAATGATAGATTTGAGTGTAGTGAGTGGCACTCGATCCCGTCGACAGCCCGAAGGCCTTGTACTGATCACTAGGGAAGTGAGAGATCTTCCCCGATACCCGCTATTTACAGCTGAAGACATCATCGTCACTGCCGCGAAGTGGTTGCAGCAACGCCGAGTCAAAGGTAGTGATCAGTAGCTGGGATCTAACCCCTCAAAGCTGCCTTAGACTTAGTTAAATTTCAAATCTGATAGGAGATTTGAATGTAGCATACGGCCTAAAACATAATGTCATCATTCAACACTTATTCAACATTCAACATTCAACTTAGTCAACATTCAACATAATGTCAACACTTAGTGAGGAATGATAGATTTGAGTGTAGTGAGTGGCACTCGATCCCGTCGACAGCCCGAAGGCCTTGTACTGATCACTAGGGAAGTGAGAGATCTTCCCCGATACCCGCTATTTACAGCTGAAGACATCATTGTCACTGCCCCGAAGTGGTAACAGCAACACCGAGTCAAAGGTAGTAATCAGTAGCTGGGATCTAACCCCTCAAAGCTGCCTTAGACTCAGTTAAATTTCAAATCTGATAGCAGATTTGAATGTAGCATACGGCCTAAAACATAATGTCATCATTCAACACTTATTCAACATTCAACATTCAACATTCAACTTAGTCAACATTCAACATAATGTCAACACTTAGTGAGGAATGATAGATTTGAGTGTAGTGAGTGGCACTCGATCCCGTCGACAGCCCGAAGGCCTTGTACTGATCACTAGGGAAGTGAGAGATCTTCCCCGATACCCGCTATTTACAGCTGAAGACATCATTGTCACTGCCCCGAAGTGGTTGCAGCAACGCCGAGTCAAAGGTGGTGATCAGTAGCTGGGATCTAACCCCTCAAAGCTGCCTTAGACTCAGTTAAATTTCAAATCTGATAGCAGATTTGAATGTAGCATACGGCCTAAAACATAATGTCATCATTCAACACTTATTCAACATTCAACATTCAACTTAGTCAACATTCAACATAATGTCAACACTTAGTGAGGAATGATAGATTTGAGTGTAGTGAGTGGCACTCGATCCCGTCGACAGCCCGAAGGCCTTGTACTGATCACTAGGGAAGTGAGAGATCTTCCCCGATACCCGCTATTTACAGCTGAAGATATCATTGTCACTGCCCCGAAGTGGTAACAGCAACGCCGAGTCAAAGGTAGTGATCAGTAGCTGGGATCTAACCCCTCAAAGCTGCCTTAGACTTAGTTAAATTTCAAATCTGATAGCAGATTTGAACTCAGCATACTTGAAAATCTTAGACTACATGTTAAAACTTTGAAAAAACTGAAAATTAAGAATTTTTAAAAAAATTCCGCATTTTACTACTCATACTACTTTTAAATAATTTTATCAGTAGTAAAGACACTATCAAACTCTATCACACAAACTTTGAAGTAAGAAGATAGCTTGCCTACTTCAAAAGATAGAGTCCTTTGAAACACCCGATATCGGGAGCTCAGAGCGACGGCCGTCGCTTACCTCGTCTTTCGATGAAGTGATCAGACTTACGTTGCCGGGGGTTTATATATCCTCGGAAGAAAACTTAAAATGGCTCTATCTCCGAAAGTATTCATTGTAGCGACATGCGGTTTGTTGCAAACGATTTGTCTCATCATTCTCTATCATATGACACCTGAACCATCCTCATGTGACAACGGCAAGTTGGTGGGTCAGCACATGGCCATGTAACATGCCACAAGTGAAAAAATTCCTGTGTGGGAGCTCCAGTGTGGTGAAAATTTTGAAAAATTTAAAACTTCCGAATTTCAATCTGGGACCCTGACCAAAACTTTTTTCATCACTTTTCACTGAGCCCCCCCTCCCCCCCCCCATCGTTCGGAGAAATTTGATGAAACAAACTTTGGTTAGGGTCCCAGGTCGAAATGCCACACTTTGGAAAATTTTCAAAATTTTACCCATACAAAGCCACTCTGACACTTAGGATTTTTTCAGGTGAGCTCCGACCTAAAATCTTGTAACATCTCTAACTTTTGAACGGCTGGTCCGATTGACTCGCAACAAAAATGTCACCGAGCAGTTTTTTCTCCTCTTTCAAACGAGTAGCTGGGTAAATCCAATTTATTCCACAACATTTCTGTCTTTTCAACATTGGCTCTCAGATTTCCGTGAAAATTTGCATATATACTCATTTTTTACGCTGAACACGAAAATCTTAGCGGCGACCACACCAAATAAAAACTTTCCATAGAAATCTAGCACTTTTAAAAAGTCATTTTTTCTACTTCTCGGTCAGAGGACAAATTGATGTCGGTCAGATAGATGTCGAATAGGAAACTCTTCGGCTTGTGCATTTGGGTTGCTGATTAAACTGGGAACTTAGGATGAATGCTTGCATGCGGAAAGCGAAGTGACCAAAATGTAACGCATTACATACAATGTCCGTTGACCGTGACCTACCTTGTCCTCTGACTAGTGATGCAAATGGAAAATTTTCCCGAAAATTTTCCAGAAAATTTTCCAAATTTTTCAAAATTTTCCGGAAAATTTTCCAGTGGAAAATTTTGAAATTTACTTTTTGGTGATTGACATTTTTTCCTTTGTTTTGGAGACCTGTTGTAGTCGTTTGAAAAGACTATGCAATATGCAAAGACCGAAACCTTCTCTATCATTCCTGCATTACCTTTTGGAACTAACTGCACCCTTTCCATGTCTATTTCAGATCATCCCAAATGAATTTCAGATATTAGATGGATTTCAGATTTCTCTAGTTGAATTTCAGATATCTATCAGAAACCCAACTTTGAAAGGATCTTAAATTCAACTGGAGAATCTCCAATTCATCTGGAAATGTCTGAAATTCATTTGGGTAGATCTGAAATCGATTTGGAACTAGATCTGAACCATGAGGTAGAAATGGAAGATGTGCATGCAGTTTGTCCTCAACGAAGATTGGACAATATGCCAGAACTTAGAAACTGTCATAGATATTCTTCTACTCATCACAGATATCTTTAGTTTCCAAATATCTCACGAGTTTACAGTCTTCCAATATGATCGCTCATGTGTAATGCTGCGTGGACTGTGTGCTTATTCTTCACATGTTCATCAACATATGGAGAATTTGTATCACTATGATCAAGGCTGCACAATAAAGCTTAACTTTCAAGCTAACAAGCAAACTCCAAAATTATTTTTGCTCCAGATCTTTCACATTGCATGAAATTATACCTCTATTCTAAAGCAAGATTCACGTTATCACAAACGGTGTCTGTGTGATAATCAAAAATGTTAACAAATTAGCACAAGCCACTGGTGGCAAAGGAATGTTCAAAAATCCGCGGACGGAACTCGCAGTGCTGCGATCGCTTTAATCGAAATAATGATGAAATCAAGAGTTTTAGACCCATTCTATTGGTATGTACCTGCCTCGGCTGCGGAAGCGTCCCAATTATAGGGCGCATCACAAAAATCAAAACTTTCAAAATTTTCCAAAATTTTCCATAATTTTCCAAAATTTTCCAAAATTTTCCATAATTTTCCAAAATTTTCCAATTTTTTCCATAATTTTCCATGGAAAATTTTCATCACTACCTCTGACCGAGATTTTTAAGGTCTCGGTCAGAGGACAAATTGATGTCAAACAGGAAACTCTTCGGTTTCAGCATTTGGGTTCATGAGACTGCGGAAACTTAGGACGAATACTTGAACGCGTAAAACGAAGTGATCTAAATGTAATTGCATACATTATCATGTCTTTAGACCGAGACCCTTGTACCCTGACCGAGATCTTCAATTTCAACGTTGTCCTCTGACCGAGATTTTTTAGGGTCTCGGTCAGAGGACATTTTCGTGGTTTTTGGAGATTTCGAGAGGGTTAATTGATACAAATGAAAAATTTCTTTTGCATAGATGTTAAGAGCATGGACCCCTCCTATGTTGTGAAATTTCATCGATTCCTGACAAAATTTCTGGTTTCAGCATCCATATGAAATTTTTGGGAATATTCAAATTCTCTGGTCGAAAAAACGGATAAAAATATTTTTAAATCAATATTGCTCACTTGTAACGGCATCAAACTGAATTTTCTTTACGAATTTATAAACTAGCACACTAGAGGATTTGTTTGGTGCAAAACGCTTAATGGAAGAATCAATATTCTTCGAGAAAATGTACCTCGGTCAGAGGACAGAAAACGTCTGGGTCAGAGGACATTTTTTTCATTGGACAATGGAAACCCAGTGAAAATTCAATGATTAATATTGATTATAACATTTAAAATTAGACTGTCTTAAAGAGCTGATCTTCTTCTTTCAGATGATATAAATATTAGTGGGTGTATTTTAATGTTTCTAATCGAAAATCTGTGTTGAAGTGAGAGTACTGCAACTTTGGACATGCCTTTTCGGTCTTTTTTCGGCAAAAAACGGCAACTTGTGAAGAAGGTCTTGGCTTTGTGACTCTTTAAAAACCATGCCATAATAGATGAAATCTTTACGGTTCGATTAAAAAAAATATTGAAATCGGTTCAGAAATATGGATTTTACAAATCAAAGACACATTTTCGTCAAATGTTGTGGAATAAATTGGATTTCGAACGAGCTGTAAGACAAAATCCGTCCACTAGAACCAAAGTTAGAAGATCGCTGTCGGGGGGGGTCAGTGAAATTTGATGAAAAATGTTTTGGTAAAGGTCCCAGGTCGAAATGCGACACTTTGGAAAATTTTCAAAATTTTGTCCATACAAAGCCACTCTGACACTTAGGATTTTTTCAGGTGAGCTCCGACCTAAAATCTTGTAACAGCTCTAACTTTTGAACGGCTGGTCCGATTGACTCGCAACAAAAATGTCACCGAGCAGTTTTTTCTCCTCTTTCAAACGAGTAGCTGTAAGACAAATCCGTCCACTAGAACCAAAGTTAGAAGATCGCTGTCGGGGGGGGGGGGGTCAGTGAAATTTGATGAAACAAACTTTGGTAAAGGTCCCAGGTCGAAATGCGACACTTTGGAAAATTTTCAAAATTTTGTCCATACAAAGCCACTCTAACACTTAGGATTTTTTCAGGTGAGCTACGATATTCCACTCTCCCAACCTGGCCGGCACACCACGCCAACCTGGAGAGCGCATCACAAACCACCTCGCGCTACGTCGGCCGGCCAGAGGGGGGGGGACGTCAGACTCGAAGCAACACGGCGGCTCACCACGACCGACTCGGCTGACAGGAGGGGGGGGACGTCAGCGACTTTTTTCGATGGCGGCCATCTTGCGCTATCCAGAAGTGGAGTTTTACTTACTACTCTCAGCGTATTGGCTGACATTCCCTATGATGAATTCTTCATCCGACCCACAGACTCAATCACACGCGACTGCAATTAAAGTCCATTCACACCGGAAGCGGCGCGGCGCGTCCCCACGCGTCCAGAATTTTTGTTCAGAATCTTAATGAACCCATGGGCCAGTTCACACAGACTCGAGGGACCGCGCCGCGTCCAGTGTAAACAGCCTCAGGTTTATTAAGGTTCTTAACGGAAATTCTGGACGTGTGAGGACTCGCCGCGTACGGTGTGAACGGACCTTTACCAGTTGGCAACCCATGATTGCTCACACAATAATGCACGTGATCCATTCTTTTCACACAGAGTGATCCATGTATGGAACAGTTTACCAAACTTCATAGTTTCCAGCACAACTTTATGCACATTGAAAAAAGCACTTAAGTGATTTTAAACGGCCGCCACATTGTAAAGTTTTTAAATAACTTTGCTCATTATGTTTCCGGCCAAACGTCAAAGTTCAAATGGACCTGTGTGACCTTTCTAGCTTCACTACAATTTATTCTATTCAAGATTTTGTTACTGAACAAATGACCTTACATGTGATAAATATGAGAAGATACACTTAGTACAAATACATTATTTTTTGTGACGCAGATGCAAAAGTCTCCATTGCATACCAACAATTATGGCTCAGGACTTCGTTCTTCTAATTTAATTTGATCAAACACAGACAAAAGTCACTTTTACCGTAAACTTTAATCTCCTTTCCATTGGATTTACATGCGATTGTTTTGAGCCCGTCTGACAAAAAGATGAAACGGATAAAACTCGGCAAACCGCAGATTCGCCCTGCAGAAACTCGTGCAGATGGCCGGACTAGATTGCTTATCTCGAAATAAAGTGAAATATGTAACTCATGAAATATTTCATTGGTGAGACAAAGCTTCAGTTTCAGATTACTACCGCATATGAATAAATTCAACTCAAGTACTTCTATAGTTGCACTGAGGTAAATATTTCACACAAATATGCAGAAAATGGCGTAAATGAACACTTACATTTCTTTCATGAGCTAGCTTCTGCAACCTCATGGAGTCATCTCTGCTCTTCAAAGCAACTTTGACAAGTTTATCACTGAAGAAGAGAAAGTTCTGTTTTATAGTAAATCTGCTGTGATTGATAAGAATTATTTGTGATTGCGATCAATTTGTTCAGAAAAAAGCAGATCTGAAATCAAAGCCAACCATATTTTGGAGTCATGCGTGGGACGAATTTTCAAATCGGATGGGCCGATGCAGACTTGGGCGGGGGAATTACGGATCAAGCCGGGTAGAGACCAAAATAATTTTTGATTGGGCATACCATCAATAAAATGTAAAGGAAGAGTGTAGTGATGCATTAGTTCAAGTGAGGCCATTCCTGGTGCATGATTAAATATCTTCAATTGCCACTGGCTTTCTCAGGAATCAAAAAGAAATCTTTGAACCCAATATTTCGCTGTTCTTCGTCAAGGGTGACAGAATGAATGCACGGACAGATAACAGATGGCAGTTTATATACAGAATGAGAAAATGCAAATGACGTAGTAGGACGCCAGTCAGTCACTAGTGGAACTCTCGAAGTCGTCCGACTGCCACAAAGTGCAAGTGACCTGGCAGCCAGCCAACTCCGCAAGTGCACGCAACCAACTGACATCCTACACAACCTAATCAACCTTGCTAAGAGAACAGAAGTTTGCGATAAAATCAGAATTACTTTTTAGGAAAGAACCAAATTTAGGTCTGAGATTCAGAAGGACTAAGGAACGGCCCCGTTGTGATGCAAATTGCTGGACGTGCAAGACCGGGGAAGGCATTGAACAGTGCTACAGTAAATTTGTTATTTATAAGATTACGTGTTTGATTTGTAAGAATTGTTATAAAGGTGAAACATCTCGCACCATTAAGGCAAGACTCAATGAACATACAACCTCAAGTTCATCAAAATTCTTTCAGCATGCTGAAGAACACAACACCAATATCCGAAATAGTTTATCTTGGAAGATCCTAAAGAGTGAACGCAACAATGCCAAGAGAAAATCCTTAGAGGCCATTTTCATACATAATGAGAATAATTTGAGTAATGGTTGCTGCGGCGAGATATTATTACCTTTTTTGAGATAAATTCATTTTTGTATTTCCTTTTATATAAGCTTTTAATACTTTTCTAATATTTTTTGTGAATTATGCTTTCTTGCATTCCACAAATTGATACACAGTGGTTACTATGTATATAGTTGTTTGTTAATTTTTAAGCCGCTGGTCGGCCTTCAATTGTCTTACCATAGTCAGTTTTGTATCTTCATTTCATAGTTCATGCATGTTTTTCTTATCTTTGTCTGTAGTTGATGAGCTGTTCGAAATATCTAAGTAATAATTTTGAATATTGATTTACGGCTGTAAAACATCTGTGCATTCTATTGAATACCCTGTTGAAGGAATACGAAAGCTTGGTATATTAGAAATTTTGGTTTTTTTTTATTCCTGAGAAAGTCAGAGTTTATTTTTGACATAATTTAATTTTGGTTATCGTCATTATTTGTTAAATATTTTTAATGTCAACGCATGCCTAATTAAGAAAGATATAGGCAAATCCATTATTGATATCAACAGAATCATTATTGATTGCTCTGGTAATCATATTTTACCAATTAGAATGTCAATTAGGTTTAACCCCATTTCCCTTTTGGTCTTTACTATGGAGACATATTTTTAATTTGCTTCTCACTGATTACTCTGCCCCTTTTTGTGGAATTCATGTGTTTAATGTCATGTGTTAGTCCGGTAAATGTTTTACATAATTATGATATACACAGCTGACACAGGAATTATGGATTAATAAGGGATATGAAAATCATGCTTGTTATCACTAGAGAAAATTATATATGGAATATATAAATTTCTAGAAAAATTCAGATTGTCTCATAATATCAGAGTACATTATCGCTACATGTTAGGTGCATATTACACTTTGGTGTAGACTATTTGTATTATGCTGACTTTTCGTTTACAGTCTCCTTGTCTTGCATCGTTCATTCAACTCAAGACAAATGCGCAAGCAATAAAGTAATAAAGTGATGCTTTCCCCCTTGACAATTAGCTGACACGTAGGATGAAGAAGCACAAGGTTCTGATTATTTTATCTCTCAGAAGTTTCGATAAATTTCATTTCAAAGATTCATAAGAATTAAGCGATACATCTAAAAATTGTGTACACTATTTATCAACATTCCAACCATCAGCTTATCATGATATTCTCAAATTTGGACATGATAGCAAGACGGGAACATTTGTACTGTGAAAGACATCTATTTGTGTTAAGTAATATATGTAGGCTACACTGTACATTTGATACATTTGAGTCATATAGAATACGGTAATAAGTTAAATTAAATTGCTTATTACACAAGTAGTGCATCAATTGCAATTCACATTTGGTACTGGATGAAAACAAAGGATCATTTGACGAAATCAAAGCTTCTATCACATTGGAGATGTAATTGATATTGATCTGTTACTCTACCTAGCATGCTACTTTTTTTCTATACTTGACGCTGATCCAATAGAATGCAATTTGTTAAGCCAACCAGTGCTCGGTGTCTTCAACTGATTCGTTTCTGCGCCGATCTGCATGAAGGACGCTTTTTGCAAATAAAAAAGTACTAATCAAATAATGTGCGCACTAGAAATGTAGGCCTTATCGATGTAACTTTAAAGAGGTCAGCGCTATTTAAATCGATTGCTTTTATTTTTTAATTGAAAAATTGGAAAAATTAGGAGAGATCGGAACTTTCGATGCAAATTCTTAACTCACGTTTGTCCGAAGTTAACTGCTGCAACTAAGACTAGTAGCTTGAACGCAATCATTTTTGCGATAGTAGCTCACAAATCATTTCAATATATGCATGCATTCATTTCTACTTCTTAATTCTGCATACAATTGACGGATGCCATACTTTTGATTCCCAAGCATTCGCTAGAGTAACAAGTTGAAAACAGTCACCACTACGCTAATTACTTCTTTTCGGAAGATCTATTTTATGGCTTTATCATGTAGTCTTATCACATATCGAATGGATTGAATGATTTCTACTTTCACCAATTCAGTTTGGCACCCAATCAATCACCAAGTTAATAATAATGCCTTTATCAAGCAATGCAACTGTGCAATTTACACAGAACAAAGAGAATTTAAGAGATGGCAAAGCGCTGATAATAGCGTGAATACTTGCGCTATGGTTGCTCGTTAGAGGATTAGCACTCCTCCCGAACAGCTGACTGTTAGAGATAAGTACAGAGTCATAGAATTGTCTCTCTCAACTTTTGGAAATCCTTCAAAGAGCCTTAAAGCACGTGGTCAGTCAATTGCGTAATATCGTCATAATCGTTGTTGCATTCGCATTGCTAGGGAATTCGCATGAAAACCATTAGACGATAGCCCATTTTGCGGATTCACTTTCACAAGAAAAGTTCGCATGCTCCCATCACAACTCCGTCAGTCTCGTAAAAAATTACTTTTTAGAAGTCTATACTTATATATACTTTTTAGAAGAATTTTTATTGAGAGAGCACTCTTGTTGTCCTGACTATGCAAACTACGTTTATGTTCTGAGAATGTCTGCAAATATTATAACAACATATTTCAAGTTACATATGTTTGGTTTGCTAATTATGCCACATAGATTGCAATTACAATTAAATAAATTATTGGTTAATGATTTTTACTATAGAGCCAAAATAAATAACATCACGAAAAAAGAACACATCGAGCCACAACGTCTGCGCATCTTTGCGGAAAACGCAATAGAGCCAACTTAATCTCTGTACTACCTCACTCACCTTCAAGTAAAGTTTCATCAAAATCCATCCAATACTCTGTCCTACACAGCCTTCACAATATGACGAAAACGACAAAAATTCAATCCTTAAAACACACAACTAGCCAAAACTTCTGCGCATCTTTGCGGAAAACGTAATAGAGACAAACTTAAGCTCTACACTACCTCACTCACCTTCAAGTAAAGTTTCATCAAAATCCATCCAATACTCTGTCCTACACAGCCTTCACAATATGACGAAAACGACAAAAATTCAATCCTTAAAACACACAACTAGCCAAAACTTCTGCGCATCTTTGCGGAAAACGCAATAGAGACAAACTTAAGCTCTACACTACCTCATTCACCTTCAAGTAAAGTTTCATCGAAATCCATCCAATACTCTGTCCTACACAGCCTTCACAACTTTGAAAATATGGCCTATTCAGCGACATTTCAAATCTTCAAACACACATCGAGCCACAACGTCTGCGCATCTTTGCGGAAAACGTAATAGAGACAAACTTAAGCTCTATACTACCTCACTCACCTTCAAGTAGAGTTTCATCAAAATCCATCCAATACTCTGTCCTACACAGCCTTCACAAGTTTGAAAATATGGCCTATTCAGCGGCATTTCAAACTTTCAAACACACATCCAGCCACAACGTCTGCGCATCTTTGCGGAAAACGCAATAGAGCCAACTTAATCTCTACACTACCTCACTCACCTTCAAGTAGAGTTTCATCAAAATCCATCCAATACTCTGTCCTACACAGCCTTCACAAGTTTGAAAATATGGCCTATTCAGCGACATTTCAAATCTTCCAACACACATCGAGCCACAACGTCTGCGCATCTTTGCGGAAAACGCAATAGAGCCAACTTAATCTCTACACTACCTCACTCACCTTCAAGTAAAGTTTCATCAAAATCCATCCAATACTCTGTCCTACACAGCCTTCACAAGTTTGAAAACATGGCCTATTCAGCGACATTTCAAATCTTCAAACACACATCCAGCCACAACGTCTGCGCATCTTTGCGGAAAACGCAATAGAGCCAATTTTAATCTCTACACTACATCACTCACCTTCAAGTAGAGTTTCATCAAAATCCATCCAATACTCTGTCCTACACAGCCTTAACAAGTTTGAAAATATGGCCTATTCAGCGACATTTCAAATCTTCAAACACACATCGAGCCACAACGTCTGCGCATCTTTGCGGAAAACATAATAGAGACAAACTTAAGCTCTACACTACCTCACTCACCTTCAAGTAGAGTTTCATCAAAATCCATCCAATACTCTGTCCTACACAGCCTTCACAATATGACGAAAACGACAAAAATTCAATCCTTAAAACACACAACTAGCCAAAACTTCTGCGCATCTTTGCGGAAAACGCAATAGAGACAAACTTAAGCTCTACACTACCTCATTCACCTTCAAGTAAAGTTTCATCGAAATCCATCCAATACTCTGTCCTACACAGCCTTCACAACTTTGAAAATATGGCCTATTCAGCGACATTTCAAATCTTCAAACACACATCGAGCCACAACGTCTGCGCATCTTTGCGGAAAACGTAATAGAGACAAACTTAAGCTCTACACTACCTCACTCACCTTCAAGTAGAGTTTCATCAAAATCCATCCAATACTCTGTCCTACACAGCCTTCACAAGTTTGAAAATATGGCCTAAAAAGGCAGTTGGGAAGCAGGGTTTTTCTTTAATTTAGTTCGCAGAAATTTCCTCTATGAATTCTTATTTGCCTTTTGTATTTATATGCAATAATTGTAATCCAGTTCTACCTATAATTTATGCTCGTAGGATTATACATTAGGGCCCTGCGAGTCGAGCTTTTGTCAACCTCGCGTCGAGTCGGGCAAAATTTTCAAAACATTAAGAGGCAAAAATGTGTTTAGGCCTGCTTAGATCAATAAAAGCAATGAAGAGAATAAGAAAATAGGGTATATTGCGACGCAAATCGTTCACCGAGTGAGTGGGTTATCCTTTGTTAAGTATATGCAATTGTGGACATTAGACATGCATTATACAAATTTAAAAAATTCTATGTATTCAATCATTTGTTTTTGCAATCAATTTTTAAAACATTTTATTTAAGTATTGTATATATTTTACTTTGCATGTATATTCTACAATAATTATTGAGCAAGCGTGCCATTATTCTGAATACTGTACAGGTTGAGAGAGAACATCGCTCAGTTACTAACAGGAAATTGACAAAAAATCAATTTCATCTTATACGAGTTAACTTAAACCTGTATTTTCTTTGCAGTTATGAAGTGCTACATCTACTGGTCGCTGTTAAATGTCAGAGCAGGTCCTATTATTTTAATATTCATAGAAATTAATGCAGTGCGCAGTTTTTATTCAAGTTGTACACTATTGCAATGTGCATTTATCGATTTTTGTGTATTTATCTAATAGTACTCTATTCAGTCTATTTCAGTTAAACAGCTTGAGCAGTTATTTATCACTTAAGAGAACAGCACACCATCAAACTATCAATCAATTGCAGCTGATTAACGTGATTTTGCCCGAGTTGTAGTCTGCTGACCATTACATCATCCTGCACTTGCCTTAATGAGAAACCTGTTTACTTAAGTTGATGTGTAATTTATTTGTGAGTAGTGTATTGAATCATTTTTCGTTTTACAACAATATACGTGCCACCTATTTTTACTAAAATACGAAATGAATTATGATTTCTGAACAGTTGCCAGAGTGAGCATTTACGTGCGTGAGATAAACTAAAAAAAATAGCAAACAAACTGTCTGATAAGCTGAAATAACAGGTCCGAATTGCGTTTTGCAAAGATAGGCTTTTGAGATAGAGATAATCAATCTTCTCCAGGGATCGCTATTCACCCAAGAAAAAACGGAAAATCGGGAAAAACCAGGATTTGAATATATATATAATATTATATATATATATATAGTATGATGTTCAAAAGACTATTTCATAACTAACAGTACTATTGGTTTCACGAATCAACGATCATCAGATGCACAAATTGTGATTTCACATTCTACAAAAAAGGCACTTTAAAATTCAAAGTTAGATGCATAGGGCTATAAAGACAAGAAATTTAGGTTAGAAAATATCATAGGATCATAGATTGATCTAAGTCGAGTGGGCATAGTTATTTCAGGTGGGCAATTATAAACTTTCTACGGTGCCGACATGTGGATATAATCTCAGATTTCTTATTCAGCAAATAAGTGTCTTTGGAGATCAGAATGTGGAACTTTTCAGCGAGACACAAGGCACATTTTCGAGTTCCGCACTTGTATGGTCTTGATTGCTCGAGCACTTCCCATTGTATGTTGTATTCTTCATTTTTGTCATTCAAGTTCCAAATGTATTTTGATAATGTTGTTTCGTTCCGGTATTGAAAGTTGGTGAATGATTTTTTGTGGTTTCTGTATCTAGTCTTAAAATCATTTTCTGTTTGTCCAATGTACGTTTTCTTTTCGTTTGTTGTAGATACAGTTGCTTTGTAGACAACAGAACTTTTCAAACATTCTCCATTTAAAGGACAGGAATCTTTTCTTTTACAGTTGCATTGTTTTTCTTCCGCTTTCACATTGGCCACATTCTGAATTGCTTTGTAGTTGTGCTTTTTGATCATGTTTTTAACGTTTGATGTACAACTGTAGCTAACTTTGACACTATTTCTGTTAAATAGAGACCTGTATTTGTGGTGTTGAGGAAAATGAATATCCAACAGAGTGAGAAAACGTCTAAAGCGATACTTTCATTGATCTTCTCTATATAATATTATATATATATAATATAATATAATAATGCTTTATTCAATCGTCATACAAAAGCGGTATGAGAGGATACCTGCGTACACATATCGAACAAATTTACAGTCATGTAATACTGGCATATTTAACGAACGATTTGTTATACAATGCAGACGTTCTCGCGTGCGATTGAAGCACTCGGGGATGTCTAATATGAGAAAGATTTTCTCGTAGGATGAAAAATTCGGAGAGAGGATGTCTGTCTTTAAAAGTTGCAATATTTGTCACAAGTTTGACACATATTCTGTCAAGTAAAACATGTAGATGGGGTCTATTGGTGGCTCCAGACCATTTAATAGCAACACGATGTAGACGTTCCAGTTTTTTGAGGTGTACCTTCTTCATATCACATAACACCTGCAGCAGAAAGACATATGACAAAAGACAAAGCTCATATAAGCTTTCCAGATGCATAAATTTGAAATATTTACATTCGAATAATTTCGCAAAAAACCGAAAAGACTGAAAATTGCGATCCCTAATCTTCTCCCTTTGGCTGATGTGATTGGCTGTCGTTAAATGTGACTGACTTTAGGAAACATTTCATTGCAACTTCAACAATATTGCCATGACCAGGCTGTGAACAAAGCATAATGCTAAATAAGCGCGTTAAAGTAGTATCCAAAGAAGTAATCAAAATTATTTATTAAAGAAATTCAATGTATTCGAAATAATAAAGCTATGTAAGCCCGATATATTTTTACACATGTTCGCCAACTCGATTCGAATTCTCATCGTCGTTCGAGTACTCGAACGGTATAACAAAATGTCGAGTCGAGTACTCGCAGGGCCCTACTATATAGTTTTATAGCACTATTTTCCTAACGTTTGAGTTCCGGATTTTCCTAAATTGAAATAAAATAATAATGTTACAACCAAAAATGCATTTAACAAAAGAAACAATGCGACTTTGCTACATGTTTGAATTAAAGGCTGTGCTGTCCATTTGGCAAAGCACTTGGGATAATTTCGATGACCCCACATGCTTTGACTTTAAATGGGTTCTCCTCTGGCTGATTGCAAGTTTGCAGCCGGAAAATGTTCGCTCTGACTGACCTGAATAGTCTATTTTTCTTGCTAGCGATTAGAGAACACACATGAACTTCAACTGTCTGTTTAATTACGGATCATCAAAAATCAAAAACATTCGTCAAATTCTGGCTATGATCATCAGTATTGAGAAAAGCAACCACTCTTCAATGGATCGTTACAAGCTGGATAAATGGAAGTGATGAATTTTCAGGCCCGGCCCACTTACAAGTCTATGTGAGCATGCGAGTGCATGTGGTTCTGACTAAGACCTTTGGTTGGGCATCCATTTCCTGTATTTGCTGGACCATGTGTGAGTTCAGTTGAATAACTTTTGGCAAATATGTTCAAGATGCACGTATATCGCATTTATGAGTTGGTTTCCGACAACTCGTGATAGTTAAAAGAAGATTCTAGCTTTCGTACACTACTAACCATGTGTCCCGAAGGTATGTGTGTGGGACGCTGGAACAGCTGTTTAAATAAGCGGATGATTTTATGGGATTTTTAGGCCTTCCAGTTGGCTTGCGTGCTTACTTAATGCTCCTGCGCTTAACGTCCGTCTTCTCCAACTTCGTAGGGTTGACTGATATCTCTCAATATCATGAATTGTATAGCACCAACATTGGTCTGGTCTGCTGAGACTATTCTGCTTGAAATCAGCGGCAGCAGATTCACTCGACCATGTCTGTCATCTATCTTCCATGTCAGCACTTGAAAGACACAATTGTCGGACAATTCCTTTCCGTCTTATCTGTGGAAAGTGGATCTTCAATGTGGGTCATAATGGCGATATCTTCAGTATAGATCACATCCCAAGTCAAAGCATCCCTTGTGCATTTTTAAATGGCGTCCATCAAGACGAACAACAATGAATTGAGAACAGGACCTCGATGGAATCCATCATTGAAAAGGAAGCTGAATACCATGTTATGCAATTTACCATTCAGTAGTTCAACCTGACTGTGCGGGCGGGACATGATCAAAATCCTCCAAGTCTATGAATCCATAGGAGAGATATCTGTCATAAGCCAGGGATTTTTCTTGTAGCCGTCTTAGGATGAAAGTGGCATCAAAGGAAGACTGCAAAACACAGTACTGTAATTGTACTTCTCATCGTCTACAAAATCAAAAACAACTGTTGAATTCAATTGAATATGTATAAGTTTTGCCGCATGCTTCGACATCGTATTTTTCAAGAAAATTGTGTTATTACCTTTCATCTTCATCATTATTGTCGTACTTTCGCTTCGATTGCCGCTGCGAGGGCTGTCCTATTGACAGAACGCTACTCATATTGACAGCCCCAGAAACGAGGACGTGTATGCAATATAGATTCATTTAATTTCCGGTACTTGGGTGTACGTTTTACTAACTATATATTCTTAAATTGTTTGGTTTATGTAACGTCAGTGCAGCTGTGCAAACTTAGTGTGGTCGCACAAAAAAATGAAATGTCGTGTGGCAACTTTGATCTGGAATGGAACTGTGTTATATGGCATATTTTGCTAATGAATAGTATTTTTGATTATTCTTTTCCTTTGTAGGTCTGTGACATGTCTTCCGTATTTCTTTTTGTAGAGAAGTCCTTTGTATAGGCCTTGCAGCCTATACAATGGCAACAGATGTCTCATTAAATGCACTACTCAACTCTTTATTGATATAGTACTTCATAATTAAAGAAATTGGTGACAATTTTATCGGCAGAACTTATCTGAATTGTATGTGTTGAATTTTTCTGCAGTTGCCTTTTGCAGTTGCTTAACGAATCCATATAATAAAGCGAGCACATCACAATGTGATCCTTGACATATGATAAAACTAACTATTCGCAACAAGGATAAATACAGTCCGTTTCATAAAAAGTGGATCATCCTAAAATTTGACTAAATAATACATAAGTATGATACAGAAAGCATTTTTCATGTTATTTCATGTCCCTAATATATTTAAATGTCCTTATATAATCTGATAAGCTATGATACAGTAACGGTTCTTAAGAAGCTAATATTTTGTGGCCCTACCCTTATTGTCAATGACATTACCAATTCGTCTAGGCATTGATTCGATGATATCGTTGATTTTTGACTGATCTAACTTTCTCCACTCTCTTTTTAACAGTGACGTAAGTTGTGATACGCCATCTGTAGGTAGCAGTGAACGACGAACGTTACGTTTTAGAATACTCCATACATTTTCTATGGGATTCAGATCAGGAGAACGGGCTGGCCAAGATAATGTCCTAAGCCCTGATTGAGACTTGCATAAGTTGACTCTACTACTCCTGTGACACGTAGCATTATCATCCATAAATAACTTCTTTTTGTATGCTGATCTGATAATTCGATCTGAGAGGGCCTCTTACAGCTCTTGAAATTCGACTCAATAAGTCTTCTACGAATAGTGGACTTAGAAATAGACGAGACTAGTGCAGCCATCTCAGTTAACGAGAGACTTGGATCAACTTTAACAAATCTCAAAATTAGGCGGTCTCTACGTTTGGATGTTTTGCGTGGACGGCCAGAGCCCTCTTTACGACAGAGTCGAAAATCATCATTATGCCATCGATGCACATTTGTGTAAGGGACATTTAGTCGCTTGTTTGTAGCTCGCAAAGAAAACACTAGTTCTAGCAAGGCTGACAATTTGCCTTTTGTGAATGCGATCTCGTTATTGTTCATTTGTGCTTTGTATTGTTTCAACCAGTAAGAGATAGATTTCTAGCTGAAAGCAATCAGGAGTGCTGCCAACACCACCGCAACGAAGTCAGGAAGGTATGGAACATGAAGTCCAGTTAATCACATGTAGCAGTTACATTATTGTTGATGAATAATGGTGCTATACTGGCTCTGATTGACCGATTTTCTTTATTTTTGTTTTGCTTGATAGCTTTTGGCTTGTAGAACAACATATTACATAACAAAGGAAACAAATGTAATTTTATAAGAGTGAGGTATGATTTTGTGTAACATTGCTAAATGAAGATCAAATTATCTACTACTTTTTTATCTATAACAGGAAAACAACTCAATGTTCATGCTTGAAATTTCCAACAATGATATTAGTAAGCACAACTGACATATCTTCCAAATTTCAGAGAAATTCGTTCAAGTTTGGCGGAGTTAGACAAAGTTGAAGTTAAGGCGATGTTTAAGGGTGATCCATTTTTTATGAAACAATCTGTAGATACATGTACTCGTATGCTAGTATAAATTTTGGAACTAATGGAAATAACTGTGCACCCTTTCTTTACCATTCATGCCAAACTGGTTTAACTTCAAGAAGCCTTATGATTCAACTTCTGATCCTGCCATGATGTTATTGTATATGAGTATCCAATCATAAGGGCATGTAGGTAATTACATTCATCCTGTTTTCAGTAACTAAATCAGTATGACATTGAGAAGCAATTTTGAAATATATAATTGGAATTGTGTCGTTATAAGATTATAATTGGAATTGTGTCGTCATAAGATTTAGGCCTTCTTATACTACACCTTATATATATATAAGTACTGCGAGATGTAAAAATGTGAGTGCGTCTCCTCAGCATACTACTGATGTAAAAAAGTAAAAAAGTATATACATTTAAAGATGAACATCAATTTTCGGCGAGCACATCAACGGCCTCACATCAGAAACGCGGCTGCAGATCTCCGAATAGCATTTATATTGTGGTATAGCACACATAATATATCTTCGGAGACCGTAATACTACCACCGGGCGCAAAAGAAATGAAATCTTTGATTGTTTTTTAGTGGACAAAAAAGCGGACCACTTTTGCTGGATTTTGCCTACAGAGATATGGAACCCGCGTGCTTACATTAAATTATTATATGAGATTATTATATTATCATTGTCCCGATTTCTTGCATTCTTAGTGTTTGCAAGCTTCGATAGATATTTCCTCAGCTTCTTTTTCATCTTCAGAGGATTATGTACACAAACTTGATATTTTTCCAGGAACACAAAGACACATACATGAAATATGCCTCCCATTGGGCGAGGGCAATGGCGGGCGTGGATGTGGCGTGGCAACAATCTCAGGAGCGAATGAACAGGACTCTCAAAAGCATGCGACAGAAGATACTCCGACGGAATCCATGCGACCTCCTGGAAGAGATTAATAGGCGAATTATATTTATCGGCTAATTTGTTGAGTTTACGATTGGTACCATCGTTAATGTAATCCAGGTTCAAATTGACATTATCTTTATCTTTTCTTTTCTTCTTTTCTTTATTCTTTCGTAGTTTTATCAATGTTGGTATGTTTCGTGTAACTTTGATTGAAGCCATTCATCCTTAATATTTTAGGTATTATAATTTTATTCATATGTACAGATTCATGCGTCATGCGTGGAACAACTCATTTCAACATGCTTGTAACTATTTTTAATAAAATTGGTTATCGCATGTTAGGGGACTCAGCTATAATGATAATTGTTGGCAACTGTATGTACATGTGTACTGATCCTGATGTCCCTGCTGAAGAGAGAAATGCTGATAGAGCAAGAGCTTTGATGGAACGAACACCCAATCCTTGTGATGCAGGCAGAGTTGCTTGTAACCATGCTGTGTCATTCAAAGCGATATTAAAGGGGAACTGAAGCAATCTTATAATTTGATCTCAAAATACCTGATTTGGTTTTCATATCCGGAAATCAAAAACCCGAGGTCAAACAGACGCTCTGGTGCTGAGACATCTGTCATTTTCCATTAATGAGGCTATTGTATTCTATCAGCCAATCAGCGGAGGAATAGCACCTGACGTTAGAGAGTCCGGAAGCGAGCATTCAACCCGACCAAGTGTACTGAAAAAACATAAGTTAGGATACCTCTTGTCAGTCATGAGTGAGAACGAGCAATTCAAAATAAGGAAATTAAGCCATCTCAAAACACAAAGTGTTGTCTGTCTGAGCGCAGACCTTTTTATCTGTTTTATCTATCAGACCGCGAACCTTGGCAACGAATGAAGCAGTTCTACCATCGAACTAAATGAAAAACGTCCTTGCGAATGCGGTAAATGTACGCCTGCAGTCCGGCTGACTACCTATCTCAGTGTCTGCTGTCAATGGAATTCCCTTATAAAACGAAAAATGGACTTCACGTGTAGCTGTATTCGTGTTCTCTGCTTTAGCGAAAATGTGCTGAGAGTAACTTTTCAACGAATTTTAGCAATGCGGAGGAAAAGAAGTAAGCCGCCACGAGAGGAATTCAATAATAGTGCTCGCTGATGGATTGCCTATCCCCAATTTGTGTTTTGGATATACAATGGCCCAATAGGCGAAGAAGTTCGGAAACTTTTGCCTAGTTGTATCTATGACGCAATACGAAATGAGTTCCCATCTGTTGATAGTATAGGCTATATCCATAATCGCAGCTTTTCATCTATGAAAGTAAGCAATTTTCATTAGGATTCACTTAGGTAGGAAGTCATGACGAATCCCATTAGGCTAAATAGGTACACGCCTTCATGAAAAAATAAGCCTGTGTAGCTAGCATTCCACATTGCATACTCCCACACAATTTATGTTCTCTCTTATTCGCATGGATAGATACAGGCGATAACGAATCCCATGATTCAAGTACAGAGAAAATGCCATTATCTCAGGATACTAGGTATCCCTATCTTGTCATCATTCCTTAATCAAGGACTAATTATTATATTAATTAATAGTTAATCAGTCGACAGGGCAGATTCATAATCCAGTTGAATATCAGGTTAGCGGAAGCCCTCCGTAGTTATAAAAATTCTTTATTTTAACCAGCTTTATTTGCCTAAATTCTCGGCGTCCAACGCCTTCGACGGACAGATGTAGAATGTACAAGGAAGAGAAAATTGTTCACAAGAAGTCTCGTGAAAAGTTACGTCATATGAAAAGGGAAACTTCCTTACCTCGTCACGGAGCCATTCATAAATTGGGAGACAGAACTCCAGTCTGTAGTGAATTGTACGGTATGTTGAATCATCTCATGTTTCCTATTGATGGATGGATTAAATTTGGAAATGAGTAACGCTTCTGATATCGCTGTACTTTTAGTATCATGACATTTTTCAAGGAGTTGAATATTGAACAAATCTATGCTTTTATTGGGGGTATCATGATGGCATTTAGTTAGGTGTTCCGAAAGAGCGCTAATGTTGTTCTTCATGTCAATAGACTTGCTATGCTCCTTATGTCTCGTTATTAATTGTCTGCTAGTCCTACCAATATACGTTTCCTTGCAAATGGCACAAGTGTATCGGTAAACTACATGTCTCAACTTACAAAGAACTCTATTAACCTTATTCATATTTTTGCTTTCCTTATTGAGATCACCGCAGACTTTACAATTGCAAGTCATGAGACTGTTATTATTTTGAGGATTAGTCACAACGTTAAGCAGTTTTGGACCAGGTATATCTATTAATCTCAACGGGATTTGCAATTTTTGAATAACTTTTCTAATTTTTGTAGAGCACGAATCTGAGATGAACGGAATTTTGAGATTGCTGTATGCTTCTTTAGTTTCCTCCTCTTTGTTTAATTTATGAATAGTAGGCCTACCTACTCGGTTTCTCTTACTTTCTATTTTCATAAAATCTTTTTTATCATAACCATTATCTTCCAGTTGTCTTTTCAAAATTTTTATGTTGTCGTTGTATAAATTTTTGTTGGAAGTTGATTCTTCAATAGTTTTGAATTTATTTACCAAAAAATTCTTCTTAGTATGGTATGGTACGTATGAATCTTTTCTAAGGGTGTTCCCTGAATGAGAATCTTTTTTATACCAAGAGTAGATTACTGTACTATTCTCAATTTTAAATTTTGCGTCTAAGAAAGGAAGCCACCCGTTATTATCAGGGAGAGAGATCGTAAATTGAATATCATTCGTAACTGAATTGAACGTCCTCAGTAAGTCATTAGTTTTTTCTTTATTATTTTCTACCGGGCCCATGAGGATATCATCTATATACCGGACATAAATCGTAGGATTGGAGTTTAATTCTTTCAAAGCCTCTTGTTCAATATGATGTACGTAAATTATAGCAAACGATGGAGCGAAATGTGCTCCCATAGGTATGCCTTTCTTTTGTTTATATACAGTGTCCCCACATCTAATTTCATAATTATAACAAATGAAAGACAAACATTTCTCTATATCATCATCGTCCATACCAAAACAGTTAATTTTGTCTCTACATTCTCTGAGTGATTTCATGATCAGCTTGATTCCTGAACTTAGGGGAATGCTAGGATATAAATTAGAAATATCCAGTGAAATGAAAATTGGATCTTTCATATGTACCGGTACTTGTATATTTTCTACTTTTGCTATAACGTCCTTCTTGCTGTTAATATTAGATGGAATATGTTGTACTATTTGAGTCAAAATTTTTGATATAAGCCAGTCTATCTTCTCTACTGGGTTGTTCCTGACAGAGGCTACCGGGCGTATGGGAAAACCATTTGGCTCCGGATCTTTGTGATCTTTGATGAACGAAAAGAAATTAGACGGAAGCGAATTCATGCTTTGTAGAGCACTCGTCTCTTTCCTATCAAAATTGCATTTGTGACTTATAGATTTAATCAACTTGTTCGCTTGTCTTTCTATGCTCAAGTATTTTGGATTATCAACCTTCACGTAGTTATCAGTGTTATTTAAAAATTCATGATTTTTTTCTACCAATTTCTCAGAGTCTGTAAGGACTATTCTGTTCGTTTTATCAGATTTAACTGGTACTACGTTATTATCACTACAGAATTTCTTCGTTTTGGCGATCGCTCGGTTTTCATTCGGCTACTATTCACAAATTAAACAAAGAGGAGGAAACTAAAGAAGCATACAGCAATCTCAAAATTCCGTTCATCTCAGATTCGTGCTCTACAAAAATTAGAAAAGTTATTCAAAAATTGCAAATCCCGTTGAGATTAATAGATATACCTGGTCCAAAACTGCTTAACGTTGTGACTAATCCTCAAAATAATAACAGTCTCATGACTTGCAATTGTAAAGTCTGCGGTGATCTCAATAAGGAAAGCAAAAATATGAATAAGGTTAATAGAGTTCTTTGTAAGTTGAGACATGTAGTTTACCGATACACTTGTGCCATTTGCAAGGAAACGTATATTGGTAGGACTAGCAGACAATTAATAACGAGACATAAGGAGCATAGCAAGTCTATTGACATGAAGAACAACATTAGCGCTCTTTCGGAACACCTAACTAAATGCCATCATGATACCCCCAATAAAAGCATAGATTTGTTCAATATTCAACTCCTTGAAAAATGTCATGATACTAAAAGTACAGCGATATCAGAAGCGTTACTCATTTCCAAATTTAATCCATCCATCAATAGGAAACATGAGATGATTCAACATACCGTACAATTCACTACAGACTGGAGTTCTGTCTCCCAATTTATGAATGGCTCCGTGACGAGGTAAGGAAGTTTCCCTTTTCATATGACGTAACTTTTCACGAGACTTCTTGTGAACAATTTTCTCTTCCTTGTACATTCTACATCTGTCCGTCGAAGGCGTTGGACGCCGAGAATTTAGGCAAATAAAGCTGGTTAAAATAAAGAATTTTTATAACTACGGAGGGCTTCCGCTAACCTGATGTTTAACTGGATTATTAATTAATATTGTTAATTTTAATTCATTGATGTAATTCATTTCGTTGCACTAATTATTATTCCTTGCCTATAGACGTATTAGGCCATTTGATGATGCTCAGTTTCATGACAATTTACTGAATTGAATAACCAAAACATTTTATCACATTGATCACTAAATTGCCAGACACAAAAAAATCCTGCAGATATTTTACATGAAAGGCAGGACAGGAAGTGTTTATTAAGGAAGATGCATGAATTCAACAAAAAACATGAACTATGTAAAATTGGAAGACAATGAGATATAAAATTTCTATTTTGATAGATGCGCTTACGTTTTCAATAATCGAGTTTTCATTCGAGTAGGGTGCTTACAATTTAAAACTTGCCTATATACGCGGAACTTAAAGACGACTTGACTACATTGAGCATTAAAATCAGGAGTTTATATAAATGATTGTTTTTGCTATAAGAAAGTATCCAACCAATCATAAAAATCAAACAAAACATATTCAGAGCTGCAAGTGGAAAATTCTGATCACCATTATATCAATCACTGAGTATTTAATACATCTCGTATTTTCTTTGCGTGATACACGGAGTTGATCTCTCGCTGGCATTGATATAGGAGCAAAGTTTGGCGAAACCGGAATGTCAGAAAACGGCAGATCACAATCGGGTGGAGAAATTCCGAATTCTTTTACTATGACAGCGTCTCGGAGGAGCTCCTTTTTCCAATCATAACTTTTGCTATGAGCAAGTTGCCTCGCGATCCATTGGCCAGTAAACTTGGAGTATTGGTATTTGAAATGATTGACCATCTTTGATCTTTGGATATTGTAATTATGGTCTAAATAGGCGAGACATGTTCGAAGTATCATCGACGAGAAAGAAAAATGCAAACGTTTTGAGGCGTATTTCAGCATCGCATTCTGCTGATTTCAGCATCGTATTCTTAGGGGCGTATTCTGCTAATCGCACACTCGTTTTCTCCTTTACTTCTTCATGAATGACATATTGTTGGGTAGACCATGCACTAAATACTACAGGGGAGACAAAATGACGTTGAATTTTATATAAAGTCGAACTTGATGTAATTGCCAAATCCACTGTTTCGGAAACAGATTTCAGCAACATATAGGTTCCACCACAGAGAATGAGAGAGACCGCCAACCTGAAATCACCACAACCACTTCGAGATCGATGTTTACTTAAAGATGACTGTGATGTCCATGTGTATTGACATCCACTGAAGCAAGAAATTGAAATGCTGAGCAAACCACCATCGATGTTAGTATGCCGAGATTCTGGTTCCATTGGAGATCCACATAAAGGACAAAACTTTAATAGCACATCCATTCTGTCAATGGAAACGATAAAATAATGAGGTGTATTTGTAGCGATATCATTTTCATCTGTGATGTCTTCTTCCTCTGCAGCATCCATGTTTGATTCTAATTCTGAGGGCGAAAATATATCGTCTGATGTTTGTTGAGTTATAATAGAACTAGATTCACTTTTCAATCATCGAAATGAATATCAGTTTGAGTAGTGACAGATTTAGTCAACACATGCGAACTTGATTGAGTCGACGCATCACACATGTGACGTCACAATTGTGATCAAGTGCAGTATTCTCCTATTCATACCGCTTTTGTATGAGAAATAAAGATAATTCTATTCTATTCTAAAGTCTGCACCTTCTTTTCACGAGTCTGTGGTCTGACGTCAGCAGAGAAATCAACATTTCCTGCAGAAGACCATTCTGGGACAGCGGCATCAATTGCAGAGCGCAATAATCCTTGTAATTCTGCATCAGCTTCAGCTGCCGCGCGCTGAGCTACATACGTTGGAATACGGCGCTTAGAGGTTGAGTTCACTGAAATGTCTGTTTCACTCAATCGTTTCTTCCCCGAAGATATAGAGACGGAACAGCTCCTTTCTTTAGCCGCTTACGACTTGAATGCTCTTTACTTAATATTTTGGCGTACCAATCCACCTCAAATTCATCCTCGCGAAAATGTATGGAGCAGACAACGGCGTTATTAGTAGGAGTCCAGTCTTTTATGCTAATTTTCGTTATACAAGTATTTTCTGCTAATTTTAGTTATACAAGCACGTTAGGATCTGATGGAAAGCGATGGTAAGAAATATTGAGTCCCGGAGTCTCTCCATTACTGTTGCGACACTCAAATACGCTGCATCGTGGCATTTTTCCGAAGTACGAACCAGCTCGGTGTACTTCAGACTATCCAATGTTGAGACAGTCAGGTTCCAATTCCAGCTGACTCACTTGACGTCAAATTGCACAGGAACTCTCATTGTTTGCATATCGCTCTGCAGGGTATCAGGCTCAGTGACGTAGTTGCTTTAATGGATTCTCATTGGCTGCTCTATTGGCAGGACATTTCGTGTGCTAGCGTCTGAGCGATGTCGATTCTGACTGTTCGAATAGACACATAGTCAATATTATGCTTCAAAAAGACATTTGAGATCAACTTGTAAAATTGCCTCATTTCCCCTTTAAGTATCTTTTCAAGATTTTTGCTAATTGTATTATCTATACAGGGTGGCGCACGAGTGTATTAACAGTTAAGCAAAAGACGTTATTCTAAATTGGAAGGCCATAGAAATTTATTTTGATAATTATATCTACAAATGGGCAAACTTACATCTTCTAGTGCGTGTGCTCAAATTGCTCACCATTCATATCAATGCATTCTTGACAACGGGATGCAACACTTCTGCAAATTTTGGAACACAAGTCTCTGTTGAAGTTGGCAAAAGATTCAGTTATAAATTGTCTAAGGTCGGCGATACTTTTGGGTCCTCTTGAAAATACATCATCTTTAATAATTCCCCACGCACTAAAATCCATAGGCGTCAGATCTGCTGAACGTGGTAGGTATTCAATGGCTCCACGCCTACCCATCCATCTGTTGGGGAAGCACTGATCAAGGTATTCACGGACCGCTTTGGCGAAATGGGGTGGTGCCGCATCTTGCATAAAAAATAACCTATCAAAATCTTATCGGTTCCTCAAGTTTGGAACAATGGTTGTTTGCAGACGATTTAGATAATTTTGTCCATTCACTGTACCTTCGAAAAATTCTGGTCCAACAATTCCAGTTGACGATATCCCGGCCCATACTGTAATGCCAGGTTGGTTCAGCTGCGATTCAAGTTTGTTACAAGGATTCTCTGTGTCCCAATAAACGCAGTTATGTCTGTTTACTCCACCAGATAATTTAAACTGTGCTTCGTCACTCCAAAATATCAAATCCGTGAATTCTGGATTGTTATGACATTCATTAACAAACAATTCGCAAAATTGCAAGCGCCTATCGGTATCGTCTTCTAATAAACCATGCACCAAATGTGGTCTGTAAGGCTTCATCTCTAGGTCATGTAAAATTCTTTGCAGTGATCTTCGGCTTATTCCCAGTTCATTACTGCGACGTCTTGTTGATAATTTAGGATTTTCCACAACAGATTGTGCAACTAGATTTTGATTAATATCCGTGTTTACCGTTGCTTGGTGCTTCCGCGGTAGGTCAGAAATTTGACCACTCTCCTCAAATTTATCTCTTAAGTTATAAATAGCTTGACGTGATGGTGGATCAGATTCGAATGCTGCACCCCATGAATCAATAACACGTTGTGCGTTTTCATGTTTCCAGTAACATTTTAAGATAAACTTTCTTTCATCAAACGTCAGTGTGCGCTGCGGCATGATTGAAAAAATGAACTGAATGCGTAATTCGTCAAACAGTGAAAGGTAGACGGGTAGGTTGCAGCGATCTCTGCTAGCTAAACAGGTCTGCGAGTTTAACTCACATGCGAAGCGTGGCTTGTAGAAGTGATTCCTGCAACAGATCGATAAAGACATGCAGCTGCCTCTGCATAGCATAGGCTGCTAACTTAGTTAGAAGAATCAATGCATGAGGTTAAGTGCCGGGTACTCTACTGTTAATGCACCCGTGCGCCACCCTGTAGTATCAAGAAGCATTCAGGTTATGGATTATTTGACTATAACGCGAACAGTACAGTAATTTCGGTATAGCCGGATAATTTTTCAAAATGAAAAAGGCATCGTGAGCGTCCAATTCTAAAAGGGAGTCTGTTAAATAGTCTCAAGGTCTTCGGATGCAGTTGATGCTTGACCTCTGATAGTGCCATCATCCAAGTACCAAATGTTAAATTCAGCCATTTACTATAGGTCTGATTGCGAGACAAAAAAGAGGGCCCAACGGATGCCCCGTTGAACAACTTCTGCTGAATCAATTACCTTATCTCGAAATAAGAAACTTGCAATTTCTTCAAAAGTTGAGACAGAGAAGTCAAAACCTCGGAAACATGCTCTTGAATTTCTGAGAATAATTTCTCGATGACCAGAGAAATTATAGAATTATTTTATTTTAATTGTCCCTTTTTCTAAATTACCGCATTTTTACCCGAAAAAGATGTGCATAAACGATCATTTTTGACCCTGAATGTGTGTCTTACAAAATCTTTTAGTTAGAGAATAATTCTACCCAGCTGTATACCTGGAAATAGGTGACACAAACAGTGCGTTTGAAATGGCCTCGTTCAAACTTTGAACGAGGCCATTTTTCAATTTGTTCAGTTCGAAGTAATGTGCTCGTCGAATTTTCGGTAGATAAGGTAATTGACCTTTTTGACCGTAATTAGTATCCAATTAAAAAGCCTATGCTTCACACTGTTAATCACTATAGTTTACTATTCTGTCTTTCATTATTCTGTCATCTTCAAAACAATTTTCTTTGTTTATTATTTGACCAGTTTGCAGAAATGTCAAGCTGGTATAAATAGGCGAAGTAGACTATCCATCTTAGATATATTTAAATATATAAAGCTATCTCAGATGTATTAACATATTTTTAACCACAGAAGAGATTAAATTGCTATTGTAACTTTTCTCGCCAATTTGAAAACTATATCTAAGAATTCTCACCACTAAATTGATCAATTTTGAATGTCAATTGCTGTTGACTTTTCACAACTTTTCAAAACTAAAGCTTTGAAAAAAAATTAGTCACTCTGAAAGAAGAGATTTTTTCTGATTTTCAGTTGTTTCGAATAGTAAGGAGTGCTATGCGATTAAACATACTGCAATTTTTGCTTTCTGTTGCAAGTGTCAGATATGGACTTCTTTATATGTCAATGGGATCGAGAAGTCTGTGGTGTTGGGTAGAAAAGATAATATCGCCGGTGAATCGGCAAAAAGCCTTATGTGCAAAATTTCAATTCTTCAGGAGAGCGTTTTTTCTGTCCTATTGAAAAAACTGAAATAGCCAATTGTTATCATTCAACATTGTCATCAAAAATTGCTACAGAGTTGTTTTACTGCAGATTGTCCTATATAGTTGTGGACGACCCATCGGCACATAGGGCCTTTTTCATCCTTGCTTTGTGTAGGGCCTTTTGCATTTAGACCGATTTACTGTTTCTCCGTGGGAAGTTCACGGAAAATGTAAGTGTTTACTGAAGCCTCTCAGCAAGGCGAATTCAAAAGTCAATGTTTCCAATTTATCCGATATACTTGAATGGATAAAAAACATATACATGTAAATGTTAATGTGCATTTGCGCAAGATCTTGGTGGGGGAAGGAATTCGTGAAAGGCAAATGGTACATCATTAGAAAACCATTGGTGGGTAGAACCATCCCAAGTAGCACAAACTCCTTACATACGTTGGTCCTACATTGGTCCTTTGAATGTTACATTGGCTTTCGGTGGCCTTCGTAAGCCGACATAAGCCAACATTGGTCCAACGTTTGTATCTTTCCATTGGTTTCGAAAATTGGTTGGCTTGGAGTTGGCTTACACTGGCCATCTTAATCCTTTAATGAACCAATGCAAAATGAAAATGTAGATAGCCATCTTCGAGCCAATGATGGACCATTAATGGTAATTTTGACTGAAAGGCTAGATGACAGTTAAATAAAGTGCATAGGAAGAAAAACATTGTCATGGAACATACTCTATTAGCGTTGCCCTATTATTGTTTTATTACAATATTTTAATGGAAATATAATTCTGAATCAGATTAAATTATCGATAAACACATGGGTTATCCTGACACTGAATGTTTCATGCAATATTCACGAATTTAGTTATTAGAATTCGTCAACTGATAGGCACAACAAGGCAACAGATTCCTCTACTTCCCGTTGTCAACATTAAGTCTGTAATTTTTGGGAAATTTGTATCTCAAAACAGGCAAATCAACCTATTGTAAACTTTGCTTGATTCACACTAAAGACCTGAATTATCAATTATCTGATGTTCTATCAACCAGCACCAATTGGCTTGTCTCTTTTGTAAATGACATTTGCCCTCCATATAGATGTCAGTAGACAGTGTGAAAGTTGCTCGTGATGTGAAATGTGTTTGAATTAACGAAAGACTTACTACATCACCATTCTGTTTGTTTTACTCTTTTGTTTTAAGTTTTCACTTTCGAGCAATGAGCACAAGATTGGAAGAAACCACAAAAGTAAGAGACGTATTCAGTAACGGCTAGAGTGAGAAATAGATTCGCTTTGATAATATTCGAATTCCTGATTGAGATAGGCCATTGCTACAGTTTAATGACAACAAAACCAGACTAGGGTCACGATGAGATCTCAGAATGCGAATCGTGCATTAGATTGGTTAGCGCACAGGTCTAGTTAACCTTGGTCGTAGGTTCGAATCCTACCAGTCGCACATCTTTTGCATGGCAATCTGATCTATCGTGTATTTAATCTCGTTGTTGTTAATTCTCAGACTACGATTCTTACGCATGCAATTCTTGCGATGCACACACATACAAAAACAAGTTAAGGGGAATAGAACATCCTCACTTTTGCAGGAGGTAATCCTACTCATATGCGCATGTGTGAATTGTTAACACATGATGTGCCGTTACCTATATTTGGGAATTTAGGATGTGCAGAATTCGTTTTCATTCGGGAATCACTGATATTATGAAGCATTTACAGATGGGATGAATGAAGAGACAGGACGCAGCATTTCCATGATGTTTTATCAACATGTTGGCATGTATTTCCGAATATATCACTGCCAGTTGAGCATGTTGTCAGTCGCAATGTGTGTGAGACCCCGCTCGTCAGGGTTAGAGTGTTCAGGTTAAGGTCGAAACGAACTAGATGAGCACCTGCTGATGACTGACCACCTGCAGCATTAGTACGTCCCTTGGTCAATAGGTTCAGTATTGGTAGAAATTGATCATCAGTAGAATTGTGGCATGTGTTGTATTCAGTGGCGGCTCGTCAGAGGAGGCGAGGGAGGCATTGCCTCCCCATGATTTTCTGCGGCAAGATATTTTATGTTCCTGACATTTTTCTACTCTATTTTGTTTAATTCATTAAAATAGTAACATTGATCACACGGCAACACGCCTCAGGCGAGCAGCGCAGATATCAAACTCGCTGTATCACAACACAGGGAGGCGTGCCTCACCTCACAGTGTTATACGCGGTAGAGAACTTTGATGACACGTGATTGGCTGATTCATTCAGCTGCTTGTTTACAATGTGAAAGGGAGGCATGCCTCAGCCATTATTCGCGTTCGACGTTCGGTACTGCTGCTTCGATATGGCGTCCACTGCGAATGAAATATGCAGAGCAGAGGAGGTTTCCTATGTGGACAGCATTCTCGAAAAGCCGTTTTCACGTTTATCTATTCAGGAAAAGTTGGACATCAAGAGGAGCGGAAGAGAAACACCAAACTTATCTTCGGAATCGGGAAAAAAGCGTACTTTCAATGCTGCTTATTGGTACGAAAAACTACCTGCGGAACACCATTGGACAAGAACGCTTGAGTGCGCTAACACTCATCAGCAATGAAAGTGAAAAACTTCAGGAATTGAAAAAACACGCCATATTCTACGATAAAGTTATCGACGAATTTGCATCTTTGAAGCACAGACGAATAGAATTTTTGTACAAATAAATAAGCATTGCAATGCCATGCTAAACTCATTCTGTGTTTATTTAGATTCTTATTTTGGCGAGCGCATACCTTTAATTTTGGGAATTAATTGATTTTAAAATATCCATTTGTGAAGCGTGTCGAACTACTTCTGGCTTTTGCTTCATAGTTAAAATCTAATTTCTAATTTTTCATTTTTTGCCTCCTCATAGAAAATACCCACGAGCCGCCACTGGTTGTATTCCACTACTATGTAGAAATGTAGAAAAAGAGTAGTTATTTATTTTGTGTAGTGTTACTTCTAGTGTGTAGCATTATTTCTATTAAGTTCTAGTATACGCCTACGCATAGCTATATGTCATAGTCGGCTGCCAATCTTCCGCCATCTGGCTGAAATTCGCCAAAAAAGGGTCTGAAAAGTCGATTATTTTTCATCCACGGACACGGACGGCTTGCTCTCTATAAATTCAGTGAAATCGTTAATGTTACGTGCTTCAAACTGATTCAACCTGATAATTGTCTACAATGGCTCTCAGATATTGGTTGTATCGTGACTCTGTCGTCTAACATAATTTTGGAGATTTTATTATCCGGCCATTCGATCTTTTGATGTTTAAAAAGTTTCCGCCAAAACGACTTTCTTTTGTTGGCAGCTATGCATCTAGTGTCATTGAATTTTTTGCTTCCATTCTCTATTTTTGTTACTTTATCAATCGGTCTTATCTTGTTTCGATCATGATTTTCTTGACTATCGCGACAGCAATTTTACAATGCTTCATAGAGAAAGTGAGTGCAATACTGTGTATCACCAACAGGTTGAATTACGCAGATTCTTTGTCCATTCTCCTTTTGATTCGATCACAATTTGAATTCTTTTCCACATGTGTATGTTTCCTTGATTTCTTCGTCATGATACCACATCATCAGGAAAATTGAGACCATCTGTTGCTATGCCTTGCGATATCTTTTCGATAGCCAGTAAATTTTTGATTGGTTCAAGGCCTAGTTGCGGCATTGATTCCCTTCGAAAATGTTCCATGCATTTCCGACTAAAGTGACAAGCAGCGTTGCATTGTTGAAGAAAATTGCCATCATACTTAAGAAATTACACGATGGTCGATGATTCGACTCTGACATGGAAACCGGCTGGGATGTTGGTGTCGGTCGGGCTCCGCGGCCTAGATCGATCTTCAGACCGGGATTTATACCGGCTTCAGGTAGATTTTATCCAAGATTCAGCCTATTTTAGCTCAGTTTCCTGTTCTCAAGGCCTATTTTGGACCGGCTTCGGGCTAGCTGCCTCACGTTGAGTGCAATTTATTTGAGAGCAAATTCAGTTCGCCGGCACTGATCGAGCCAGACCACAGAGAAATAAACGATATGCTCTTACAATGGTGAAGTTACTAATATTCATCAATTTTTGAATTACTCTTTTAATCGTAGCACACGTTAAATATCCAATCAGACTGCTCGAATGATTCGTCAGGAATTCGTCTGGCTAATAAGTCAATAAATGTTTCCAATACTATCGGAAGGCAGAAACATTTAACTATACCTCATTTAATTAGTGACACTGTTTATTACGGTCTCCCAAAAGTAATCGCGTAGAAACTACCCACTAATGTTTTTCCTTTTGGATTGCTTATGAAAATGAAAGTGATTTCAGTTTGATTCAAATTTTATTCTTAAATGAACAGAAGCACGTTTTTATGATTCACATTGCAAATGCCTTGAACTTGAGAGATTACTCTTGTCACATCAGTCGTATTTTTTCATTCGCTCAAGAGATCAATTGCCCTCGTTGCCGCTGCTATCGTCAAAAATCTTTGCCTTAACGACGTCTGCATCTACTAGACTCTTGATCCCTTTATTCACTTAGTTTTGTTTAAACATCCACATCAGAGTCTATACGTGTGGGTTTCATGATTTCATTTGTGCAATTCTTCATGATTGACGGCATCTACCTTAACAACCACCAATTTCATGCCTGTTCTTGAGCAAGTCCAAACATTTGCTGCTGCCTCAGAAACTCGTGTTGCTGAAATTCTGAGCAAATTGCGCGGCTTGTCTTGAGTGCCATGCCTTACTCGAAAGCCTAGACCATATCGGTATGGACACGACAATGACCCCAAACGACGTTTACTTACGCAGAAATTTCAGACAGTATTGTCGGTGTATTTCATTGTCTACGTTTGATGTCCCTTGAGTAAGAGTAAATATATACCCATGCAATACACAGATAATGCTGTTTTGAATTCCTACAAAAGAGTATGACGTTAGGGGACCTTATGCCCATGCAGACATGTCTTCGAGTAAGACATGGCACGTAAGACAAGCGGCGTAGCAACTTGTTCAATGTATGGGCTACATGTGAGACTAAGTTCAAATCGCTTAAATCGTTTCTGCTTCCGGAATATTAGTCCATTATGAATTATAAATCACTCCCTCATTTCATTTTTCATCACGCTAGTAATGTGCGTATAAATTTGTGCATATGTGTATTTTCTTGTATGTTTACAGTCAGGTTTGTATCTCGCCAAAATTTTGATAAATATAATACAGTGCATTCCATATACATGCGATCATAAAATAGCACATATTTTTTCTTTTAGCCGAAACTTAATTTGTCACTTAAATATTATACAGACTGCTCGACGTGGTTTCAGCACTCAGTGCTTTTGTCAATACCTAACCAAAACTATGTTTGCATCTTAATTATATCTTCGTGTTGTAATTCAATTCCCTGCGCTCATGATTCAATTCTTGCTCATCAACATCTTATTTCTTTGTTATTATGTCCTTGTATCTAATGTTTCTAATTAGTTTTCAGTCAATTTTGCTAAAATTCAGAGCTATAAGTGATTATGGTGAAGTGTTTGCTATATTGCTCATCATTTTCACGAAATATTTGAATTATTTGGCATAATCATCTGAATTGGCTGCAGCATCAGGAGTTCCAACACATTCCGGTAAGACAAGAATCGGGATTACGAATTGGAGAAATTGAGATATTTTTAAAGTACACATCTATGGGTTTACTTTGTAGATGATGAAGCACTGCGCTCATGATTCAATTCTTACTCATCAACATCTTATTTGCACGTTATTATGTCCGTGTATCTAATGTTTCTAATTAGTTTTCAGTCAATTTTGCTAAAATTCAGAGCTATAAGTGATTATGGTGAAGTGTTTGCTATATTGCTCATCATTTTCACGAAATATTTGAATTATTTGGCATAATCATCTGAATTGGCTACAGCATCAGGAGTTCCAACATATTCCGGCAAGACAAGAATCGGATTGCGAATTGGAGAAATTGAGATATTTTTAAAGTACACATCTATGGGTTTACTTTGCAGATCATGAAGCACTGCGCTCATGATTCAATTTCACCAACATCCAAATGCTTGCTGCAGAGGACAACTGTTTCTCGTAGAAGATTTTATAAGTTCGAAGTAGGCCAGCGGTATGACAAGGTAAGGAGACACTGAAATTCGAGTGAATTTAAGCCTACTGACACACTCGATATCATTCATCAAGTATGTTCCTGATTTTTCAGTGATAACAGACTCGCTTTATTCTTGCATTGTTGCTCATCGGTATGTATTCGCACGGTTAATTCAGCTTCTACTTGATAGGGAAAATGCATGAACAGATTGTTTCTGGAAATGCTGTTCTTGTCTATTCATGGAGTTTTCGAGCAGCGCGACTTTGACGTATGGACGAAACATCATGTACAATCAAATGTTTAAAAAATCTAGGAAACACTTATGAAGCAATACTACATGAATACTAAATACGACAAATTTTTTTGAATTTATTATTGTTCAAATGCTTCGCACATGTGTCAAAGTCGTGCTCATTCTCGATAACTCAATTAACAGGTAAAGACAGCATTTTTCATAAATGGAATAACTGTTCATATGTTTTCATACTCATGCAGCAGTTGAATCTAGCCGGACACATGAAAGAGTAACAATGTAAGAACAGAACGAGTCAGATATCGCCGCAATATTAGAACTACGCCTCAATCGAGTTCGAAATTTAATGTAATCACGCTTCTTCGCTCTCGATCAAGAGCGATGTATTGACAATCACGCTAATTTGTGCTCGATCGAGTGCGAAAAGTGAAAATCGCGTTTGATCGTACATTAAGTCGACCAATGTTTGCTAATGGGAGGCTACGGTGGGATTAGGTTGACCAATATAAGCTATCGGCGGCAGCTGAAGGTTACGTCGGCTTAAAGAGGCAATAAAGTGGGATTAAATTGGCGTTTGTTGGCATAAGGATGGCTAGAGTGGCGCTTGGATGGCCATCGCACGAAAATATGTTGGATTACGTTGGTTCAAGACCGGTTCTAGGTTGGATTGCCTTCATAGAACCAATGTAGGCCCGCTGTATCATCTCCAACTTTTGACCATTGTAAATGGCCAATGAAGGTCCAACGTAGTACCAACGTATCTGTGTTACTTGGGATATAGGCCCATATCGCCGTTTCCATCAAACGTGATGAATGTAAATAGGTAAAAAACATGTGCATGTACAAGCAGCACATGTACATTATACAGTATACCTGCACATATAGCTGCATTTTAAAAAAAGTTCACTCTAAAATATACTCTTACATGAACAATGCTGTATCTGTAATGTAATAACTTAATTAGGCATTTTATTATCTAATTGCTGCTAAATTTACACCAGATGGCACCACTGTTCTGTTTTACATATTGAGTAATGGCCATCGCAAAATACATAAACATCAGATGTCGATTGCAAAACTTTTGTTATAGCCTCAAATATGTACAGAATCACACGCAGACTCTGTTCTCACCGAATATTCTCCCTAAATTCTTGACAGAATTTCTCGCATTGTTGAATACCAGTGTTTCTTAACAGATATCTTAGGCATCTGGACAGCTTGAAGCCACCTCTTTCCATACGGCATCCTGGCAAAATGATAATAATTGTCATCAAGCCGATTTCAATGCTAGTGAATTATGTGCGATGAGTTATCAGGGACTGCAATATTGGTTGCTCTTCCAAATCCCTGGATTTTGGGATCCTAAACTTTTCTTAATCCCGGGATTCCGAAACTGATCGCTCTACGGTAGGCCAATATTTGCATGCAGATGAAAAATTTTGCTTCATGATCCTCCTTAAGCACAATTTTCTTTTCACATAATCTGACCGTCAGTGACATTGCACCGTGGATAATTTGAGCATTGTGAGTCAGCTTACTCGTATAGTGAGCAATGAGCATGCACAACAGATACTGCTTCCCATTCATTCTGCATGCAGTAGGCCTACCATGTTACATTATTTTTGTTTATCGGAGAATACTGAATTGTACTACCATTAATAATCGCAATAATTGAGTCTACATTTCTAGGCAGTTTGCTACTTCCACAATAATGCATCATTACTTCGATCCTGGAAAGTCCATAAAAAGAATGGATCAATGTTCAAAAGAGTACACTGTAAACTGCACACCGTTTAAAGCAGCTAAAATAACCGTTAAACTTCACAGAAGTAGTATAGGGTATGACATCCGGCGCATCGCTTCGCTCGCACCGGATGTCACACCTTGCGAGATTTCAAAAATTTACGTAGTCCATAAATTTCAAAAATTTAGGTAGACTCCAAATTTCAAAAATTTAGGTAGTGCCTAATTTTCGAAAAAATCAAAATTTCAAAAATTTAGGTAGTCTCCAAATTTCAAAAATTTAGGCAGACGAAAATTTAGGTAGTCCAAAAAATAGCACGTGGTCGAAAAATATCGAAAATTTAGGCAGTTGAAAAATATCACGTGGTCGAAAAATATCACGCGGTCGAAAATTTAGGCAGTCTCAAAATATCACGTAATCTAATAACTTCACGTAATCTCAGTATATCAGAAGATTGTATTCAAAATATTTATTAAAAAATGGATGAAACAAAAGTGGAAGAAACCTCAAAAATGGAAGGAACCTCGAAAATATATCCTTCGTTATCACACTTAAAAATAACTGAATTGAATAAAGAAAACACAAAGATAGAGTACGTTCTATGAAAGATAAGGAATCTCAATTATTATTAAGATTAGAGCATTATGATATATTAAGAAAGAGATGGTCTAAAGTTAAGAATGTAACACAAGGTATTGGCATATTCTTAACAATAAGTTTAGGTGCTTTAACAATTGTTATATCTTCAGGTGTTTTAGTAATTCCAGTAGTTGCTACTGCTTTAACAGGTACGGGTGTTTTTACAACTTCACTTGTTACAATGTTAGATAAATCTTTAATAACTAAGAAACGAAAATCATCAAAAACTAAACATTTACATATTAAAGAAGTCTATGACAAATTACATTACTACTTTCAAAGAGTACAGTATGTGATGATAATGTTATTACGTTAGATGAGATTGAAAAATTTGATCAAATAGCTAATGAAGATAATAGAATATCAATTCAATTACAGACACAAGTTAATGACAAGAATAAACAGGATGGCAAAATTTCTAGTGATGGTAAAACTTCTATTGAGGAAACTGATAAAGTTTTTTTAGAAGAACTAAAAACTTTAAGCGAAACTTTCTGCAAAACTTTAGACGCCAAAGCAATAAAAAAATAATTTGTTCAGTAAAATGTTTTTGCTGTATACCAATGATACCACAAAATTCAAATATTATATTTTAAAAATGGATGAAATTAAAGCTGATAATCAAAAAAGAATCCAACAATTAGATGACTCAATAAAGCAAAAAAATATTATGAAAGAAAATCATGCTCAGCATAGAATGATGAAAGCTGGTATTCAATCTGATATGTTTGAAAAATGCAGCAAACCGAGCAAGTAAAAACTGATTTTGAAAAAACTATTGAACCATTTAAAAAGCTTGAAAAAGAGCTTGCAAATAATGATAAACAAATTGATGTAACAGATCTAGCTCACAAAACTATATTAGATGACTATGGATTACTAGAATCAAACATTAATAATAAATTACCAAAATCTATGCAATTTGAACATTCTATTTCATTTATAGATGGAAAAACAATACCTAAATTTTCTCTCGGACAAAAGGAAATATTTCCACAACCTTTTCGATGTATAATTTTTTCACCAAATAAAATTCCTTTTAGTTTAGATAGAAATTCTGTTGATCTTTTAAGAGGAGCAGATTTAAAAAATTATGCTGTAGAAGATCTCATACAATATGAAGCTATGTTAGATAGAGTTGGTGCCGTAAAATCTCTTAGACGTTATAAACAATTAGAAAATTTATTATCAACGGGAGTTAAAGTAGGAAACGGTTTTAAAACAGAAACAACTGTATTTTTACCAGATGATCCACAAGAATTACTAAATAGATTAAATATCTGCAATAAAAGAAGGACATAATTCTAATTTCAATGAAATTCATGCTATATTTAAAAGACTGTTAGAAAAGAAGATTCTAAATGAAGAGGATCACAACAGTATAGCTGAAATATGTTGCTTTTAATTTTTTTATAAAAAATATATTTCATAAAAAAATATTTATTCAAAATTTTAACTAAAAAATGTGTTCAGCAGATTTAGACAAAATTAATAATCATTTGGAAAATCTAACAGAGATTTTGGGTTCATCAAAATTTAGTACGACGCTAAAAATTATAACAACTACTTCATCACACACTTGTAATTTAGAACCCCTTCTACATTTGGAACAAAATAAAAATTATCAAATTGCATTAACTAGTTTTTCCACATTTAACACTATTCAAAACGTTATCAAAGATGTGAATGACCAATTTAGATATTCTACTGATAAATGTAAAACGTGGAAAATACTAACTTTTCTTCCTGGTTCTTACGAAGTTCAATCAATATCAAATGAAATTAAGAGACATTTAGGTATACCATTTAAAGATAAGAAACAATTACATCTTGCAGTTGAACCGGCAGTTAATAAATTTTCTCTTACTTTAGACGAAAATCATCAAGTTGATTTTAATAATGATAGATCATTGTCAAAACTATTAGGATTTAATAAACAAACCTATAGTCAAGGTTATCATTTAGGTGAGAAGATTCCTAAAATAACTGAAATAAATTCAATTGTTGTACATTGTGACATTATTGAAGGAGGATATATAAATGGTAAATTGTCAAATTTAATATTCAGTTTTCCAGCTTTTACTGTACCCATTGGTTATAGATTAAATGTATTTCCACAAACATTAATATATTTCCCTATTACAAGAAAAACTATTAACAACATTAATATTAGAATTACGGATCAGAAAGGACAAGAATTAAATTTTGGAGGTGAAGAGATTATGATAAATCTTTTGGTTAGAGAAGTTTAATTTTCTTCTTCTTAAAAAAATAAAAATTTTTTATTAAAATATGAGTGAAGTGCCCCCATTAAATAAAAAAAACTTAAATTTAATCATCACCCAAATTTATCTCATAAAGTTGTGTCAGTTATTTGTGGAAGATCAGGATGTGGAAAAACATATTTATTATTTAAAATTTTAACGACTCCAAATTTTTTGGATTACAACAATCTTATAATTTATACAACAACAGCAGAACAACCCGTCTATCAATTTTTAAAATATGGATTTGAAAATAATCTTAAAAAAACAGCAATTGCTTCATTATTCAAAGAATATGAAAAATCTGAATATGAAGAAGAAATAAGTTCGTGGTGTGAAGAAGCATAAAAAAATAATCAGTTAGTAGAATCCAATGAAAATAACCATATAAAGATACAATTAATAGATGATAGTGGTAATATGCAAGATCTCAGTAAACTAGATAAAACAATGAAACATTGTGTAATTTTTGATGATTGTGTTAATGATAGAAATCAGTCAGTTCAGAGAAATTATTTCACAAGAGGTAGACATAACAACTGTAGTGTTTTTTATTCAACACAAGGTATGTATTCATTAGATGGAAGTGTTATTAGAAGGAATGCAAATTTAAACTATTTGAATTAAGAAACTTAAGTGATTTGTTAAGAGATTTATGTGTAAGAAATAAAGATGAATTTAAACATTCGTGCAATAATGCTTGGTCAAAAGATTATGGCTTCATTACAATTAATATTGATAAAAAAATTCATGATAGAGTTATAGAAAATATTTTCGCGGAGTGATCGAATAATTTTTTCTTATAAATTTTTTTTAATAAAAACAAAAAATATGTTGAATGCGTACAAGATAGAACATGTACCAGTTTTAAAAGATTATCGTCCTCCTACAAATCCTGTAAATTCGAAGAAAGAAGTTAGATTTTATTATCATCATAAGTACGTAGCGTTCGTTACAGATTATAAAACAAAACATGGTATCAAACCGTGTGTTAAATCAAACACCTTTCCCCTGTGTTTACGAAGTTTCAGAGTATTTTTAGCATACAATAATTTATGGTGGTTGGTTAAGAAAGAAAATTTAACAAAGCATGAATTAGAAACATTACATCAACTAAATGTTCCTGTGTATATGTAAAAATATAATTTTTTCTTTTAAAAAATATGAATGCTGAAATGTCTCTCGGATTAACGTCTAGGATTGATGAAGTAATCAAGAAACAAATTGCTGAGTTTGATGCACAAATCAAACGTAGTAAACGTAGTAAACGTATTAAAAAACAGAAACGTAGTATTAAACGTAGGTACACGAACACTTGTTCGACACGAACATTTGTTCGACAAATTTTCGAACACTTCTTCGACACGACATTTGTTCGACACGAACACTTCTTCGACACGACATTTGTTCGACACGAACACTTCTTCGACACGGACACTTCTTCGACACGACGTTTGTTCGTTATTGAGCAATTATAGTCTTTTTCTTTTTCAGGTTGTGTATTTTTTGAGAATTTGTGTCAATTGTGTCAATTTGAGAATTGTGTCAGTCCTTTTATAGTAATCCAGTTATGGTGCTGTGATAAACTGACCTGGTTTGGCCACATATAAAGTATACATTTGGAATCATTGATGCAAGATATTTCCGATCAATCAATGCTAGTTAAAGCATTATTCATGCAGAACTTGTCGAAGAAGTATTCGTGTCGAAAAAATGTCTTGTCGAAGAAGTGTCCGTGTCGAACAAATGTCTTGTCGAAGAAGTGTCCGTGTCGAAGAAGTTTTCTGTCGAACAAAAGTCCGAAAACATAGATATCAACTTGTCGAAGAAGTGTCTGTGTCGAAGAAGTGTACCAGATCCTAAACGTAGCATTAAACGTAGTATTAAACGTAGTATTAAAAAACAGAAACGTGAAACAAAAGAATCCTATTACTGATATTTTTTTGATGATAGAATTAAGGATGAACTTGGTGATGATTTATGCAGTTTATTTAATCCAAATGAAATTAAATATGAAAATGTATCTTTTATTAATATAGTAAATGATATGCGGAAACTCTTAGCAAATGGTAAAATTATTAATTTACTTGGAAAAGTTATTAAAGATCAGGAAAATATAATTCAAAATTTTTACGTAACCTTCTATAATAAAAAATCATTTGAAACAAGGTTTTCCAATCTGGATGAGAAATCAGATAGTAATGAATGGATTTCTACAGGTAATATTAAATATGAAGATTTTGGAATGAAGCTAGTACAAAGATCACATAGAGGTGCAGGTATTAATATGAAATATAGAATCAAAGAATATTTCGATGAGTATTGTTATATTCCTTCTGAAGATTTTTGTTTTATTAAATGTTAAAATGTTTTACGAGGTTTTAATGAAGAACAAGGAGAAATGATGAAAGAAATGTTTAATAATTTTTTATATAAAGAGGAAGCCACATCAAGAACAGGAGTAATGTGAAACTGCAAATTTTCTCAGTTCAATAATTGTTTTGGAGACAGTGTTCAGTATTACAGTCCTTCGAATCGTCATTTAAATCCTAGAGGATTTGAAACGTTTCATAATTATGTTTATTACAATTATTTTCATGAAGGTTCAACAATTGGACACTATTGTTTAATTAATAAATCTCATAAATTAAAAGCTATTAGAGAAATTGAAAATAATTTCAAACCAATATATAAAACAGTTACTGATGAAAATCTAACAACGCGTCCAGATAAAACCATAACAAAGAAAAAAATTGACTATGGTTCAACATATATTTGGGATCTCGAAGCTTTTCTTGATCCTAACTGTTCAAAAGCTCATCCTATTCCATATCCTGTAGGAGCTATTAATTTTGGTAAATTTATATGTTGCTTACCGAAACAAAGATTGAAAGAATTAGAAACACGTTTGTTAAGTGATATGATTAAAATCAAACGATCAAAAGATGAAGATAAAATTAAAAAAACTTTAAAAACAAATTAATGAGTATAATAATTTAACTGAATTAGAATTTAATAAACTTCAAAATTGTGTGAAAATATTTACGAGAACTGAGGATGATGAATGTCCAATACATTAATTTTTTAAAACTCTTGGAAAATTTAATTATTCAAAAGTAACTTTAATAGCTCACAATTCATCAGGTTTTGATTCCTATTTTCCGATAAAAGCTAATTTTATATTATCTAAAGCGCCTCTTAAAACTTCAAGAGGAATATTAACTGCTTCATTACAAAATCCTTATACAACTGAATGTGTTAGTAGATACATTCAAAAATCTTTTAGATTCAAAAACAATATGAAAAAAATTCGCCTCCAGGTAAATTTTGCACTTCAAACTGTTGTAATGAAATGTAGTTATCAACATGTAAAAACAAGTATTTCTAAATGGTGTGAGAATTTTAAAATTCCTACCAATGTTTGTAAATTAAATTATGAAATTGGAGACATAACACATGAAAATCATAAAGAAAAAGAAAATGAATGGGAGACCATATTCAGTTAACGATATTCTTTCTTTAGCTCTTTGTATCTACAAATATAATAGTGTTATGCGAGATTTAGTTGGTGAAGATATAACTACTAATTTAACATCCTCCGCTTTAACATTTAACGGTTGGATGAAAAGCGTACAAAATGACAATATAAATATTCATTCTCATATAGATTTTTGGGCTAGAAATTATATTAGAAAATCTGTTAAAGGTGGAAGAGTTTCAGCAAATATAAGAAAATACATATCGTCATTTTGTGACATCTTGTTACCAATATTAAAACAGTATTTACCTGGAAATAATTTAATAGATTTAATGAAACAGTATCGACATTTAGGAGATAAAACTGAAATTTGTAAAAAAAATTTCAAATCAACTACTTGAACAAAAAAATGAATTTCTAATGGCTTTTGATGCAACATCTTTATATCCATCAGCTATGTATGATGAAAATTCAGAGTACCCTAAATCTGAATCAGCTAGAAAATTTCGTCAAGAAGAAGAACGAGAAATAGTATATAAATTTAATACTCAAACATTTAGACCTAAAACTGGAATATTTACAGTTGTGTTTCAATATCCGAATGACATGTTTTTTCAACCAGTTCCTATTAAAGATAAAGTTAAAAATCAAAATATTAATTCTCATGTAAAAGTAATCAGGTTTAGAAATGTTATATGTTATGATGTATTAACTTCTGTAGACATACAAGAAATTGTTGGATGTGGTGGAAAAATCTTGCATATTAATGATAGTATAATTTATGAAAAAAATAATCAAGTTTCACCATTTCGAAAATATATTGAAAAACTTTTTAATTCTAGAAAGAAATATAAAACAGAAGGAAATACTGTAGGTGATGAGTTAATTAAATTATTGATGAATTCGCTATATGGAAAAACCGTGCAAAAAGATATAACCACTAAATATCATTTATGGAATGAAAGTACATTGAGAAAAAATTTCACTCAAGAATTAAAAGATTATGAAAAATTTAATGATGAACAATATTTAGCGAAAGTAGAAATGGAAGATGATGAATTTCTTAAAGCTAGTATTGTAAAAGATGGGAAGACGTCATTCATGCCATCACACTTAGGTTCTTTTATTCTTTCTCACTCTAGAAGAATCATGAATAACTTTATTTTAGAAATTAATGGTTTCACCTAAAAATACATTCATTATACAGATTCAGTAACAGCTGACACGCCTGTAATATTGAGAAAGAATAATTCATTATTTATTTCTAGAATAGATAGTATTGTAAACAACTATGAAATTAATCCGTTTGAAATTAATGGTGATATGAAAGAAATTTCATTAGTTGATAATTTAGAAGTGTATACTCATAATGGATGGAGTAAAGTAAAAAAAGTTATTAGACATTTTACGAATAGAAGTATTTATCGAATAAGAGCAAAAATGGGAATAGTAGATGTTACTGAAGATCATTCATTGTTAGATGAAACAGGTAATGAAATAAAGCCACAAGAATTAAATATAGGAACAAATTTACTACATAGTAAATTATTTTTACACGACAATACAATCATATTAGAACAAATTTTAAGTGATATTTATATTGATGATCCACCTAATTTAATATGTAAGAGAGCATTTATAGAAGGGTTCTTTTTAGGAGATGGTTCTGCTGGAATCTATAATTGTAAATCAGGAGTCAAATATTGTTGTACTTTAAATAACCAAGACCTTAACCTCTTAATTAAATTAAAAACATATATTAATGAAGTTTATAACAATGATTGTAAAATATATAATGCAATGAGATCATCTAGTGTATACAAACGTAACTTTCAAAATCCAAAATAATATGTATATACTTTAGTGAAATTTATTATAATCAGTTGAAAGAAAAACGTGTTCCTTATTCTATTCTAAATGCTGAATATAATATTAGATATTGGTTCTTTGTTGGATTTTATGCAGCAGATGGGGCAAGGAAATATTTTTTTTACAAGTAAATATGCAAAATTTATTCGTTTTACACAGAAAAATAAAGAAACCTTTAGTGGTTTATACAATCTGGCATCATCTCTAGGTATTAATTTAGTAGTAGGCGAAAGACAAGATAAACCATTATGCTTTACTGCGTATCAAGTTAAAAATAATATTACCAAAAATGTTGCCACTGTAAGATATTTAAATAATCAACCACAATATGTTTATGATATTGAAACAGAAGATGGCGCATTTAACTGTGGTTTTCCGTTAATGGTAAAAATACTGATTCAATATACATTTCTAATGAACTCTTCAATAAATTAGATGCTGCTGGATATTTTGGGGGAGGATTGTGTCAAGAAAAAAATGATTGTGGAAATGGTGGAATTATTTTTGCAGTGTTTATTGCGCCTAAAGTAAAATACTGTATTACTGTAGATGAACAAGGAAGACTTAGCGAAAAGAAAACATTTAAAGGATATTCAATAAATAAAGTAAAAGTAGAAGATATTCTAAAATTATATGCGGGTAAAACATTATCGACTACAGTTAATAAGCCAGGGAAAAGATCTTTAGAAACAGGAATTAGTATTCCTGATGAAAATAATGATACTGAAGAAAAAAATTTTCTGGTCAAATAAATATTCTTAAACGTCAAGCACCTGATGAAAATGAAATTATGTTACCTTATAAAGGAGAAGATATTCAAGCTGAAATATCTCAGACAATCTTCGTTGAGAGTAATTTATTTGATGATGATGATGATACATGGGAATAATAATATTTCATTTTATGACTAAAAATTATTTTCTATCTAAAAAATTACATCTAAAAAATTATATCTAAAAAATTTATAACTAAAATTTATATCTAAAAAATTTATATCTAAAAATATAATTAATTAATTATAGCACTCACACCGTTTGTTATTGGTTTTTATCTTCAATTGTTTGTTTTGCTTCAGCTAATGTAGATTTGGCATCAGATATTATTGGTGTTGCTTTTTTTTCAAGGCATTTCTTTCATCATCAATTCCAGATTTTAAACATTTTAATGTATCACTATTTGTTAATCTGGTAGGTATTGCTATACCAAATGTTGTAATTGTTGAATATTTGACATAGGTTGAATTTCTTGAACAGGTTGCATATTTTGAATAGGTTGCATATTTTGTTGAGATTGTTCTATAAGTTGACCACATGGTGTATATTTCATATGTGAAATATACAGAACATATGTGAAATATCGAACGCTTGATTTGTAAAACGCATATTACAAACTTGACAAATTTGAGTCATTTCAATTTTTATTTTTTTAATTCTATGTGAGAAAAATTTATTTTTATTTTTATTTCCATGACATCTTTTATTGTTAAAAAATGATGCTACCAAATGTTGGTAAAGGTGCATATATCCCGAATAATCGTGAATCAGAAATAGAAATAGAAAATTATTTTATGAAAACTGGAGACGTTTTATCTGGTCCATTGCATCTTTCTATTCTTCCGCAACAAAATACAGAGTTAACAAATAAACAATATGTTGATACACAAGTCAATGAATTAAAAGAAAAATATATAAACGATGTTTTGGTTCCACTGATGAATGAATTAAAGTTGCTTAAACTCAATGACAAATCATTAAACGAAAAATTATTAAAACTTGATAAAAAGGATAGAGAGCTAGAAGTAAATATAGCAAAACTTTTTAAAAAGATTTCAGAACAATCAAAAGTTTTAATATTACTATCTATAAAGTTAAAATCCGCAGTCATTAAAAATAAACATCAGATACAACTATTGAAAGAATAATTAGAAAATGAATTAGAAAAACTTCCTAAAAAAATTTTTAAAAATTAAAATAAGTTACAAACTACATTCCAAAAAAGTGTTGATGAATTGAGTTCTAAAATTACTCAACAAATGAAAAAGATGAATAGAATAATAAATGACGTAAACTCACTTAATCAAAAAGTTGATAAAATGAAAACTCTTAAAATCAATTTAGAAAATGAATTAAAGAAAAATTATAAAGGAAATAAAGAACAGTTAGATGCTGTTAATAATCAGTTAGATATTCTTATAGTTCAATTGAATGCTCTTAAAACGGCGTCGAAGATTAATCAGCAGAAAATGCAAGTTAACAGAAAAGAAATTAAAATACATCACACGCTGCTTGACGCAATAGATAAAGTGCAACAGAAAATTAATAAAGTTATCACGCGGTTGTTGTCCATTCACACACTTAAATCTTAATCAAAAACGTAAATATTTTTCTCCAAAAGACAAATTTAATCCTAAAGATGCCTATAATTTATAAACACAATCTTAAACATTTTGCTTCAAATAAAAGAATTGCCCATGAACCATCTATGAAATCTGTTTACCAATATAACAATGTAGAAACTATTCAAAAAAAAGGAGATAGTGTAAACAGCGGAGCTGGCATCTTTTCTGGCATCAGTGATAATATAGGAAGTATCGTTAATGTTATTAGAAATAATAAAGATTTGATTACATCTGCTGCAAAAGGAGCAGCTGCTATAGGTAGTGCAGCTAGTGCAATATCAAATGCTGTTAAGTCTCAAAACGAATTAAAACAACTAGAAACTATTCGTAAACTTAAGAATGATTCTGAAGAACTAGAAAAATTAAATTATCTTCCATAGGAAACAAAAAACAAAATTGCTAACATAGCAGCAGTAGAGAGTAAACAGCAGAAGAAATCAATTGAAGAAATATGAGGTAATGGAACGCAGTTAGGTACTACATTAGCAAAATTCTAAAATATAATCGGAAAGGAAACCTAAGAAAATATTTTTTCTGTGTCTGAGAATTTTTTTTTGTGTGTGAGAGTAAAAACAAAAAGGTCAAATTATTTTTTACAAAAATGTCTCCTCTTATCGAAAATAAATTTAGATTAGACGATCCTCCGTTCGTCAGTTACAATCAAAAATGAATGACTATATAAGAGTTGCGATGAATCCTGGATCTTCGGGAAGAGTGAATGCTGGAGGAGATCTAATCTTTGAAGGTGATAATCAGCAAAGTCATTTATATTCACCTGATTCCTTTTTACACTGTGAATATTCTTTATATAGTGATGCCAATTTTACAACGCCATTACCAGATACCGATAATATTGCATTAAAGAATAATTTCTTTCCAAGATTATTTACACAAATGCGTTTAGATGTTGCAACTCAAAATATAGAAACAATAAGTGATTCTCAAGCTGTAATTGATACAATGCTTAGATTTGTAACAATTGGTGAAAATAATAAAAAGTATGAAATCGAAGGTTGGTTTCCTGATACTAATGATGGTATAATTGTTGATGATTTAACTCACGCTGGAACAGATGCAGCAGGAATTGCGAAAGATGTAGAAAATATTGCAAATCATTTAAATAAAACAAACTATAGTGCATATAAAGAAAGGCGTGAGTTTAACAAGAAAAGTAAACAGACAGTAAATTGGTCATTGTCTCCATTATTCGGATATTTAGATTATGATAAAATATCAAATCAATTAAAATTTAAATTACTAATTCATCGTACAGCAAATAATGAATTAATCTTTTATGGTAAGAGTGGAAAAAAAGCATATTTAAAAATTGATAGACTTGAATGATGGATAAATTATATTACTCCTAGTTTAGAGGTTGAATTAACTATTGTAAAAAGATTAAATACTAACAAACCCATTCCAGTAAATTTTCTAAAGCGTACTGCTAGTTCAGTACCTTTTTCTGAACAAAGATTTAACTGGCATTTTACTAGAACTTCGAATACTCCAAGATATTTATTACTAACTTTTCAAAGAAATGATTCTCCAAGTTTTGATAAGAACAACAATCTTTTTCATATTAATACAATTCGAAGTTTACAAGTTGCTTTAAATCAAACCCAATATCCAATTGATCCATTAAGATTCGATGATACCAATAATCAATTTTTGGAAGGATATGATGCTTATAGAAATCTTTGTATAGAATTTGGAGTTGAACCACAATTAACTCCTGGAGATTGGAGACATTTATATCCAATTTTCTGTTTCGATTTAAGTTCGCAATCTGAAGACATTATCAAGACTGGTTGTGATGTAACAATTAATATTGAAAAGAAAGATTCCACAAGTTCATTGATGGCTGATGGTTTATTGCTAGAAGATGTAAAATGTTCTATTGAAATTCTTAATGGAAAGATGGTTAGGATTAATTTTTTTTAGTAATTAGCAATAAATTTTTTAGTAATTAGTAATAAAATTTTTTCATAACTAGAATAGATTAATAAATTCTTAACTTAAAATTTTTTTATTAAAAATGTCGCAAGCGAAACGTAATAATAATAATAAAGCTGTTGAATTAAAACTACGTAACATTGTTGACAAAACTATACCTAAAACTATTACGATTAACAAAAAGAAATATTACATAAGTAAACCAATGATAGAGAATATTGAATTACAAGAAGAAAAGAGTGGTGGAATTCTCCCATTAATCCTTGTAATAATAGGAGGTATAGCAGCTGCAGGAAGTGTTGCAGGTGGGACAGCTGGCATTGTCAAAGCAGTGAACAAAAATAAATCACAGAAGGCGGCATTAGAAGAACAACAACGTCATAATAGAGAGTTGGAGAAAGTTGCTTGGGGAGAAGGAATAGTAGATAATTTTATTAGTAAATTAAATTTAGTTGATGAAGGAAAACGAGTTCTTAAAAATATTCTCCACAATGTTCATGATTTAATAGAAATAAAAGAAACTAAAGATAATTCTGGAATGTATCTAAGTCCTAGTATAAATAGGTAATCACCCCAGGACCTTTGGTCCGATTCGTTGACAAAAATTTGTGAAAAATATATTGTTATAAAGTTGTAAATACATTGTTATAATGTTATAAATATTTTTTTATCTTTAAAATGTATTCTACAAATTCTAAAAGTTCTACAAATTCTACAAGTTCTACAAATTCCGAAAATTTAATTAAATTAAAAATTTCTAATTTTGATTTATTGAATTATCTCTTAAAAGTGCATTCTGGCCATCGGTCGCACACCGGTCGGCTGCACACCGGAGGTGACATACAAAAACATTAGAAAACTTTCCTGGATATATTTGGAGTAAATATTCAAAAGAAAAACATCTTCCTGGTCATTCATATACCGGTCCAGGAACTCGATTAGATGCGTCCGAAATGTCGAATGACCTAGGACGCTACGCGTCTGAAATTCACAAGGAATATAGAAAGCCTAAATATCTATTGAAGGTAAAAGTATTTAATAAAGATGATATTTGGAGTGCTGATCTTATTCATATGCCGAATGAAAGAGACTACAAATACGCATTAACAGTCATTGATTGATATACTAGATACGCTTGTATGAAGCCATTAAAGAATAAAACTGGTTTATCAGTTAAATATGCGTTTGAAGAAATATTCAAGGAAAGCAATAGAAAGCCGAAGAAATTGTTTGTTGATAAAGGATCTCAGTTTTATAACAGAAATGTTAAGCCATTATTTGAAACCGTTTATTCCACTGAAAATGCTGGAAAGGCTGTAGTAATGAAAGGTTTGATAGAACGTTAAAAAGTAAATTATTTAAGAAATTTACAGAACAAGGAAATCAGAAATGGTCAAAAATATTACCAGGAATTGTTGAGGATTATAACAATAAGATTCATTCAAGTATTGAAGAAACTCCAAAGAATGCTTCTAACGATCCAGATTTGATAAGAAAGAAGATATTTGAAAATAATTATTCGAATGATAGTAATCCGAATTTACAGAAACGTAAGCCGAAATTTAGGATTTGAGATAGGCTACGAATATTTAAGTATAAGAACAAATTTGAAAAAGGTTTTGTTGGTTATTGGACTAAAGAGATATTTGAAGTTTGTAAATAAATTAAACTTATCCAATTACTTATGACATTAAAGATTTAGATAACGAAGAAATAAAGGGAAGATTTGTGAGAATGAATTACAAAAGACTGAGCTTTAGCTTTTGCTTGAACTCTAATTACAAGTATCCTTTAGCTCTAGCATAATATCAAGAAATGGTACTCATTTTTACAATATGTATAAAACGTAAATACATAATTGTCCACAGTAAGTTCTTCCTGGTTTTTGAATTTGAAATGTATTGTATGTTCCATTACCAAGTAATTCTTTTACTTCATTTGTTGGAGGCAATCCATATGAGTCAAAATACTAATTAGAACCGTTTTTATTTCTTTGGCCCGTAGACCAAAGTACTCCCTTTTGATCTGATGTGTGAAGATTTGTTACAAAATTGACTTGAGGTACATTTCTATCGAATGCAATTAATCTCTCATTAATACGTGGAACTTCTTTATGCCTAATTGATTTGCGATCTTATTTAAATCGAAATTTGTCGTGGTTTATTTGCCGTATTGTTTTAGAAACTCTTTTATGTTTTTCATTTTAAATGAAATTAATTTCTGATAGGGTCCCCTCTCGTAAGAGGAGTTAGAAAGGGGGGATTGAGTTAAAACTGTCTCATAATGGTGACTTACCATATTACTTATTCGATTTGAAATGATTATATTATAATTATTCTAATCTACATTGTTTAACAGATTTCCATTTTCTTCATGAGCTTCATTCGTTAATGTGTTTCATCGTTGAAGTGCTTGCTTAAAAATTGCTATAACAACTATCTTGCATATCGGCTTTTCCCTTATGCGTTCTAAATTCACAAGAAGAATTGCTTTTTGTGTTCTACCTTTATGTGTTCTCAATTCACAAGGAGAATTGCTTTTTATTGTTACCCTTATGTGTTTTAACCTATTCATATGTGGAAAGAGAAAACGCTAAATAAGTTTTCCAAATGGATTTATAAAACTGACTTTGAAAACTGATTCTGAAAATAATTTACGTAGGCGTAAATTGAACTGTCAAAATTTTACCGACGCGTAAATTTAACCGTCAAAATTTTACCGATGCGTAAATTGAAATGACAAGAGATTCCGCTATAATTTTAGGGGAAAGCTGCTAGATGTTTCCGTTGCTAGAACAATAAATCTCTCTCTCTCTCTCTTGAATCATCAGCCAGTGTACGTGTTCATTGAATAATTTTGTGTTGATGAGTGACAATGATCTTCTAGTTCACACAGTTAGTACTTTAAAGAATGTTGAGAGTACAATAACGAAGAATGTCTAAGTAGTAATTGCGTCTTCTTAATTTATCAAAATGCTCTAATCTTAATAATAATAGAGATTCCTTATCTTTCATATAACGTACTCTATCTTTGTGTTTTTCTTTATTCAATTCAGTTATTTTTCATTGTGATAACGAAGGATATATTTTCGAGGTTCCTTCCATTTTTGAGGTTTCTTCCACTTTTGTTTCATCCATTTTTTAATAAATATTTTGAATACAATCTTCTGGTATATTGAAACTACGTGATGTTTTGAGACTGCCTAAATTTTCGACCGCGTGAAATTCTTAGACAACGTGATATTTTTCGACTACGTGAAATTTTCGACCACGTGAAATTTTCGACTATGTGATATTTTTTCGACTGCCTAAATTTTTGAAATTTGGAGACTACCTAAATTTTTGAAATTTTTTTGATTTTTTCGAAAATTTGGCATTACGTAAATTTTTGAAATTTGGAGTCTACCTAAATTTTTGAAATTTATAGACTACGTAAATTTTTGAAATCTGGCAGGGTGTGACATCCGGTGCGAGCGAAGCGATGCGCCGGATGTCATGCCCTATACTACTCACAGAAAATATCCGTAAAAAAATATCTACCATTTTGAGGGAACCCGTTGAAAACGATCAGTTTTTCACGATAAGCTCTTTATCGAGTACTTTCGGTCACTTCACGCGACCATCGTCAGGACATGAGTCCTGTCGATCTCATGTCCTGACGATGGTCGCGTGAAGTGACCGAAAGTACTCGATAAAGAGCTTATCGTGAAAAACTTATCGTTTTCAACGGGTTCCCTCAAAATGGTTGATAACAGTCAGATCCCGTTATTTCATGCAAAAAAATATCTGCTAAATTGATGACGTCACAACATGATGAGTGATGACGTAGCAGGTAAATTCCATCCATATCAGATAAAACAAACGTCTGTTTTTACGGATATTTATAGTACAGACTGCAAAAAAACGTGAAACTAATTTAGCTGTTAATTTTAACGGATATTAACGGTTTACAGTTTACAGTGTAAGGCTATTTGAAATAGCCAGATGTATGCCGATTACTAAGTTTATATGCTACCTAGGATTTGAAAAATTGAAAACATAGTTGAACAGAAGGAATCGAGTGTTCAATTGTGATTCATCTCGAAAGTATGGAAGCAGAAGAAGTTATTTGATGTAGAGCAAGATGTTGACCAACATAATGACACCACACGCATTGGAGCTAGCAAATGGCAGACTGGCCGATGCCCCTTTCAAGTGATCCACTGCTGGAAGAAATCAAAGTAAGAAAATTTAATCATAGTTTTATAAGAAAATATTCTGCAATTCTTGCTACTTAATTAGTTCGTGTTCCTGTATGTATGACTAAAATACATGTTGGCAGTAAATATATAATCAAGCATATGCAAGTATCCCCTACATCGAGACAGCATTGTGATGCAGCATTAAATTAGAAAAATTAAGAAAAATATCGAGAAGTATACGAAAATGTTTTCATTTTCCACGGGCCGAGTAGAGTTTTCGGCAAAGATCAAAGCCAATGTTGTCCAAGGTTTGTTTTTACGTGCTATGCGCTTATGTAGCCATGAGTACCTGGAGGATGCATTTGCTTTCATAGTTGAATCTCTTTCAAAGCTCGCTTATCTCCGCACTGTTTTGAACAAATCTCTTTTTAAAGCTAATTCTACTTTCTTTTCACCGAAGCCTGTCATCAACAATGATTCTTTTAAGTTTTTATCTGTTCCTTTTGTCCCTTCTCTTCATACTTCGAGAAATCATCATTTTACTCATTCTTTTGATCATAAGCTTGAATCCAAGTTTCACAACACAATTCGTTCGACTTCAACCAATAATTGTAAGAAAACAGATTGTGGCATTTATAGAATCCCGTGTTTAAATTGTGATAAATTTTATGTAGGAGAAACCGGGAGATCCTTTGATCCTGGTAAGGAACATAGAAAAGCGATTGTTAATTTTGATGTGGATTGCCCTTGCCTACCATTCTCACAACACTGGACATTTTATTGATTTTGATCATTGTAAAGTTTTATCGCGTTGTAACAACCCACCGGTAACTGTCAGAGGAGTTTTAGAATCTGCTTTTATTAAGTCCAATCAATCTAATGTATTGAATCTTCACGATGGTTTTTATCAACGTGATGTACTTGCCGCAACAGACTTACTAACGTTCATGTCCGATAACTGCTGGAGCCTTGCACTGTCCACGCTCTGTCCATTCCATTTTATTGCGTTCACTTGAAAATGATTGTAGCATCACCCGAAACGTCATGACGTTATCTTATCACAAATTTTCCAATACATCTTCCTAATCAGTGTGGTATTTTTATTGTATTGATCATTCGAAGCACAATTTTGAAAGGCATCCGCCATGATAGACAATGATTTGAATTTGGAATATCTATTACAAACCACTAAAATGACAACTAAGTGAACAAAAGACCACGGGACTCGGGATTGCAAACCCCAGTTATAAATTATTTCCTTAATCGAACGTGGGAAACTTGATTGTGATCTATTTGTAAGTCACACAAGTAGTGAAAACTGTGCCCTACTTGCCAGGGATAGGTACATGGATAGGTACATGTAAAGTTTAGTGTTATCAATAGGTACATGGATAGGTACATGTAAAGTTTAGTGTTGTCAATAGGAACATGGATAGGTACATGGATAGGTACATGTATACTTTAGTTATCGATAGGCACATGGATAGGTACATGTATAATTCAGTGTTATCAATAGGAACTTGTATGAGATCTGTTTTACTGGATAGGTACATGTGTTTGGTACACTGTGTTTCGGAACGTCTATGATCGAACTTGTGTGGTTTGGTTCTGAGCACTTGGGTACGTACCGATAGACGTCCGTTGTTTGATTTTGAATGGGTTTGCTCAATTGCGACTATTGTGACAATTATTTTTAATGTAGCACTATTTAGATGTGAAACTTTACTGTGCAGTTATGATTTAGTTGCTCCCCAATAAGAAAACCAATTCCAGAACTATGTTTAAAATGAAAAGACAAGAGATTTACAATGTAAGTTTAATTTAAGCGTGAAAAATAAATGAGGGGTGCAAATCACGTCCCTCAGGCGACTCCATGATCTTCAAGAAGTCATCACACCACTCATGGAATGTCGGATTTTTACTAAAGTCATGGTCACATTCGTGTACCGGACACTTCACCGGTAGTCCATTCCGCCTTTGAAGTGCAGAGACAGTCAAGGTCTTCCATAGGGCCACTTTGCAGCCGCAAGACAGATGCATGGTCATGTCCAACTGACCTCCCATAATGACTTGGCTGTCATTTTGAAAATAAAATAGTGGTTTTGAGGACATGCTTCTTGTTATGGAACGTTGAGGATAAGTACTTAACAGTTTGGAACAATGTCATCCTTTATATAGTTATATATATTCTTTAGGGAAGTTCGGTACCTCTCTGATTGGCTGTTAGGATTTCCTTTGTTTAAAAAGTATATAAGTCCGAGGTTTGTACCAATTCTTATCAAAGGTTCTAATCCTCACGTTTACAAGTTACAATTATTTTAAATCTACAAGTCATAATGGATCGCAAACAGAAAGCCGCAGTTGAGAACGGTACTGCTGATCGTACCACTTCGCCAGTGGAACGTACCAGTACACCTCCCCAATCTCCGATGGAGCGATCGACAACACCAAACGAGGAGCCGGTGGTGTTCACCCAAGCCCCTGCATCGCCCGACTACTCGAGTGATGAGGATAGTGACGTATCAATTGAGACGATGCGTCACATGAATAAGAAGTCCATGCGAACGCCACTTTATGGACGGGTCACGGTCAAAGTCAAGAACGCCCCGAAAAAGTATCACACCAAACGGGTGTTCATGAGGATGGAGCCGAACGAGCGGAACCTCACAACCGCTCTCGAATTTTCGGTCATCGACCTTGACACACCACGTCGCTGTCCCTGTGCGCCCAAGAAGACCAGGATCCATGTGCAAGTGGACTTGAAAAAACTTGTACCCTTTCCTTACCTTGATGACATTTAGTGTGTTTTTTCTTAATCTCTTTATTTAATATTTATTTGTATATATGAACAGACTTGTTTTATCATTTCACAAATCGGTCTTCAATTAAGGTCTGAATGGGAAAGGGGAATAACTATCTACAATTAATGATGTTCAATAACTGAATTGAAACAAAAAAAATCAAGTATGAAGACTTCAACTTGAAATAAATAGGAACATATAACTTTTAAAGAAACAGTTATGTTGTTAATTTTAAAATGCTTGTAGCAGTCCAGGATGATATCATACATGTGTCATACACGACACCATAAGAATGAGAATGAAAAGACCTTTAGAATGATATAAGGTATGTACCTATTCGATGGGAAAATCCTAGTTGTATGCAACTGTATGCAAGCAGACAAATGTTAGATTTTTAAATTCACTAAGTTTTTAGCCCATTCTTTAAAGACATGTAGCTCTCTAGTTATATGTCATACATGTGTCATACAATACACCATTAGAATCAGCATGAAAAGAGCATTCGAATGATATATTGTATGTACCCATTTGATGAAAAAATCCTAGTTGTATGCATCTGTATGCAACTTGAAAAATTCCAAATTTTTTTACAAAAATGACTAAGTTTACAAATTTTCAAAGTTAAAGTTTTACAACTAAAAATGACCATAATATACAAACCTCTACACTTGACCTTGACCTTAGACCTGACCTTGACCTTTGACCTTCATACACTTCATACACTTCATACACGGCGGGGGGGGGGGGCCTCAAAATTTCTCGGGCGCTTCGCGCCCTCGAAATTTTTCGGATTATAGGGTAAATAAATTTTCTCGTGCGCTTCGCGCACTCGAAAATTTATTTACCCATGGGTTCCGGGTGCCATAGATACTCTTCTTGCTTCCCTAACCCTAACCTTAACCCTAACCCTAACCCTAACCCTAACCCTAACCCTAACCCTAACCCTAACCCTAACCTTAACCCTAACCCTAACCCTAACCTTAACCCTAACCCTAACCCTTAACCCTAACCTAGTATTTTAATTTGATTATTTGAATTTTGGCGCGAAATTCAAATTTTCGAAAAAATCTTTAAATTTGATTATTCGAATTTTGGCGCGAAATTTGAATTTTCGAAATTTAGCGCTTAATTCAAATTTTAATGTTCTATTCAAACCACACGTTTTATAACTTCAAATATGAATCATTATATGACTATTAATAATAACATGTATATCAAATAATACATCAGTCCATCAGTTCATATTACTTTGAATTCACTCTACTGTTTACATGTAGAAATCTTTCAACACATATGATGGCACTTCCATTTCTAAGGTTAAAAATAAACCAGCTGTTCCAATTCTTGTTTGAGTTATCAATTTTGTTTAACCGTACCAATTCCAAGATGTGATGTCATAAGGTCTTTGTTCATAGTTGCTTTGTCAATTTCATATATAAAGAAGTTGCACACAACGAATTTTCACTCATTTTCAAATTATTTAGTGTCCATAACAGACGTCGTTCTTCGTTCCTCCGTTCTCCGGTTCTTATTACAATTCTGAAGTGAGTTTCATTGTCATGTTGTGCTACTTTATAGGATATTCGGGAGTAGGAACTTTATTAAGTTTTTATAACCAAATAGCTTTAAATATAGAAGCTTGGGTTTTTAGGATAGGAACACTTTATGTTATATTATTAACCATGTTTTTTTTAATTTTTCATCCTATATTAAGTCACTGAGCGAGAGACATGAATATATCAGTTTAAATGTAAGTGTATTTGAATCAACAAGATTTTCACAGTTTGTTTATAAATAAAAGATACCTAAATAAAGCCTTCATCCATTTTAAATATTCAGTCTGTCATCTGCTAACAGATGTATAAAATTCAAACTTGTTTAATTAAACAAATTGAGGATTGGTTGAAATTTTCGAAATTTCACTTTCATTTCATCAAATTAATTTCGAAATTAAATAATTTCAAGACAGCTACTTGTAATTTTCAACTCTTTCTATGAGCAAACCGTTTTCGAATGAAAATTAAACTTTCGACTTTCGGTTTCAATTTCAACTTCAGATTTCAAATCTTTCTAAGATTTATTCAATATCAAGTTAGTACTTCATAATCTTTTGTTGGTGATATATAAATGAGTTCTCATTTAATAAGAGATAAAATTATAATCAAATTTTTTTCCTCCACAGAGATGGTCCGACAAGAGAGTCTTGCACGACAGCGCCTAATTTTTCATTTCTGTGAAACGTGCAAAATACCCGTTCGACATGCTAATAAGAGCGGCCACAAGAACTGTATCTTCAAAAGTGAATGCACGTATCTGTACTGCCTAACCTGCAAGTCATATAAACGGAGTACTGAAAAGGTTAATACCGAAGCCTCTAAGGCATTCATTGAGAAACATACACCATGTGCTCAACAAAATGGGAGGAAGGGAATCAACCTCACCTCAAAGGCTGAAAAGAGGAGGTTGGAGCGGTTATTTCAAAAGGAGAGGCCGATGGAAGGTGTCCTTTCACAGGTTGATGAGCCTACAGCAATAAAGAAACCTATCAAGTCCCGAGCCCCAAAGAAAGCCCCCAAGTCACGACAGTTCATCGATGACACCTTAAGCGATTTTGAGGTGAGTTCTGCCAATCATACATAAAACCTTCAAAGGATAGCTTCTTAAAACCGAATAAATTAATTATTGGTCCATTATACATAAAAACATATATCGTTTAATCATTTCAGGATAATGATGAGATGCCTCCTCCTAAGAAGACCAAGGTCTTAATTCAGAAAAAGATCGTCACTAAAAATGTGAGAATACATTTACTCCATTAATTATTCTATCATGTAAAAAGTATTTCAACATTGTCACAACATTTCAGAGTGAGTTGCCTCAACAGAATTGTGTCAGTTTTGAAGAGGAGAAAGCGGCTGAATGCTTGAGAAATGTAAGTATTAAAGTTATTCATTAGCTCTTTATGCGAAATTGAATATGTTCTTTTCTTCAGCTGTTTACAGGTGTGAACAGTATACCCCGTTTGCCTACACCGGAGAAGATGTGTCTTCCTAGTCCCGTAAGTGTCATTGTTTAGTTATTTGTCAATAATATTTCTCAATGCATGAAGTATTTCCAAGAACATGTATGCTTCTCAATGAGTTGCGAACATGTTATATTATTTTTCTCTGCAGGTTGCGCGATCGCTGTCCCTCAGGAAGCATCGAAGTTTCCTTTCGACGCCAGCGACCAGTACATCGGTGGAAGAGAATGAGGAAAAGCCGTATCCTATTCGGGAGTCCTCATCAGAGGACGATGAAACCTCATCAGCGACTTCATCTGATGAGGAAACGTCGTCAGCGACTTCTTCCCCGACATCTTCTTCCGATGAGGATGATGATCCTGTTACAAATGTAAGTATCAAAGTTGGTCAACTGCATGAGTACAGAATTTTCTATTAAAATATGTTTTTTGTTTGTAATAGATTGATTTATCTTTTAGAATGACTCGTTGCCCCGTGAGACGGAGGTTGGAACCGATCAGAAGGTCACAATCCAGCCGGAGGTAAGAGAAATTCACTTTTATATCTCATCAATGGTAAAATGCTAAATAGATGATAAACAATTGTTTCTTTCGATTACAGGACTCCGCGATGTGTGCATCTCAGGAGGAAGTCTCATTCAGCCACATCCGGGCTTCTCCGAGCTGGAGTGTGCGCCTTCCATTATCGCCGATGATGACACTGGCTCCTTCCTCTTCGATCCCAGCCGCAGCTCCTTCCTCTCCGATCCCAGCCGCAGCTCCTTCCTCTCCGATCCCAGCCGCAGATCCTTCCCCTCACGCTGCTGCGCCCGCACCTCCAGCTGCTCTCCCTGTCCGGCAGTATGATGTGGATCTCGACGCGACAGCAGAAGAGGTACAAGACGTAGAGGTGCAACTCCGTCGTTGCCAAGAGCGCCTAAAGGAGGCTGAGGCCCGCGAGGCTAAGTTGGAGGAGGACAATAGAGGTTTGATTGAGTCTCTAAGAAATATTACTCAATCAAACCTCCTGTTGGCCTCCCAAGTTACCACCAGCCAACAGCATAACAAAGAAACGCTTGTGCACCTGGAATGCTCCCAAAATGGCATCAGAAGAGTGCGCCTTACGAGGATGGACGATTTGGGTGGCTGTAGTGACAGCTGCAGTCACCTAAAACTCTACCATAGTGGTATTGTTAAATGTGTCAGACTGTAACTTTATTACTTTAACTTTTATTTTCTTCTTTTTTTGAAAAAAAAATAATTGTTGAAATTATATGTGTTTTGTCTTTACAACAGATCGGAACATACGGTATTGGCTGGTGATGACGCTGACGTCATTAGCTGGTAGATGTATATAAGGGCTTGCTAATTTCAATCCTCATCAATAATCATGGTTGTCTGTACCAAGTGTGGAAAAGTGTTCACTCTCATAGGCAATTTGCAACGACATGAAAAATTTTGTAAGTTAGGAAAAACGTATCAATGTAGCAAGTGTCCATATAAGACGAATAGGATGGATAATCTTAAGAGGCATAAACTTGTATGCAATAATAAACCGAATGATAGCATAACAGAGTCAAATTCAAATAATCAAAATAGATCTACTTCTAAGCCAACAACCAGCGCTTCAACTAACATACAAAACTTTATGCAATACTGCTCTCGGTGTGGCAAAACGTATAACTCTATAAGTAGATTTCGACAGCATATGAATGTACATAACACAAATAGTGAGATGAATATGCATAATAACTATGGAACTGTTAGTCTCAGTGAAAGCGCACTCAATGGCCATGCACGTGTGTATGATATCACGCCAACAACACCTACTGTGGACATAACATCATTTTTAGAAAGCATGCGTTCCATGTTAGGGAATTTAGTGTCTGACTTACTAAGGAGCTATCAATTGCGCGGTCGTCTGATTGCACAAATTCGTTATGTCCGTTCTAATCCTCAAGAAGAAGAAACTTTTCTCGCACACTTTACCTCATCATCCTCAAACTATATTTATGACTATGATGCTTGGTTTCAGGATCATCTAAATAGTCTAATAAATCATATTGAAGCCTTCACAAAAAAGGGTAGCAATTGGATTATAGATGATGTACAAAATATAGAGTTCAATGTAATAACAAGTCCAATACTGTCAGGTGGACAATCATTTCCTCTACCAAAGAAGTTAAAAAACTCTAAAGCTGTCATTAATGTTAATTCAAATGCAAATGATTGCTTCCTATATGCAGTTTTATCAATATTGCATTATAATGAAGTACCTTATTCAAGGAATGAAGTAAAATCATATAGTGAGTGGACATCTGAGCTAAATATGGAAGGCATTTCCACACCAGTATCAATCAAAGATATTCCAAAATTTGAGAAAAATAATGATATTAAAATTAACATTCACTTTTATGAAAATGGACTCAAAGGTGTTCGTTACAATAGTAACTTTACTGGTAGGCAAACGGTTAATATTTTGCTAATTCTAAACAATGGAGCAGCACACTATTGTGGAATTCCAAAGCTGTCAAGATTGTATAGGAGAACTTTAAAAAGACATAAATACTTCTGCGAAAGATGCACTCAGTCATTCACATATAAGACAACACTAGAACGACATTTCCAGTTTTGCATTCGAGGAAAAGCACAAATAGAAAAAATGCCGACAGATCTAAAAGTACTAACAAGTAGCATGGAATATCAACTAAGTCCTCCTTTAGTAATTTATGCAGATATAGAGTGCTACATTGATAATAAAATACATAAACCTGCGGCCATTGGAGCTTATCATGTCTGGCATAATGCCCTTCAATCAAAATTTGAAAACAAGTATTACCTCTTTGAAGGTGAAAATTGCATTATTGGTTTCTTGCACCACTTAGAAACTGTAGCCCAAGACTTATATGACAACCAATGTGCAACAACTAGGCAGCCAATGTCACTGTCAGCGGATGAAAAAGCACGCCATGAGAATGCAGAATGTTGCAACAAATGTAAATCAAAATTCAGCGATGAAGTCATAAAAGTTCGTGATCATGATCATATCACCGGACGATATAGGCAAACATTATGTAGGAAATGCAATCTCCGGTTAAGACTTAACAGACGGGAGCTCCCCATATTTTTCCACAATTTTAAAAATTATGATAGCCACATCGTTTGCTATAAAGCGATTGGAAGAATGAAGTCTTGGAAATTAGATGTTGTAGCAGCAACTGCTGAAAAATATATAACTTTATCCGCCAGTGTCCCTGTAAATGAATACAAAGGGAAGACAGTATACTTTAAACTAAAATTCTTAGACTCATATCAATTTCTAAGTGCATCCTTGAGTGAATTAGCCAAGGGTTTGCAAACGTATGAGCATGTAGAGACATTAAGGGTAGAATTTCCACAATTAAGTGATAATGTTTTATATCAGAAGGGAGTGTTTCCATATTCATACTTCAAAAACTTAAACACGTTGACGGAAGACTGTCTACCACCACAATTTGAATTCTATAATGATCTTACTCGTGAGCACTGTTCCGATAGTGAATATGAACACGCCAACAAGGCGTGGATTGAATTTAATTGTAGCACATTTGGTGATTACATGCTGGCATATCTGAAGTTAGATGTTTTATTGTTGGCAGACATATTTGAAGTGTTTAGAGCATTGAGTCAACGTGAGGATGAAGTCGACCCTGTACATTTTGTCAGTCTCCCACATCTTAGCTTTACCTCAGCACTAAATTTCTCTTCCAATGATCCCCCACACTACATACAAGATGAAAATATGTACAATCTATTTGAACGAGGAATTAGAGGGGGTATGACTTTCACCAACATTCACCGAGCGCGTGCACGCATTGAAGAATTAGGAAATAATGTACATGAAAGTCGACATTTGACCTACTTAGATGTTAATAACCTTTACGGTTCTTCACTCAGTAGGAATCTACCCCACTCAAATTTCAAATGGTTGAATGAAAGTGAATTAGATAATTTTTTAAATGAAGAAAATGTTCAAAATATAGATGATGATGGTGAAATCGGCTACATTTTTGATTTAGATTTAGAGTATCCTGCAGCCATTCATGATGACACTGCCGATTTCCCATTAGCTCCAGAAATGCAGATGATTGAAAAGAGAATGTTTTCACACTATATGAAAAATCTATATGAAAAAGTAAGACCAAATACACATTTTTCTTCTATCAAGAAACTTCTGCTCCATCAATTTGATAGGGAAAATTATGTAGTCCACTACTCAATTTTAAAATTTTACTTGACCATGGGCATGAGAATCAAGAAGATTCATAGTGGCATAAAATTCCTACAAAAGCCTTGGTTAAAAACATACATTGATATGAACTCTCAAAAGAGGGCTCAATCAAACACTGACTTCGAAAAGTCATTCTACAAATTGAAAAATAATTCTTTATATGGTAAAACAATGGAAAATGTAAGGAGAAGGAAAAAATTTAAACTAGTCAACAATGAGAAACAACTACTGAAATTGTCAAATCATCCTCTCTATGTTCAACACAAAATATTTGATGAAGATCTGGTTGGTATGGAAATGTACAAACCTTCAATAGTTTTAAATAAATTAATATATGTTGGTCAAGCAGTACTTGACTATAGTAAGTTGGAAATGTATCAATTATATTACAATGATCTAAAAGGGTGTCCACTGATAAATAGAACGCGGCTTTGTGGAGGTGATACCGACAGTTTCTTCCTATGTTTATACACATCACCATCTGTCCGTCTGGAAGATATACTTCTATACTTCGGTGAAAAGTTTGACTCTTCAAACTATGACAGTCATCACCGACTATACTCAACTACAAACAAAGCTAGATTAGGTTGTTTTAAGGATGAGTGTGCTGGAAAGTTGCTTGAGGAAATGATCCTACTAAAACCGAAAATGTATTCCATGAAATATCTAGACTCTACGAATCATAGCATCAAACGTGCAAAAGGAATTCAGAGAGCAGCAGTTAAAAAATTGAAACATGATGACTATAGGAGTGTCTATTATAGTGAGAATGATACAACTGAAGATATGACAATTATAAATTCAAAAAATCACATAGTTAGCACAAAATCATTTAGGAAGCGAGGTCTTTCACTTTGGGAGGATAAGCGCTGTTGGCTGGATAAAAATTTATCATTACCATATGGACACTATAGCCTAGGTCTTCCCCCACCGTCGAAGAGAAGGAGATGCCTTCCTGTCACAGGTGATGTAGAATAAGTCTAAATAAAAACAATATAATATTCCACTTGTAATAGATCTTGCGATTGCTGCATCTTCCGACATGTAGCAACACTTACTAATACATAAGTAGTCTTACTAAAATTGAAATTTCTACATCTTTCCGATATGTAGAAATGATTACTAATAAATAGGTAGTCCTAATGTGAATGAATATGTGAAGAATTTGTACTCAACATCATTCCGATATGTTGAGCTAATAAAATAACAAACTTTAGGCAAACATTAAACTTAAATTTGAAACATAGCTTTCGGAACATGCCTCATTACATTAGAACATGGAAACTTAGTGACGTTCAAAACGTTCACATAACAAATTCTAAAAGAATAGCATTTCGTCATTCAATAGCAAATAGTGATCGAAAACATCGTGGCGTTTGCATTAGTATTGACTCATTGCCTTCACTGAAAGACTTTGCGGATCTCATTGACAACCATAAGACTCGGATCAAGATTCCTCTCGATGAAAAGGTATGGATAAAGTGTGATTCATCAGTCAAACTATACGTCTGTTCACCAAAACGTGAAGATGTTGAATATCGATTTTTTCGTTTCAGTGACGTCACATGGGAAACCTTTACAAGGGAGATACTACCACAGATAACGTCATTCATTAAAGATGGAGGACATCAAACGGTTGGAAGTTGTAAATCGGATGTTAACTACAAAAGCAAAGTCAAAACTCAATCTACAAGAGATCGAGAGGAATATACCCAACCGAAAACAATGGTTACTGATAAAACGCAAATTGAAGCCGACAACGAGCTTACATCTTGGAAGACCCTCAATGTTAACATGGAGGATTCAGAGGAAGGATAGATCTCTCACTATCCTATTCTTTCCAAATGGAACAATCCAATGTATTGGAAGGGTCATGGAGGGTGATCTCTCATATTTACACTTAACTTTGGAACATTTACTTGGTGATTCATTATCTGATTGGAAAGTGAAGACAATGACCGTGTTATGTGAATTACACTATCACTATGATTTCCGTAAAGTTACATCATCACATAATCTAACTTATGAAGTGGAGTTATTTCCAGCAGCTCAATTGACTAACTGGCATCCATATCATGTTCATGTGTTCCATAATGGAAAGATTGTGATAACCGGCATTAAAGACATAAGTGATGTGCCTCCCATCATATGTGATTTGAAAAAATGTTTCATGAAAACCAAATTGTAGATTTTGTATATATGTGGATAGATAATGAAATGTGAACATGTTTTTTGTATATATGTGAATAGATAATGAAATATGAGCATGTTTTTGTTTTCCTTATAAACCCTTGTTTTGGAAAAAAGAGAGCAAGTTAATGATACAACATAAAACTTTATTTCAAAACTGTTTCAACATATTTAGTAAGAATTACATCATTTTTATCACAGTTTTTTGAAAATAGTTCTAAAGCACTTTTACAGTTATTTTTCAATGGTCTCTCGTTGACAAAATAGAGTACATAGCCACCGCACATTAGAGATGTATTACTTTGAAGTGGGAACGATGTCACTTTCCTAACAGTCCAGGAAAACCTGTTCATCCATAATGCGATATCATGTAAACGAGGTTGATTAAGAGAGTCAAAATATTCGGCAACTTTATAACGATTGATGTATACAGCAATCCAATGTTTTCCGGGAAGATTGTTGGTATCCGTATTGATGATAAGCGAACAAGGATAGAAAGGAATTGAATCAGGTAAATTATCTCTAGAAAAGACATTGAGAAATATTGTCTTGGAGTAGGGATGAGCTTTCCTCATTTTCCTCAAGATTTCTATGTTGCTTAAGTTACTCATCTCTGATAGCTGACAGTCACGTCTCTCATTCTTGTTATCTCAACTTTGCTATCATAGATAGCATAAATGAGACAAGTAATTGTTTTCTTCAAAGGTGACTCAAATGATACCTCCAGTCGTAGATTTCCAGGCTTTGTAACTCCTACGCTTTCACCACCTAGATCTGCATCTGCTGTGAGGTTGTACATAATGAAGAAGTAGCCATTCTTGTACATATCCATTGTAATTCCATTTGAATCGTCTGTATTAAACATGTTGAGGGCGGTGAAAATAGAACCATATTCACGTGCGAATTTACCATCTTTGAAATTAGGCTCATATGCTTTGCAAGATACAAATTTCCCATCCTGATAGAGTGCTAGTTTGCTAACATTAAAGTGTTGGAAATTGAATGGATTCTTTTCAAAAGCACCAATGAATGCCTCATTTTCCACAAATGTGATATACACCGCCTTTGGCATTGCAGTGGGAAAAAGATTTGGGTAGGCATGTGAGGATGATCCCGCACCAATTGTGAAGTTTGTCAACACACTGTGATTAACTGGATATATTGCATTGTTTTTCCTCAATCCTGTCGCATGCTCGTTGATGACTGACGGGTTCATTGTTACTCGCCTTACATTGAGCACGGCATTACTTATGTTGACTTGATAGTTTGTAGCTCCAAAAGCCATTAACGCGAACTCAGGATTTGCGCGAATAAATTTTATTTGCATTTTAACCTGTGATAGCAGATATCTAGATTGACGAAGGAAATCAAGATAGACGGGTCCTTTCAAGTATAATTCCTTTGAATCCGCTGTTAAATCCATTCGTCTTTTCAACCCTGTATTTGAGACATCATCAAATTTCCCTTGCTGATCATCATACCACCCAGAAACTTGCAAGTGTGACTGTTTAGCTTGCTTTTGAAATTGAGTCATTGTATGTATATATGCTCCATATGGATATGCTCGATCCCCTCCTTCAATCTGTTTGTCATTCAATATTAGATACACATCTGAGAACAGACTGGCAATAGGAAGATTTGCTAACCCCACTTTATCCTTGGATGAATCGATATTTGTACCATCAGTCTTCTTAATTTGTATACACAACTCTAAATCAATGGATTGACAGTCAATATAATCTTGAGGATTGGCAGGTATATCAAACTGAATAGGCTGCTGGTTACCATCGATATTTGTTGTGGGGACTATGTCTACAATTGTTGAGGAGATGATGTCTGTCTGATGAGGGGGAGAATCGAAGAAACACAAAGCCGAATTGATACTCTGCATCGTATTAGCTCTACAAATATGTTGTCTTCCTTCGTTTTGACTTGTTTCTAGTAGCTGTGGAATTTCGTTTGCGCTTTCTTGTTTTCACTCGACGTCTAGATTTAGAACGTGCTGCTCTAGTCGGCTTTTTACTTTTCCTGCGTCTTTGCTTAGTAACTCGGCCTGATCCAACTTGTCTTGACTTCCTACGCTTCTTCCGAACTGTACGTCTCGTCTTTGTTAAATCATCTAATGCGTCTATGGCAGATTGCTGCGCGCGCATTTTCATAGATTCACCGATATCCTCACCTTGAAGCGCATCAGCTGCAACATTTGCACCAAAATCTAAAGCCCTGCTTCCAACACGCTTCATGATTGGTACGCCATACTTTTTGAGTGTTGGAAGAACCATACGTCTTAGTGCACCAAATATGCCTCCTCCAACTTGTCGTCTACCTCCAACAAACACGGGATAACCGCTCTGATATGATGGTCTACTGTAAATGCCTGTCATTATGACTATTGAATAACTATGGAAGTCACAATAGCGTAAAGCCTTATTCTCGTGACCTAATATGTAGGGTCAAAACAGTAACACCACCACAGAACGGTACTACTTCTCCTGCATCATCATGAATTGATATGTCAATTCTATTGATGAAATTTCGGCTGATTGGTAGATACATTGTGTTAAAAAATTCTCGATTGATTAGTTGCTTCCTTACGGATGAGAGAGGAAATGTGCGCAGAAGTGGGGCCTCAATGTCGCCAACCCTTGTATATTCAATAATGTTACAATAGACGTATAAGTTACTTATATCACGCTCTAGTGATGGGGCTGTATCGCCTATTGATGTACCTTCATAAATAGTTGATTTTGAGAATCCCAATGTGGTCGTTAACACGCTATCCAGCTTGATAAGAGAGTTCTTCCCTACCTTTAGAATCATGCGTTTCTTATGTGGGTCATAAGAAAAGTGATATTCATCTGCATCAAGGTAATCTACACCAAACTCATTTAACTTTGTACACAATTCAGATGGCGTTTTCAAGCTTTCAATGTTCAAATTAACTCTTTTTACAAGTTCACTGGAAGTAGACAATTCATCACCCGATATGTCTTCGCTGTATACGTGGATATCCCATGAAGCATTTGTTGATGCTTTGAGTTTAGAAGAGGACAATTGAACCTTGAATGTATCATTTAATTCTGTCAACCAAGGTGCGCTTTCAAGGCCCTTAAACATCCCAATCATTTCAGATCCAAATTCAATAACAGCGGACTCAGACTTTTCCAATGGTGTCTTTTTAGTAAAAACAATAAATTCTGCCTCCGTTTCAACAGTAAATAAAGTTACTTTCTCTTTCTTATATTCACAAGTCATTAACGTTTCTGGCACTGATCCTTGAAACTTTCTTGCAAAGTCTTCAACACTTCTAATGACCTCAAATTTATTTTTTACTCGGATGCTCCTTTTTTGTAATGCATACAATGGCACAATTCTACATTTAAAATCAGTGACTTTCCTCTCCGAATTCCACCCACGTCCATTGTACCAATACCTTGATGAGAAAGTTGTTCTGGAATACCCAAAAGTATGACTCAAATCCTTACCTAATACAAGAAGAACATGCTTCCCTTCCTTCATCAATTTTGTTGACCCCTTTATGACTGGTTTGTAGAATTTATTCAAAGTCAGCTTGAAGAGATCATTTATTCGTTCAAACATTCTACCGATTTCCTTTTCTGTATCTTGCAAGCTCATTGTGGGAACCTTAGAATCAAAAGTTGACGTTGCAAATGCCTTTTGAATTTTAATCATGTTTTGAACAGATGGTAAAGATGTTGAAAAAGGATGTAAAGTTAGATGATGAAAAGCCCATGTACCATGTAGACTATTTTGAAATATGCGAAAGCAATCATCCTTCTCTCGCACTTCTTTATGTAATTCAAAATAGTTGTTCTTCAGCAAACTGATATCGTTGTAATAAGTAATTTCAGTTAGAGCAACTTCATGGGGTCCATGCAGAGTAATTGGATTAGCGAATTCAACAGAGTATAGAGATGGTTTGTTACTTGGGAATATCTTGGGGTTGCTATTGCTTGGAAGAATGATATTGAAGTTAGTAGACATGTTAAAGTCATATATGGAAGAAGTCACATGCTATATTAGCTTAAAAGTTACGAGTGTCTCCCATCTCCACATTTTGTAGATCCTGGTGCGTTATCCAGCTATTGAATGAATCAGGATATCCTTTCCATTTAACTAGATATTTCCTTTGATTGCCATGACCTTTCCTCCTAATTATTTTATCAATCATATACACCTCTTCACTTCTGTCTACTACTTGCAATTCATAAGAGTAAAATTTTCCTTCAATTGGATTGCCATGGTAATCTATTAATTTATACATGGTGGGTCTAAATTTTGTATTTACTTCATCCACAAAAAACTCTTCTTCAGTCCAATTAGGTAGATACCCCTTCTCAAATGTAGACTTAACCTTTGAAATCCGAACTCTATCACCAACATTAATTTTCTTTTCATTGGAAATGTTTTTCGCTTTCTTATCATACAATCGAAGCCATACATCCATCGCATTATCTGGGGTAACATCAACTGGTTTCATCTTAATGATTCGATGGTAGCTTTCATTGTAATTCTTAACAAATTTCTGCAGCTCACCTACCCAAACATGTGTATTTTTTGCAGTGAAATAGCGCCATATTTTTGTCTTCAGTGTGCGATTGAACCTCTCAACCATGGCAGCTTTATAAGCACTTTTGACACTAAACAATTCCACATTATGACTTTTAAGGAGACTTCGAACATGAGAGTTTTCGAATTCCTTCCCTTGATCGGTCTGTATTCTTTGCGGAACACGCCCCTCATCGAAAATGCTCTGAAAAGCCGCTTCAACTTCTGGTCCTCGTTTAGATTTCAGCGCACGTGCCCAAGCATAGCGAATAAAATATCTATTACGGTTAAGATGTATTTATAGCCATCATTGTACTGTGATATCTGTTGCATGTCAGCCAAGTCCGCTTGCCATTGACTATCTATATTGTTAACAACATATTTTCTTGTTGGAAACCGCTTTCTCGCATTTTTGTGAAGAGTGTAAGTCGGTTGACTCCTCAACCACTTCTTGACTTTCTCTATTTTCCCACACCTGCTGCACGAGCTAGAACCTCCGGACGACTGAAACTTGCGGGATGATTTAAGTCGTAATAAATCTTTCTGAGTTTCACTGCTGTACTCATCGTCTTTGTTCTGATTTGCACGCGTATTACTCGCACAGCAACTGCTAACACAATTGATATCAACCTCTATGCCCTCTTTCTCCTTTGCCTTCGAGCGCAGATTTCAAACAACAGCAAAATTTTTGTAACGACATAATATGAGAGAGGCAAGGCTTAATTCATATTTGCTTAATATTTACTATACTCCTTCGCAACACGCATTGAGCGCCTAGTAGCTTCTTTTTGGTTGCAGATCATCGGGATCTGCAAGCTCTCGCTTGACCGCCATCGTGGGTGTTTTACTCTTTGATCCATCTTGTAAGTGACCCTTATCCAATTCATTCACAGTCGGTCCTCCAATAATATTGTGAGGTACATTTTGATCAGATAAAATTTTCTGAAAATATAGACCACCCTTGTGGTGCACCTAGTTTTCGCCTTACATCTCTGACAGCATATTGTAGAAGGTCATCTATGTGACTATTTCTAATAACATCACCAGTTGTTTCATCTATTATCTCCCCTCTCTCATTGAACTTCACATGTGGATCAATGAAGTCAAATAATCGCTCAGCGCGCACACGATATGGTCGAGGTGTTGACAAGGTTATAAATCGTCGCAAACTTGTCACGAATCTGTCGCCTCTCGTCAATGTTTTCAGCTGCTAACTGCATTCGTCGATAGGGATCCTTAATCTTCTGAATTTCCATATCCTTTTGTGTTAGTTCCTTAAGTTGATTCGTAATAGGTTGATCTATATTTTTGACTTCCTGTGCACTTTGTAATGTAGTCAATTGTACATACCCCTCTTGAGGAATGACTACCATCTTTGAAAACGACATGTTTGAAAATAATAAGGCAACAGAGTACATTGCTTAAAACTAACTGTGAACCGAGAAAACTGTCATTGGTTCAGCGGAATTAGGTATGATATTTGTTCGAAATCGAAGTCGTTCCGGACATTCCTGGGTTAGATCAATAAATAGATAACCATGTGGTTTCTTTGTTACATCTTCATATATTTTTGAAAGTACTTTAGGTTGTTGAGGTAATATCTGTCTACTGAGATGATGTATCTGACTGCTATCTCTTGGATTTTTAAATATTGCCAAATAATGTGTATTCAAACTTCTAGTTCTTTGCTCTTTCCCTCCATCGAAGATGTTTTGGGTGATGTAGATAATAAAAGCTTCCCTATGATGTGCAGTTTGAATGAACATTTCAGTTACATCCTTTGAAGATTTGCTTTCTCGTAATAGATCATCTAATACTAGTAAGTCACCTGCTTTGATATCCTCAGTTGATGGCAACCCTTGCTTCACCTCATAACCTTTCTGGCGAAGTGCAGAATGTAGTTGTGGTTGAAATAGTCCATAATACCATTTGACTCTCTTAATTTCCTTGTTAAACATTTCATTTCTATATAGTAGCAATTCAGTTACAAATGTAGTTTTACCGGACTGACTTGGTCCAGCGACACACATTGTGCGATCAGTGAATAGACGAAAATCTGTCATCTTATAATTCCATTAACATTAAACTCATCATCCCGCTAATTTTGCTTAGAACAACAAAACAGACACATGTTCCAGATCAAGTTTATTTACATTCAGAATAGAAACTTTCAAGTTACATTTACAAATTAAAACATTTACAAATTAAAACATTTGTGTTTCCTCATCACAATTAGGATTATAGAAAGTTTTCAAGTCAGCATCTTGGCACTTCAACTTCAATTTAGGATTCCCATCTTTAGATTT
>CAJQUW010007673.1:0-2500 GCA_907163375.1 Prostheceraeus crozeri
AAATATAAACTGTTCAAATTATTATTTTGACTCATACGGACTTCCACCTACGAATGAAGTAACAGAAATACTTGGCAATGGAATTTATAATACGTTTCAAATTCAAACACCAGGCACTACTTATTGTGGACAATTATGTTTATACGTTTTGTACAAATTACAAAAAGGAGTATCATTTCTAGATATTATGTTAGAGTTAAACAATCTATAACTCAAGCGAAGCTAGCTAAAGCGCCACCTAAAGGTTAAAGCTCTGTTTTCTGTAATTCATTTTGATAAAAACGACCTCTGATATCCTCATTATCTAAATCTTTAATTTCATAAGTAATCGGATAACTTTGATTTATTTTAGAAACTTCAAATATTTCTTTAGTCCAATAGCCAACAAAGCCTTTTTCAAATTTATTCTTATATTTAAATATTCTAACTCTATCTCCAATTTTAAATTTCGGCTTAAGTTTCTGCAAATTCGGATTACTCTCATTCAAATTATTATTCTCGAATATTTTCTTTCGTATCAAATCAGGGTCGTCAGAAGCATTCTTTGGGGTTTCTTCAATACCAGAATGAACTTTATTATTGTACTCTTCTACAACTCCTGGTAATATCTTCAACCATTTCTGATTTCCTTGCTGAGTAAATTTCTTGAATAATTTATTTTTTAACGTCCGATTGAATCTTTCTATCACTACAGCTTTTCCTGCATTTTCAGTTGAATAAACAATTTCAAATAGTGGCTGAACGTTTCGGTTATAAAATTCCGATCCTTTATCAACAAACAATTTCCTTGGCTTTCTATTACTTTCTTTAAAGATTCCTTCAAACGCATATTTAACTGATAGACCACTTTTATTTTTTAAAGGCTTTACCCAAGCGTATCGTGTATATAAATCTATAACGGTCAATGCGTATTTGTAGTCCCTTTCATTCGGCATATGAATAAGATCAGCACTCCAAATATCATCTTTATTAAATACTTTTACTTTCAATAAATATTTAGGTCTTCTATATTCCTTGTGGATTTCAGACGCATAAACGTCTAAATTATGATTTTCATTTAAACCCTGACCGAATAATATTTTAGCTTGTAAAGCTTTTTTAACAAACATTCTTTCAATTTTTTCTCTAAATGTAGGATTCTGAATACTATCTAATTCTTGAATCATCTTCTTATCAGCTGCATGTCGAGAACTTAGATCATGATTTCGATAAGCTAAATCATGCCTGTAAGCTGCGGCATCTACTCTATTTATTGGTTCTTCACCTGGTTTCGGATTATTATTCTCATCTAGTCTTATATCTAATCGAGTTCCTGGACCAGTATATGAATGACCAGGAAGATGTTTTTCTTTCGAATATTTACTCCAAATAAATCCAGGAAAGTTTTCTAATGTTTTTTGTATATCACCACCGAAGTGGTATGGAACTTTGTTCTTGTCACCTCCAATATCTGACAATTTGAGTTTTTATTTTTGTTTAATAGATAATTCAATAAATCTAAATTAGAAATTTTTAATTTAGTTAAATTTTCGGAATTTGTAGAATTCATTTTAAAAGATAAAATAAATGTTTTACCTTATGGACCAAAGGTCCTGAGGTTATTACCGAATCATACTAGGACTTAGATATATTCCAGAACCATCTTTAGTTTCTTTAATTTCAATTAAATCATCAACATTGTGGAGAATATTTTTAAGAACTCGTTTTCCTTCATCAACTAATTTTAATTTACTAATAAAATTATCTACTACTCCTTCACCCCTAGCAACTTTCTCTAACTCTCTATTATGTCGTTTTTGTTCTTCTAATGCTGCTTTCTCTGATTTATTTTTATTTACTGCTTGGACAATACCAGCTGTCCCACCTGCAACACTTCCTGCTGCAGCTATGCCTCCTATTATTAGTGGAATTAATGGGAGAATCCCGCCATTCTTTTCTTCTTGTAATTGAATATTCTCTATCATTGGTTTACTTATGTAATACTTTTTTTTGTTAATCGTAATAGTTTTAGGGGTATTTTTGTCAACAATATTACGTAATTTTAATTCAACAGTTTTATTATTAATATTACTTTTCGCTTGCGACATTTTTAATAAAAAAATTTTAAGTTATCAAAAATTTAAATCTATTCTAGTTATGAAAAAATTTTAAGTTACTAAAAAATTTTAAGTTACCAAAAAATTTTAATCTATTCTAGTTATGAAAAATTTTAAGTTAAGAATTTTTAATCTATTCTAGTTATGAAAAAATTTTAATTAACTTATCAGAGCGAAGCTCCTCTGGCTTCTACGCCTATTCTACGTCTACCATCTTTCCATTAAGAATTTCAATAGAATATTTTACATCTTCTAGCAATAAACCATAAGCCATCAATGAAGTTGTGGAATCTTTCTTTTCAATATTAATTGTTACATCACAACCATTTTTAATAATATCTTCAGATTGTGCACTTAAATCGAAACAGAAAATTGGATATAAATGTCTCCAATCTCCAGGAGTT
>CAJQUW010007673.1:7500-27245 GCA_907163375.1 Prostheceraeus crozeri
ACTTTAATTCATTCATCAGTGGAACCAAAACATCGTTTATATATTTTTCTTTTAAGTCATTGATTTGTGTATCAACATATTGTTTATTTGTCAACTCTGTATTTTGTTGCGGAAGAATAGAAAGATGCAATGGACCAGATAAAACCGTCTCAGTTTTCATGATATAATTTTCTATCTCTATTTCTAATTCACGATTATTCGGGATATATGCACCTCCACCAACATTTGGTAACATCATTTTTTAACAATAAAAAGTAAGAATTTTCTAATAAAAATAAAAAAAATAAAATTTTTTCTGATAAAAATAAAATTTTTTCTAATAAAAATAAAAAATAAAATTTTTTCTAATAAAAATAAAAAAATGAAAAATCCAAATTTAAAAAAATTATATTCGCCCGCATCATCCTGTTCTTCTTATTCGACGAGATCAACGGGATTTGAAAATAAATGTTTTGATAATAATAATAATGATAATAATCCATGTATAGATGTTAATATTTTATTTCAATTACAAGCCGAAATATTTAGAGAACAGACTAAAGGTTTACCTTCTATAGAAACTAATTATTGTTTATTTCCGGGGGATCCATTTATTAAATTTATGGAGATTGTAAGTAAATATAATGATGTAGCTTATGTTGAATTAAATAAAGAAAATATGGTTATAATAGGTCATAATAATGTTTATGGATTTATTAGAGCAGTGTTACCAATTAGTAATACTGATTGGATAGAAACTAAAATTATCAATTATATCAATATTAAAGAATTAGTTAAAAAATTAAAATCTTTTTCGAAAGAAAAAATTAGATTATTTGTTGATGATCAAAATCAATACAATATTCATATTGAAAGTAAAAAACATAATGAAGAATTATTATGTCAAGTTTATTATAGAGACACAATTTATAAACAAGAAACATTAGAAATGCCGCAAAGATATGATGATGATACGTATATAGGATTATATTCCAACTTAAATATTAATTTATTAAAATCTTATATAAATGGTTAGCTCAAAAGAGAAAATTTATATGTGGACTACACCTTATACTATTAACAATGACCATAATCATATTCATAATAAACGAACGAAGATTCTAGGGCTTTGCCCGATCTTAAAGAATCTTATGATAATATAGATGATGATTCTGTAACATCTGAAAAAAAGGTGTAAATGGTAAATAAAAAAGATTATAAAAATATTAGTAATTATAAAAATTTATCTAAATTTCATTTTCTTACAATTGAAAAATAATAATGATGGCATAGTTGAAGATACTGTTAGACAACTATGTGTGGGGTCTACAAAATTTAAATTAGGATTTACATCTAATCAATTTAAAATTTTATCATCTTTAACTAAAACTAAAAGTGATTCAAATTATGGTGGTGTTATTAAATTTTCCAAAAGAGATCAAAGACCAATATTTTTCTCTATTATATTATTATCAGATAAAAGATGTAATTTAGAATTAGATATTCCAATAAGAGAATGGTATCCTATCATGGAAGGGCATCCAATCCAAAAAGTGTAATTTATGATGATGAAGAAAAATTTATGATGATGATGAAGAAACAATTTATGATGATGATGAAGAAACAATTTATGATGATGATGAAGAAACAATTTATGATGATGATGATGAATCAATAGTTAGTGAAAAAAAATTTAAATTATCTTTTGATAAAACATTATATGATAAAACTTAATATGATAAAACTTAATATGATAAAACTTAATGTGATAAAGAAAAAAATAACTAAAGAACGTGAAATATATAATAATATAAAATAACACTCAAGTCCTTGATATTAGAATGTTTATATCTAAAATTAAAACACAAATTTTTTTCTTAAATTTTCTCTAAAAAAATAAAAAAAAATGGAAAATACCAAGTTTTATTGTGACTTATGTAAAAAAAAGTTGCAAACAAAAAGAAGATATCAATCTCATTTAAATAGTAAATTGCATTTACAAAATGTAGAACGAGTTGATGAAGGAAATATATTAAAATTAAATAGTTATAAAAACTATCTAGAAACATTGCCTACTGATATAAAAGTTAAAAAAATGTTTGATGATTATTCACATTCGGAATATAAAAAAGTTTTTAATAGTGAAGATGAGAACCATACAAACGAAGGTTCTAGGGCTTCGCCCGTACATGGGACATCGGAGCCAGGGCTTCGCCGTACCAGATGGAAGATATTTATTTAGCGAATTTGATGAAGCTGAACGAAACGATGGAAGCCTTAGCAAATATAAAATATTTATTTAATCAGTCTTTTGAATATAATGAAACCGATAAAACTTTTTCTGATATTCTAACCAACTTTTAATAATATATTTAAGAAATCTTTCAAATGTTATATGAATGTAGAAGTACTTTATACAAAAAATGGACCTGATGGAATTCCTGAAGAAATAATACAAGGACATTTTACAAATTCACAAGAAATTCATAATGTAAATAATATACAACCCATATTTGAATCGATGATACTTAAATTAGAAAATTGTATAATTGAAGCCCAGTTACGTGAATCTGGTTGGAGATTTGTTAAAATACTATCTAAGAAAATAGTAATTGATAAATATAAAAATAATACTGGTGGTAGTTATGTTTCTTTACCTTTCAGTTCACCACAAATAATCAACATAAAAAATGAAGATGATTATTGTTTTTCTGTGGAGTATTATAGCACATTCACATCCTGCAGAATATCATAAAGAAAGACTAAGTCATTATAATAAAGAAGAATACATAAATGAATTTGATCTTTCTGATGGCTTAGATGAATTTCCATATGATTATAATAGATTAATAAAGTTTCATAAAAAGAATAAAAATTTAATAGAAGTAAATGTTTTTGAATTAAATGTGAATTATGTTTCTATTGGTAAAATTATTCCACTTTACTCAGATTCAAAAAAATTTTATTTGAATAATAAAAATTTATGTCAATCAGAAATAGTATATAATGATAGAGGAAATTACATGCATCATAATATTTTTTACCAAGGAAATATAATATGTACTGAAAAATTTGAACTTGTTAAAACACTATCACCAATAATGATTAATCATAATAATTATAAAGGACGTACTGATGATTATAATTACAAATATTCATCTTTATCTTCAGAATATCAACAAAAATTAGAAAATTTAAATAAAAGTTTACAAAAATGTAAAATAGATTATCAACAACAAATAAAAATGTTGCTACAAGAATATCACCATAAATATCAAAATGAGATAGAAACAATTCAAAAATTAAATGAAGAAAATAATAAAGAATCGGCTAAAGCCAGAGGAGCTTCGCTCCGATTAAATAATGAAGAAAATAAAGAATCGGCTAAAGCCAGAGGAGCTTCGCTCCGATTAAATGAATGTTTAAAAAAATGTCTACAACAATATAAAGAACAATATGATAAAGAATATATTTATCAGCTACAAATATTAAATCAAAATTATCATCAAAATACATTTAATATTACAAAAGAAATTAATGAAACACATGAAATATATCAAGATAAATTTGAAAAACTAGAACAGTCAAAACAACCAGCACAAGCGAATATATTATATTATCAGGGTCATTTTATATTGTGTAAAGATGTTTCTATATTTACAAAAACTTCAGATAATAAAAATTTTCCTTGTCTTCAATGTATGACAAGTTTTAGAACTTTAGAAGAAATGAATAGACATTTGGAGAATTGCCAACAAAATGAAGCAGTTCAAAATACTTTTCCTAAAGATGATTATTTAGAATATAATAAATGGTATTTTAAAAATAAAGTACCCTTTACTATTTATTGTGATTTTGAAGCATATAATGTTAATATGACACAAAATCGAACGGAAAGTTCCAGGGCTTCACCCGATTCTGAAAATTATAATTCTGAAAATTATAATTCTGAAAAAAGTGCGCCTGAAAAAAGTGCACCTGGAAAAAGTTCAGCTGAACAAAGTAAAGAAAAATATTTATTTGAACAAAAACCATTATGTTGGGGAATGTACATTCATTCAAATTATCCTGAATTATTTAAATCAGAATATTTTCAATACTATGGTGAAGATAGTTCAGAAATGTTTACAAAGAAAGTAGAAGAATTACAAGGACGTTTTTCACAATTGCTTGAAACAAATATTCCAATGATGCCATTAACAGAAAAAGAAAAATTAAATTTTATTAATGAAACAAAATGTTATTACTGTGGAAGAGAATTTACAAAAAATTATAAAAATGGCAAAGGTAGATATCTTGACAAGCGAGAAGCGACGGGCTCTGCCGTCAAGGGGGTATAAAAGATCATGATCATCTAAATGGATTATATAGAGGTGCAGCACATAATTCTTGTAATCTTAATGCTAATAAATTTAAATATAACTTTGTTCCTCTATATTTCTACAATGGTTCTAAATATGATTTCCATCTAGTAATGAAAGATTTATTTTCATCTGAAAAATTACAACAACAACAAATAAATGTACTATGTAAAACAGAAGAAGAATATTTTTCAATGCAATTAGGTTGCATTAGAATTTTAGATGCATTTAGATTTTTTACTCCTTATTCATTAGATGTTATGGGAAAAACTTTGAAATCTGAACAATGTAAAATATTAAATAAATATAATTTAAAACCTTTAAAAGGAATATTTCCGTATGAGTATATAGCCTGCTGCTCACAGTCGACCTATGGTTCACAGTCGAAGACTGATATAACTGGAGATAAAACCTGTGGTTCACAGTCGAAGACTGATTTTAATTCTGTGAATAAAATTATGGAAGAAGAACAACTTCCTCCAATAAATAAATTTAAATCAACATTAAAACAATCAAAATTATCTGACGAAGACTATGCAGAAGCTGAAAAAAATTGGAGAGAGTTAAATTGTAAAACAATGTATGATTATACAATGAAATATCTACAGATAGATGTATTAATACTAGCTGATCTTTTTGAAAACTTTCGTGATATGTGTTTAGAATATTACGGAATAGATCCATGTTATTGTTATTCTACACCAGGTTTAACATGGCTAGCAGGATTAAAACATACTGGTGTTCAAGCCGATGGCTCTAGGACAAAGTCCGTTAAACTTAAACATTATAAAGAAAATACATATGATAAATTATTATTTTTTGAATCTGGAATTAGAGGTGGAGTTTCATCAGTTTTAGGTAATAGATATGTTAAATGTTATAATAAGAAAGTAAATCCACAAGAATATGGAATAATGAAACCTTTATCTCCAGAAGAAAAAGAAAAAATATTAGAAATTTTTCGAACGAAACGAGAAGGAGTAGAACGTGAAAAAGCAATTGATGAATTCATGAGAGAAAACTATTTGTTATATTATGATTTTAATAGCTTATATTCTTCTTGCATGATACAAGAATTACCAACAGGTGAAATGTCATGGTGTAATATTCGTACGACATCAGAGATGTCTATTAGGGCTTCGCCGGTTCTAGATTATCAAAGAACATATGATGGTGAAAATAATTTTGGTTATGTATATGAAGTTGATTTAGTATACCCTGATTATATAAAAGATAAAACAAAATATTTTCCTTTCTGTCCCGAAAACAAAATTCCTAATATAGAAGATTTTTCAGATTATCAAAAATCTTTAATTCCTAAGAAATATAGACCAACAAAAAAAACTTATGTTAACACAAAGCAATAAAGGAAAGTATGTTGTTGAAGGAAGAATGCTAGATTGGTATTTAGATCATGGAATGATTCTCACCAAAATACATCGAAAACTAGAGTATAGAAAATCTAAATGGTTAAAAAATTATATAGAGTTCAATATTGAAAAACGTAAAATAGCTAAAAGAAATAAAGATGATTTTGGAAACGTGTTCTTCAAATTAATGAATAATGCATTTTATGGTAAGACTTTAGAAAATGTGCGTAATAGACAAAATATTGAAATAGTTTATGATAAAGATAGGTTTCAAAAATTTAACAAGGAAACCTACATATAAAAGAACTACTAGATTTAGTGATGAACTATGTGCTGTACATTTACGTCGAATTAGCGTAAAACATGATAAGTTTAATTTTATTGGTTTCACTATATTAGAATTAGCTAAACTATTTATGTATAGATTTATATATGATTATTTAGCACCTGCTTATGGCAAAAACTATAAATTACACTTTACAGATACCGATTCTGTTTTCTTAGAATTAACAATACCGTATAATTCTACACTTGATGAAGAAATAGATAAAATAAAAGATATCATTCATCCTTCTGATTTATGTAAAGTAAAAGATGAATTAGAAGGAAATGAAGATTTCATAACAGAAGCTATATTTTTAAAATCTAAATGTTACTGTTATGATACAACTAATAATATTAGGACATCGGAGATGTCTTCCAGGGCTTCGCCCGTTAAAACACATAAAAAATTAAAAGGAATTTCAAAGGCATCAGTGGCTAATCAAATAACATTTCAAGATTATAAAAATGTATTATTTAATAATGAAATAAAAACAGCTTGTAATTATAGACTTAATTCAAAAAAACATAACATGTATTTAAAAGAAGAACATAAATTAGCATTAGATCCATTTGATGATAAAAGAAAAATTTTACCTGATGGAATAACTACTGAACCTTTTTAATTTTCTAATTTCTAAGATAGACAAATTTGATATATATATAAAATAAAAAAAATATTGTAACACTATATTTGTATATTTTTATCACTCCGCGAAAATATTTTCGATAACTCTTTCATGAATTTTTTTATCAATATTAATTGTAATGAAGCCATAATCTTTTGACCAGGCATTATTACACGATTGTTTAAATTCATCTTTATTTCTTACGCATAAATCTCTTAACAAATCACTTAAGTTTCTTGCATTTATTTCAAATAGTATAAATATATTTGCATTCTTTCTAATAACACTTCCGTCTAATGAATACATACTTTGTGTTAAATAAAAAACACTACAGTTATTATGTCTACCTCTTGTGAAATAATTTCTCTGAACTGACTGATTTCTATCATTAACACAATCATCAAAAATTACACAATGTTTCATTGTTTTATCTAGTTTACTAGGATCTTGCATATTACCACTATCATCTATTAATTGTATCTTTATATGCTTATTTTTATTAGATTCAACTAATTGTTTATTTTTTGCTGCTTCTTCACACCACGAACTTATTTCTTCTTCATCTTCAGATTTTTCATATTCTTTGAATAATGAAGCAATTGCTGTTTTTTTAAGATTATTTTCAAATCCATATTTTAAAAATTGATAGACGGGTTGTTCTGCCGTTGTTGTATAAATTGTAAGATTGTTATAATCCAAAAAATTTGGAGTTGTTAAAATTTTAAATAATAGATACGTTTTTCCGCAACCTGATCTTCCACAAATAAGTGACAAAACTTTATTAGATAAATTTGGATGATGATTAAATTTAAGTTTTTTTTTATTTAATGGTAGCACTTCACTCATTTTTTAATAAAAAAATTTATTTTTATTTTATTTTTGTTTTTAAAGAAGAAGAAGAAAATTAAACTTCTCTAGCTTCGCGTGGGAGTTTATACCTCTCGAACGGGAGTTTATACCTCCCGAACGGGAGTTTATACCTCCCGAACCAAAAGATCTATCATAATCTCTTCACCTCCAAAATTTATTTCTTGTCCTTTTTCATCAGTGATTCTAATGCCAATGTTGTTAATAGTTTTTCTTGTAATAGGAAAATATATTAATGTTTGTGGAATTACATTTAATCTATAACCAATGGGTACAGTAAAAGCTGGAAAACTGAATATTAAATTTGATAATTTACCATTTATATATCCTCCTTCAATAATGTCACAATGTACAACAATTGAATTTATTTCAGTTATTTTTGGAATCTTCTCACCTAAATGATAACCTTGACTATAGGTTTGTTTATTAAATCCTAGTAGCTTTGACAATGATCTATCATGATTAAAATCAACTTGATGATTTTCGTCTAAAGTAAGAGAAAATTTATTAACTGCCGGTTCAACTGCAAAATATAATTGTTTCTTATCTTTAAATGATATACCTAAATGTCTCTTAATTTCATTTGATATTGTTTCAACTTCGTAAGAACCAGGAAGAAAAGTTAGTATTTTCCATGTTTTACCTTTATCAGTAGAATATCTAAATTGATCATTCACATCTTTGATAACGTTTTGAATAGTGTTAAATGTGGAGAAACTAGTCAATGCAATTTGATAATTTTTATTTTGTTCTAAATGTAGAATGGGTTCTAAATTACAAGTGTGTGATGAAGTAGTTGTTATAATTTTTAACGTCGTACTAAATTTTGATGAACCCAAAATCTCTATCAAATTTTCTAAATGATTATTAATTTTGTCTAAATCTGCTGAACACATTTTTAAACTAAAAAATTAAATAAATATTTTTTTATGAAAAAAGTAAAACAACAACATATTTCAGCTACGGGCGAAGCCCTGGAGGACATCAGAGATGTCCGGTTCGGGCGAAGCCCTGGAGGACATCAGAGATGTCCGGTTCGGGCGAAGCCCTGGAGGACATCAGAGATGTCCGGTTCGGGCGAAGCCCTGGAGGACATCAGAGATGTCCGGTTATACTTTTATAATCCTCTTCATTTAGAATCTTCTTTTCTAACAGTCTTTTCAATATAGCATGAATTTCATTGAAACTAGAATTATGTCCTTCTTTTATTGCAGATATTAAAATATTTAATCTATTTAGTAATTCTTGTGGATCATCTGGTAAAAATACAGTTTGTTTCAGTTTTCTGTTTTTCAGATAAACCTTTTCCTACTTTAACTCCCGTTGATAATAAATTTTCTAATTGTTTATAACGTCTAAGAGATTTTACTGCACCAACTCTGTCTAACATAGCTTTATATTTTATGAGATCTTCTACAGCATAATTATTTAAATCTGCTCCTCTTAAAAGATTAACAAAATTTCTATCTAAATTAAAAGGAGATTTATCTGGTGAAAAAATTAAACCTCGAAAAGGTTGTGGAAATATTTCTTTTTGTCCGAGATAAAATCTAGGTATTGTTTTTCCATCTATAAATGAGATAGAATGTTCAAATTGCATAGATTTTGGTAATTTCTTATTAATGTTTGATTCTAGTAATCCATAGTCATCTAATATAGTTTTGTGCTCTGGATCTGTTATATCAATTTGTTTATCATTATTTGTACTTTCTTTTTCAAGAGTTTTAAATGGTTTCATAGTTTTCTCAAAATCAGTTTTTACTTGCTCGGTTTGCTGCATTTGTTCAAACATATCAGATTGAATACCAGCTTTTATCATTCTATGTTGAAGATGATTTTCTTTCATAATATTTCTTTGTTTTATTAACTCTTCTAATTGTTTTATTCTTTTAAAATTATCAGCTTTAATTTTATCCATTTTTAAAATATAATATTTGAATTTTGTGGTAACATTGGAATACAACAAAAACATTTTACTGAACAAATTATTTTTTTATTGCTTTGTTGTTTGACATCTTTTCGCTTTAAGTTTTGTTTAATAAAGTTTTGCTTAAATTTTCGCTTAAAGTTTTTAGCTCTTCTAAAAAAATTTTGTCATTTTCTTCATTAGAAATTTTGCCATCACTAGAAATTTTGCCATCCTGTCTATTCTTATCATCAACTTTTTCTGACTGTAATTGAAATGATATTTGATTTACTTCATTAGCTATTAGATCAAATTTTTCAATCTCATCTAACGTAATAACATTATCATCACATACTCTTTGAAAGTAGTAATGTAGTTTATCATAGACTTCTTTAATATGTAAATGCTTAGTTTTTAATGATTTTCGTTTCTTAGTTATTAAAGATTTATCTAACATTGTAACAAGTGAAGTTGCAAAAACGCCCGTACCTGTTAAAGCTGTAGCAACTACTGGAATTACTAAAACACCAGAAGATATAACAATTGTTAAAGCACTTAAACTTATTGTTAAGAATATGCCAATTCCTTGTGTTACATTCTTAACTTTAGTCCATCTCTTTCTTAATTTTTTATAATGCTCTAATCTTAATAATAATTGAGATTCCTTATCTTTCATATAGCGTACTCTATCTTTGTGTTTTTCAATGTTCATTTTTTCAATGTTAATCTTTTCAATGTCCATTAAAGTAGAACTACGTTCATATGATAACGAAGGATATATTCTTGCGGTTTCTTCCATTTTTGTTTCTTCCATTTTTTAAAAGAAATATTTTGAATAAATATTTTGAAAACAATCTTCTGAAATGCTATTTAAATCGAAATACGTAGTTGTTTGTTTGTCGTATATTTCTAAGAACTCAGTCATGTTATTAACCTGAGGTAATATATCACCTATATTACTCAGTATAACTGTCGGATTTTCATCATTCATTTTAAATGAAATAAATTCCAATAACTGTAATAATGTCTACTTCTTGTACAGGAAAATGAAAACAACGGCAGTGTATTTTGCATCAAATATAATAATACAACAATCAATCTTATCATACAATTGTACAATGTCAGTCTACTACCATTAGACTGGAGAACAAAAGAAAATTTAATTACATTTCAAAATAATCCAAAATGCAATACTACTAAGTTCCATGAATCATTCTTAAATATCAAATATAATAATACAACAATCAATCTTATCATACAATTGTACAATGTCAGTCTACTACCATTAGACTGGAGAACAAAAGAAAATTTAATTACATTTCAAAATAATCCAAAATGTGTTACTACTAAGTTCCATGAATCATTCTTAAATATCAAAGATTATGTTACATACTGAAATATAGATCTATACAATAGCAGTCTACTACCATTAGACTGGAGAACAAAAGAAAATTTAATTACATTTCAAAATAATCCAAAATGCGTTACTACTTATAAAGAAGTCTTCATAAATATGTATACATCAAATATGTATGTACATTGCACGTATCTTAAAAATTGAAAAAACAAAGTTAATGTACATTCATCTTGGTAACCAAACCTCATTTCTTATATAGTTGTCGGTTGATTCTATTTTTCTTTATAAATTTTGATTTCTTTAAAATGTTTTCTAACAAACCAAAGGGCATTGATGAATTTAAAAATAATACGTGTGGTAGAATTAGATCTGATAAGTTCATCAAGAAATAACAATAACTTACGTTATAGGAAATTCTAAATAGTTCCAAGTTTGCCACAAATCTGTTTTTTTTATTGTCACTCAATTCCAGAATTCTTTTAAATCCATAACCTTGATAAGCAGCACTTCTCAGCAACGACCCATGGTGCACTTTATCACTTGCAATCAGTTTTGAAATCATAGTAGCACTATCTTCGATGGTAATGAAATGTTCTTTTGTAACATTGAACTGAGGAATTGTAGTAGTGTTAAGATACTGTTCTATTTTTACTGTAATATCCTCCACTTGTTTTTGAGAGTCCAATTTGTTCTTCTTTCTCGATTGAATTTCTAACTTCCACTCTTCAAAGTATTTATTCGCAGTTTCCTTGTGCTCTTCTTTAATTAAGTTTAGTAAAATCGGCATGTAAAACGAAAAAGCTTCTGCGGCAGTACGTTTTGGCATTTTGCAATAAGGAAAGAAAACAGTCACTAGTTATGATTAATGGAATTGTAAATGAAGTCTTACTTCCTACATGCTGCAATTATACGCCACGTCTTTACAAATGAATAAGTGGGTGTAGCAGCTGTTTGTTCTTTCATACATTGTTTCCTTTCAAATGTTTGAGTTGGAGGACACAGCTCCTTACACTGAAATGCATTTTATTCATAAATGCGGGAAGCAGATGTTCTCTACCCTTGAATGACAATTGTAAAAGTACCTAAACTTATTGTTAAGAATATGTCAATTCCTTCAAATATTTTTAGACACATGATATATTTTAAAAACCTGAAAGATGGATAAAATTCATGAATTTGAAATTCTCAACTTTTATGATTTTTGGTGTCCGGTTTTACATGACCTGGAACGGTCATGATTTAAGCAATGAAAAATGTCATAATCACAAATTTGAGATTCTTAACTTTTATGATTTTTCGGTGTCCTGGAACGGTCATGATTTTGGCGGGGGTGAAAATCGAACCGAAGGTTCTAGGGCTTCGCCCGATTGTAATTCTCAAATTTGAGATTTTGAAAAATTTGAAAATTGGGTATTTTTAAAAACGCCCAAATCGGAGCGAAGCTCCTCTGGCTTTAGCCGATTTATGAATTTAGGTCTTCATAACCTGAAAAAGGGTTCAAATTCATGAATTTATGTCGTTTTTAAAAATACCATTTTTTGAAAAAATGGTACTTTTTGAATGGACTAAATTCATGTATTTAGGTCTTAAAAACCTGAAAAAGGGTTCAAATTCATGAATTTATGTCGTTTTTAAAGATACCAATTTTTTTGATTTTATGGTGTCCTGGAACGGTCTTTTGCCCATTACTTAGTTCGTATCGTTTACATACCAATCACATACGAAAGTAAATGGCCATTCGTATGAAAAACATACCAGATTTCTTTATATATACCAGAATCTCGTATCAAATGTTGGTTTCAAATTGTATGTAAACTTGGTATGTGTTTGTATGTAATTTTCGTATCCAGCGATTTACAGTGTACTTGTCTCATTTACGCTATCTATGATAGCAAAGTTGAGATAACAAGAATGAGAGACGTGACTGTCAGCTATCATAGATGAGCAACTTAAACAACATAGAAATCTTGAGGAAAATGAGGAAAGCTCATCCCTATTCCAAGACAATATTTCTCAATGTCTTTTCTAGAGATAATTTACCTGATTCAATTCCTTTCTATCCTTGTTCGCTTATCATCAATACGCATACCAACAATCTTCCCGGAAAACATTGGATTGCTGTATACATCAATCGTTATAAAGTGGCCGAATATTTTGACTCTCTTAATCAACCTCGTTTACATGATATCGCATTATGGATGAACAGGTTCTGAAAGAAAGAAAGAAAAGTTTTTGAAACAGTTTTGAAATAAAGTTTTATGTTGTATCATTAACTTGCTCTCTTTTTCCAAAAAAGGGTTTATAAGGAAAACAAAAACATGTTCATATTTCATTATCTATTCACATATATACAAAATCTACAATTTGGTTTTCATGAAACATTTTTTCAAATCACATATGATGGGAGGCACATCATTTATGTCTTTAATGCCGGCTATCACAATCTTTCCATTATGGAACACATGAACATGATATGGATGCCAGTTAGTCAATTGAGCTGCTGGAAATAACTCCACTTCATAAGTTAGATTATGTGATGATGTAACTTTACGGAAGTCATAGTGATAGTGCAATTCACATAACACGGTCATTGTCTTCACTTTCCAATCAGATAATGAATCACCAAGTAAATGTTCCAAAGTAAAGTGTAGATATGAGAGATCACCCTCCATGACCCTTCCAATACATTGGATTGTTCCATTTGGAAAGAATAGGATAGTGAGAGATTTATCCTTCCTCTGAATCCTCCATGTTAACATTGAGGGTCTTCCAAGATGTAAGCTCGTTGTCGGCTTCAATTTGCGTTTTATCAGTAACCATTGTTTTTGGTTGGGTATATTCCTCTGGATCTCTTGTAGATTGAGTTTTGAGACTGTTTTGAGTTTTGTTGTTTTGAGTTTTGAGACTTTTGGGGAAAAGTTGATGGAGTACATTATCATCGTCCTTTATCTTCTCAAAAAATCTCAGAACAGGAGTCACGCGTCGTGTGCCCAACAGTTCGAACTCTCTAAAAGGGCATGCAGAACTACAGATGATGCGATGGCACCTTTTCTGAATCCTTCCGATTCTTTCGTTGTCCTTAACATGCAGTCCAACAAAATGGGCGCACAGTATTCCAGTATGCTTCTGACAAAGTTGTTATACACCTTAATTATTGAATTTACTTAGAGCAGCCACTTTACCTTTCATGAACATTGCTTCTTTCTTGTTCATAGCAATTGCATTTTCAATGCAGTGATCAGCTGATCATGACATTCTATTCATTGGCAATAGCGCGCATTAAGTATCCCTGCCGCAACGAAGTTATGGAATTAGTTACGTAATCGAATTATGAGGTCTGACACAGGGATGGAACCGGGCCTGGGGCGGTTTTTCTTATTGAAGACAAAATCAAATTTAAAGAATTTTCGCAACGAGTGTACAGGGTGGGCCAAAAGTGACTACGTTTCAAATGTTACTTTATTTATAATATCAAAATCACTCAAATATCATTCAAAAGCTCGAGTGTCATATATGGATCTCATATTGAGGCTATCGTAAAAAAAGCCAATCAACAATTCCACGCACTGAAAACTATGAAATTATACCGGGTGGGCCAAAAGTCTTTGTCGGTAAATGTTTCATTGTATTTATCAATTTATTGCAATTTCGTTCGCCACGCTTGCATGTGACGAACGGTGGAGTTGTATCACCATGCAGCGCACATGTTGTCATATCACGTGACGCGTACGCAAGCAGCAAGCAGCGCGCATGTGTTTGCTTCTGTTTTCACTTCTTTCGGTCATCAAGAATGGAGATCACGATAGAGGAAAAAGTTATGCTAACATCATGGGCCATAGTTTCCGATAACTGTGAAGAAAGCCGAAGATTATTTGCGCAGAAATACAATAAGGAGGCTCCATCACGAACGACCGTATCGTACTGGAAAAAGAAAATGTTGGAAACTGGGAGCATTGTTACGGACAGACCCAGGTCCGGACGACCGGTGACAGCTACTGGAAATGATCATAAGGAAATGGTTGCTCAAGCAATTGATGATGAACCCACTACATCGACAAGGCGGATGTCTGAAGAATTGGATATATCAAGAACATCGGTGAGACGTATTTTGAAAAGTGAAGGTTACCACCCATTCAAACCATTGTATTCGCAAGTTTTAAAAACCGATGTGATGATGACAGGCGGCTGGAGTTTTGTCAAACTAGCTTGCAAAGTATCGTGAAGACCCCGCACTACATCGGAAGCTTACTTTTTCCGATGAGTGTGTCTTCCACCTTGCAGACATGTCAACAAGCACAATGTGCATTATTGGGGACAAGAAAATCCTCACGGACGATTCTGCAACCCTGGACGAACCCAGTCGCTAACAGTTTGGGCGTGGATTGGATATTCAGGAATGATTGGCCATGACATCAGTGCTGCAACAATGAATGCGGACAGATATTGTACCATTCTGAATGATATCATGGTTCCATATTGCCAAAAGGCACCGTGAAAAGTACTTCCAACAAGATGGAGCCTCTGCCCACTACAGTCGCGATGCAAGGAACATATTGGACCAACAGTTGAATGGGAAATGGATTGGAAGGAGAGGCCCAATTGAGTGGCCTCCCAGATCGCCGGACCTCACACCGTGCGATTATTGGTTCTGGGCCTACTTACGCTCGAGAGTGTATGTAAATGGAGAGATATTTCCCAATCTTGACGAGCTCCGAGAGCGAATTGCGACGGAAATCAATGCAATCCCAATGAAAATTTATCGTGACAGTATGAAAAACTTCAACACGCGTTTGCAGTTCTGTCATGATCAGCAGGGCCACTTCTTCGAAAAATGAGATTGATTATGAAGTTAACTTTTTTATTCGTTTATTCTTGAATGTTCAAGCATATATACGAGTGTATTTATATGCATACTGTTCATTTATATGTAGTTATAAATTGATAAATACAATGAAACATTTACCGACAGACTTTTGGTCCACCCTGTATATTATCCCATCTGAACATCACCTGATTTATAATTCAACTATCAGATCATTAATAGAATATTGCTGTCCAGCTTTTGTCAAATTACCCAAAAAGATAGCCTCTAACCTCCAAAGAATCGACAACCGAGCACATAGAATAATATTTGGCGATAATTCACGAACCTGTGAATGTGACAAGGAATGCATTAAAATAAGAAGAATTAATCAAAGCTTGAGATTTTTCCAGACGTAATTGAAAGCAATGAAAAATCACCTACTCTACGACCTTTGCCAGAACGATTGCCGAGGTGTCAACACTACCGTCTTCCACTATGCCGCACTCAACGGTATAAAAACTCTTTCTTCCCATTTATTCTGACTATGGCGAATAATTGACTTTTTCAGATTTACTTTTTTTGCATACAACTGGAATATTTTCTATGTCACAAGTATTGTAGCACATCTGTAATGTCACGATTTTCATTCACAAAAGAATATACATTATCTTATCTTATATTATCTTATCTACCTGCAGGCCGTTAATGTCAATGCACAAAGAGAGTCTTCGGAATGTGCGATTGTGGATTCTTCGGAGAAGTTCTTTATCAGCATCAATTTCTTCGAAAACTTGTCTGACAATCACTTTGATGTCATTTCTTGTTTGTGGCCTCTCATGATGAACTTTTCGTTTCATCGATATCCCCAAAGGGCATTGTCACAAGAAGTCAGATCAGGCTTCTTGCTGGCCATGGGACTGGACTGAATTTACCTACCCATACCCTCTCATCGAAGGTGCGTATCAGAAATTCTCGAGTTGTTCGGGAAGAGTGGAGTGTGTAGAAGGAGCGCCATCCTGCTGGAAGTGGGCGATTTCACGAATGCCTCGTCACGCAAGATCTGGCATGAACTGCAGCATTTGAAGATATTGACTAGAGTTCATACTTCCTTCAATAAAATATGGACCAATTAAATACTCCTGAGACATCGCTGCCCATACCATAACGTTGGGGGGGGGGATGTTGATGCACATGTTCCCAAAAGTGAGGATTTTCATTAGACCACATGACCACATTCTTGTATTTTGATTGCAAGCATAAACTGCACATTCATCCGAGAAAAAACCAATTTCTTTCTCATCCGTGGAGATTGATACTTCTCAAGAATAGCCGTACAGCATTCAACACGATTCTGATGATCTTGTTCAGTTGGATATTGAAAAAATGTGGGTTTCCAAGCTTTCAGAAGCAGGTCTTTCTTTACTATTCGACGGATTGTTGTTCTCGGTATATTGAGTTCATCACTAAGTCTTCGTGTTGATGTTATTGGCTGGGCTTCTATCATAGCTTGAACGTTGTCGATGCTACTCCTCTTTCATTTGGGCGACCGCTTCTTCGTCTATCCATAATCATTCCTGTTTCGAATAATTTCTCTTCCCAATTCTTGATTACACGACCTTCAGGTGGTTCAAGATAAAACCGATCTCGAAGTTTATCTCGTAGCTTCATCATGGAATGCCTTGGTCTGTCCGTATCATGCCACCAAACTGCCGTAAGCACACTATATTCGATCGTGTATTCACTTGTGTCACAACTTTCAGCCACAGCTTCACGCAGGAATATCGAATAATGAAGCGAGCTGCTATTGTGCACACTTAAAATTGAATTTTATCAATCAAAAACATATATATGACACCTTCAAAGTGAATTTCATCAATCAAAAAAAACATAGATATATGTGACTTCATTTAAATGGAGAGCTACGTTTTAGGCGATAGCAGTTACTGATTCGATTTCTATCAATTTCAATTACATTTGAAGTGAGGAGGAGCATCAGAAGATATAATGTATTTGAAACGTAGTCACTTCTGGCTTACCCTGTACATGCAGGAGTACACATACAAGTAAAATTACAATTCAATTTATTATAATGCACACTCGACCGCTTTGATACGTAGCACGATACATATACATGTATATGTATGAACTATAAATGTGTGTTCACATATGCGTACATATTATAAGAGCTTATCCGATTTCGGGTGATAATATAGGTATATTGAGTATTAAAGTATCGCACATGTCGTGTAGGCTATCACATATATGTCGTATATCATACATGTACATAATTATGATAAATGAAAATCAATCTTGATTTGCAAACTCAAAATCTATATTGAGCCCGCACGCAGGCTGCTCTAGCCCCATACTTTGCTGATAGATGTCTCTTTGAGAACCACTAGTGATTCCACAGGCTCTGAATCTAGACGAGCACGAAGTTCACTCACAATTCTACCTGCACTACTGATATGTCGCTCGGACTGACTTGGATAACAGGAACATTTCTTACTATTAAAAATGAATTTGGAAAAGGTGAGCCATAGAGCAATTATTAGTAGGTAGATTGTCGACTCAATAAAGTATCTGTATACAGTGAAAATTTTTACATGAAAAAATTCAGTTTTCAGAGAATCCCGCAGTCCAAAACATTATTTGAGCAGTTTTTAAAAGGCTAAATTTTTGCAAATTATTCCTGTGTTTATATACTACAGAGATGAAGCCACTTTATAAGTCGTAGGAAACAAGTTGGATATCAAAAGGAATGAAAATGTATTGATAAGCATTTTAATTAAGCGGAAATTAAGCTGATGATCAAGGAAATTTCATGAACTGCATTATAATGCAAGTCTCTGCAAGTCTTTAAGGAAAATTTGAAATCTTATTGAGAGGTTTTTGGCTGAGATGTCATGTTTGTTAATTCAATTTTCAGCGGCATGATTTTATGACTCACAAGGCGTCATTTCTTGAATCTGATGTGGACTCATTTGCATCTTTTAAAGTTAATCATGATCCTTTTCTTTGATTATGATGTTTTGCTCTTTCAGTGACAGAGTGACAGGTAGTTTGTGACATGATCACGCTTTAGAAAATAATATCAGGGCTGTATTAGCTTTAAAGTAATGGCAACCCATTGCTAATTTAGCAAACCATATTACCTCTCCATGGTTGTCATGACATGGAGGATTTGTAATTACTTTTCTTCCTTCTGTATTTCTTCTGCATCGCTATCACAATCATGTACATCGTGTAAATTCTACATCTCTCCAGAAGTGCAAAAATTTGCATATCTGGGATGTGGCACTAGGTCTCAACTCCAGTTCATTTAATGAAATCGAAACTATACACTGGTGGCATAAAGTCTTGCCCATGTCCATTTTTCAACTGATATTTTGAGATTTCTCCTGATTCTTTGCCCATCAAAGAAATGGGATATTATCCAAAGGTCCCAGCTATTCAAAGGCGATGAGAGATCAAAGATTGACGAATGATGACCTGGAGGGTCGTCGGCGGGCTTCTACAGAGCTGCAAGCGATGATGGTCATCGACCAATGATCTCCATGGAGCATCAGGCGTTTCCATGGTCGAAGGAGGTTGTGACTGATGCTCCTCGGCATGAGGTAGGCCTACAACACCCACAAGTCAAGATTAAAGCCACTACTCACTAAGAATGTGAAGAAAACGAGAATGAATCGGACTAGAGAGCATAATGGTCGATCGAGCATTTCAAGCGCATTCTCTGGTCCGAAGAATCGGGCCTTAACCTCTATGTACCAGATGAGCAACGGTTGCTGCACAGGTGTTCATGAGAGGAACTCGTTTGGAGGAGACGACAACACTGACTCACTTGGCGCTTCTTAGGTGGGGCTGGACACCCCATCTAATACACCCCGGTGAAAAAAAATCGTCGGCGATTACTCGGCAAATAGTCGGGCAGTGTCGGCTGTCAACCGTGTCGGCGCACCGACATGATTAGAAAATCGGGAAGTGTCGGCATGTTCTCCCTATATGCCGACAGCAACTCTGATTGGACAATTATTAGCAAATATCGTCCACTCCAATTCGTGTGATCTATATAACTTAAACACTGCTGTGATTTACAACAGAGGACTCCTGCTGCGCTCGAGGAGCATAGTCAACACATTTCTTTGCAA
>CAJQUW010007674.1:0-172390 GCA_907163375.1 Prostheceraeus crozeri
AGTAGTAAGAAAACGGCGAACACCAGATAGCGCAAGATGGCCGCCGTCGTGGCTGAGTCCCCCCCCTCTGGTCCGCCAGTGTCGTGATGTGCCGGCGAGGTTCCGCTGACGTCCCCCCCCTCTGGACCGACAGTGTGTGAGCCTCGGGTTGTCTGTGTCCGACCGCCTGGTGGACTTGGGCGACCGTCTAGGTTGACCTGGGCGACCGTCTATGGGCGACCGTTCTAGGTTGACCTGGGCGACCGTCTGGTTGTCTTGGTTAAACTGTGGGATGTTTTGGTGTGTAGTGTCCAAACGAAGCCTCGGATGTGAAAACGGAGGCCAGATTCGGATTCAGCGTGAAATTCTGCATCTGTATGGTGAATTTGAAAGCAATCGGAGATAAAAATTTTTCGCTGACGTCCCCCCCCCTCTGGACAGCTTGCTTCGATCTTGGCTTCTAGTGGACGGATTTTGTCGAGTGAGGTGTCATTTGAAAGCTAAGAGTGAGACAAATTCACTGAAACAAACGGCTTGTTCCTATCTGTCTTCGTTTACATGTGAGACGCCATTTAAGATTTTAGGTCGGAGCTCACCTGAAAAAATCCTAAGTGTCAGAGTGACTTTGTATGGGAAAAATTAAAAATTTTCCAAAGTGTGGAATTTCGACCTGGGACCTTTACCAAAGTTTGTTTCATCAAATTTCGCTGACCCCCCCCCCCCCCTTTGTTCTAACTTTGGTTCTAGTGGACGGATTTTGTTCGTTCGAGTTGCATTGGAAAGAGGATGAAACACTGCTCGACCGCATTTTTCGTTGCGGGTCAATCGGAGCAGCCGTTCAAAAGTTAGAGCGGTTACAAGATTTTAGGTCGGAGCTCACCTGAAAAAATCCTAAGTGTCAGAGTGACTTTGTATGGGAAAATTAAAAATTTTCCAAAGTGTGGAATTTCGACCTGGGACCTTTACCAAAGTTTGTTTCATCAAATTTCGCTGACGGCTTTGGAATCAGCTTGATGTTATTGTCCAATGAGGATCATCATCCAATGAGAATCAAGCATTTCTTTATAAATAGCGAGCCTTCCACAGTGAGAATCATTCCATCGTTGAATCACACGAGTGACGGACGCACATTTTCTCTCTCTCTATTCTATTATCCAACTAAAATGGTAAGTCGCTACTTCCCTCCCTCTCCTCCCTTGAACGTAAACTTAATACAATCTTTTTTCATTTTCAGGCATCTACTCCATCTGCTGCACTAGTAGGACAAAATGACGGTCAAACGTTACAAGGTTCGCTACGATCAGATCATCTACAACTGAGGCCAGTGGAAGAAACAACCAAGGTACATAATCCTACACCGCTACAGCGTAAATTTAAACAAGTCTTGCGTTATGACGATCATAGCGTAGTACTCCAAACGGGAATGCTCCCTTCCACGGATGTCAAGATAATGCGCAATCAGTATGGGGACTACATACTGATCCCCGTGAGTACGTACATTCGCCGCCAACTCGATATTATTGAGGAGTACGTGACATTAAATATGGACATTCCTACTCCTCTTGCTCAAGAGTGGAAAGCGAGAGATGACAAGGATACTCCCTATAGAAAGATTTGGGATGGTAATCAAATTTGCCTACCGGTATCACATTGGTGTACTTACTATAAGAAGGAGGGAGATCATTCAACAATCATCACATGCGACGAGCTCGGAGAAGGTACTTGGGATATCCTTTTCAAAGTGAATGGACTATATTATGGTCAGCACAAAGATAATAAAATAGCCTCTCTCTCCATGCATATGGAATCCATCCTATATATTCCAAAACCAGCCAGCGTAGATGACATAATTGATCAAATCCTCAACAGCAGTGGTACGAAGCGCAAGTCGGAGAAGAATGCTACATCAAAACGCAAATCAAAGAAGGAGAATTACTAGTCCTTTCCTAACTCTACCCTATGACAATTCGCTTATGTGCTTTGAGTGTCGTAGACGTGGTCTTATTAGATACATTTTACTTCTTCGTTGCCATCATATCATTTGTGTATTTTGTCGTGAAAAGCATCGATGTAATTCTTCATTTTGTAATATGTTATAGAACGCTTCCTTAGATGTGTAAATTTCCGTTTTAGGCTTCTATCATCATTTTTATGGATTGTGAGGGTGAACCTGTACAGGAGCTCAGTGCTATTGCTATGAACAATTGGACATATCAGATTGTTAGTGTCTATCATCAACATGCCAACTGCGATCCCAATGTTGATCAATGGGCGAGAAAACACATTCATGGACTTAATCTGAAATATTTGCAAGACTATGGCTTTTCTTGTGAGAGTGCTCTTCTTATTGACTTTAAACGATGGTTAGCTGCTTTCAATGTTATACGCATCTTTTGTAATAATCCTGGTAAGGAGAGGAAAGTATTTCCCATTGATGATATTTTGCTCCCGCCTTGGGATAGTAGAGTGAATCAACATTATCATGAAGTCACGAAACGTTTTAAGGATTTGTGTGTTCCTATTTTGTCTGTTCGTTGTAGTAGCTACGTTCATAACCAATGCTTCTTTCCTCCTTACCTCAACACTGCCAAAGTCCTGTATGGTTATCATTGCTCGCTGTATGATAGTTATCAGCTGTATCTATTTTATCTCTTTCAAACCATTGATTTATAATGCATGCTTGTTACCGTTATTCAATAAATGTTACTATGAGAAGAGTTGTTGTTTTCATGCAATGGATGGGTTAGATAAAGGGCGATCATGTCTTTCTCAAACGACTGCGGAACATTACGTTTTCATAGGCAAAGTTTAAAAGGAGCTGTTCAAGATTATGTGATAAAATTTCATAAAGATGAGACCGACATCGAAGCAGTGGTCGATGATGCTAGCACTCTATTTCTAGAGTTAATGAATACATTCTCTGATAGCATTATCATGGCGCGATTAGTTGCGAAAATTAAGTTTAGTCATTTTGGAAAGGAAGAGGTGGAAAGTCGCTCTTTCCATTTTGCTTCTTATTCAATGGAAGTGGTAGATCACCCCCAAGAATTTTTTAAAAGACATATGATAAAAATTGCTGAACGTCTTAACGCATTTAACCATCATGGTAGCAGTCTAGTGATTGAAGCGATTTCAGATATTCACATTCAACTTTCCATAAAGAAAAATTGAAAATGCAGTGGTACTTGATTGTAGCACAACTGGTTTTCGAGCTATGTCTGCTCACTCTCGAAGTATATTCCTTCTGTACATGCGTCTATTATTTAGAAAAGGCTAGCAAATTCATATCTTCAAAAAGACTTGCTATAGACATCAGTAACGGTGAAACTATGTGTTGCGATGTATGTAAACGAAAGGATGGAAATGAAAAGCGCATCTTCAAGAGATGTAAGCATGCTTTTTGTCAACGCTGTTTCATACGTAATTGCATTCAACTTTGCAAATGTAACCACTGTGATATTGCTCATTTCGAGTGTCACTTATGTCGCAATAGTTAGTACCTATGCAAATGTGGTGAAGACAGGTTTTAGCAAAGACTAACACGGAAAATGGCGAAACGTAAAATGACGAAACGTAAAAGTCAAAAGTCTTCAAAGTTTTCTTCAGCCATTCAAGCTCTCCGACGAATGAAAGCAAATCAGCGATACAATGCTATACGACATGCTAACGATAAATTCATTTGTGAAATTATTTCTCATGTGAGAAAGTTGAGGACGAAGAAATTAGCACCAAAACAACGAAAGTTACTTAAGCGATATGCTACAAAATTGCGTTTCATCTCCAATCCTAAAGTCACCCTTCAAAGAAAGAGGAAAACTCTAACACAAAAGGGCGGTTTCCTTTCAGCAATACTTCCGATGTTAGCTCCTGTCGTGGGTAACCTATTGGGTAATATCTTTGGCTCTAAGCGTTAATTATGCAAATGTTGAATCTCAAAGTAATAAAATGGATTTCAGACTTCAATGTGATAAAGTTCTGACTGTATCAGGTCCATCTCATGCAGGTAAAACTGTTTTCACGCTGAATTTATTGGATAAAAGAAGGGAGTTGTTTAAGGAACCTATCAATCGAGTGATTTGGTGTTATGGTATTTATCAACCGTCGCTGTTTCAGGAATTGCAAAGTCGCAACTTTATTCGACATGAAGGAATTATTGCAGTGGATAAACTTCAGTCTAATGATGTTGTTGTATTGGATGATTTATTAAAAGAAAGTAAGAATTCCAAAGATGTTACAGATATGTTCACTCGCGCAGCACATCATAAAAGGTGCTTTATCATCTATATCACACAAAAAATTTGTTTCCTGATGGAAAAGAAGCTCGTACACGAAACCTGAATACACACTATTATGCTATTTTCAAGAATCCGCGAGATAAAAGTCAATTTGAAATTTTAGCGCGACAAGTTGCACCCAGAGGATCAAAAGCCTTAATTGAAATTTTCAAGCAGCTACTGAAAAACCATACGGTTACTTATTCATTGACTTTACGCAAGAGTGTCCGGAAGAATTTAGATTTCGAAGTGATATTTTGAAAACTCCCATGATTATCTACAAACTATGAGTTCTTATTCTCGCATGATTGTTATTCCTCAGGATGAATATGTACAATTGACTGCTATGCAGCAAGTAAAGCAACCTCTTGCAAATCAAATGTATAGGAAAGAATTAGATTATCAGCAAAATGTTCACATCAAAGATCCACATCGTGCTGTATTATTACAATCGGAAACTGTTGAACAATTGAAAAACTTGAAGAATAAGATGCGTGACTCTGTATCGACTGCTACACCTTTAGCATCTCGCGCACATGCCATATCTCTTTTCAACAGTATTGAACCCCATCTCAATGTAAATGATAGAGGAGAAATCATTACAGATGAAAATAAAGTGATTGATGCTTCACGTTATGAAGACTTGATTCAGTATGCGACACGTAGAAAGCGCCGTCAGGGCTATGTTCCACCTGGGTGGTCATACTTTCTTAAACTATTGAAAAAGCATAATGTGCCAAAATTTGCTTTAAATAATGAGACATTGAAAGAACTTGATTCAACAGTGGCTACTACTCCAATGCTTCAGACGATGAAAATGCCAACAAATTGGTTTAAGACGTCACCTGCTACATCCCCTCCCACACTCACTAAGCAAACAAGAGGAAGAACTCGACGTAGATCTACATCGCCACTAAAACTGGTAAAAGGAAAACGTAAAACAGCTCCTCCTAGGAAATACATGTTCTCAGACTATTAATATGAAGCAGATGTGTTGCTTGCCATGTAATGAGCCGCCAGAGGTGAATGTCGTTGTCACTTGCACTTGCTGCGCCAGCTCTCATAATGAAACCCCTAAGCAATGTGAACACGATCGCAAAACCGCTAAAGCTAAATGCTGCAGTTGTTGTAAATGTAGAAAGGCAAGAAAACAAAAAGATGAGAAGGAGGAAAAAGAGTCAGTCGTCATCGACTGAACGTTTGAAGTCAATCTATTATGATGTAAAACATCCGGCAGGATTTGCATCTATCAAGAAATTATCAAAAGCGAGTGGTCTTCCACAATCACAAGTGAAACGATGGTTAAAGGGTCAGGCTACCTATACACTCCACAAACAAGCGAAAAAGAAGTACCGCACCCGCCATTATATTGTTCATGACATCGATGAACAGTGGCAAGCAGATTTGTGTGATGTTGCCTCCATTTCAAAACATAACTCGGGCAATAATTTTATTTTAACCGTCATTGATATTTTCTCGCGTTATGCGTGGGCTCAACCTTTAAAAACTAAAGAAGGGAAAGGAGTAGCAAAAGCATTCCAAACAATTTTTCGAGAAGGTCGCATTCCAAAAAGAATTCAGAGTGATCAAGGAAAAGAGTTTGAAAATCAGCATGTGACAAGATTATTTGAGAGGCATGACATTGAGTTGTTTAGTGTAAAGAGCGCTTATAAAGCTGCACTCGTTGAACGTTTTAATCGCACATTAAAAAATCGCTTGTGGCGACATTTTACTGCCAACTTGACACAAAATTGGACAAAGGTTCTACAAGATACACTCCATGCCTACAATCACTCTATCCATCGTTCTATTGGACTCAGACCAGTAGATGTAAATGCTGACAATGTAGATAAAGTGCGCGAATCATTCCAACGTAAACGCACTCATGTGAAAAGTGATGTGAAAATTGGCGATAAAGTTCGTATCTCAAAAGTGAAAAGTGTTTTTGCTAAAGGGTACCTCCCGAATTGGACAGAGGAGGTATTTACAGTATCAAGGATTAATCAAAAAGACTCTCCGACCACCTACAAGTTGAAAGATTACGATAATGAAGAAATTGAGGGTAGCTTTTACCGCGATGAGATTGAGGTAGTCACTGAAAGTGAAACATATTTGGTAGAGAAAATCATTCGATGTAAAAAACGGCAAGGTGAAGAATGGTGTCTTGTTAAATGGACTGGTTATCCTTCAAGTATGAACTCTTGGATGCGTCGTGCCGACATCTTTCATCTAAGTGATCGACAGTGATTCATGCAAAGTTGTAACTAACAATGTTTAGGGTTTGAGCTATGAATCCAACTGCCTCATTTTATTCACGACCCTCCTATGTAAGTGGCGGAGGACAAATTTACATCGGTGCTCGCCGCCAACGTGGAGGTAGCATACTTGGTGCACTGAAATCTGTTGTAGCACCTCTCATATCCAATGTCGGTAGATCTTTAAAACGAAATGTTTTAAGTAATGCCGTTGGCTTTGCTGGTGATGTTGCTAGTGATCTTTCCAGAGGTAGAAGTTTTAAGAGCAGTTTGTTGAATCGTGGGAAGGAACGCGGTTTAAAAACATTGAAGCAGACCATTGCTGGTGTTACTCAAGGAAAGAAATCACCTAAACGAATGAATAAAGGAAGGAGGAAACATCGCGGAGCTGGTAAGGTGCGATCTTCAGTCAAAAGGCATTCACGCAAACGTCGCAGAGGCTCTAATCATTCATCAGGCGCTAAACGACGACGCTGCTATAACTTCTAATCATGGAGTGTAAAACTTCCGGTTTTTGTTTGTTCGATCAACAAGCCATACAGACAGATATTCTTAGTTCAAGTATTGTAGATTATCATCCTCGAACAGCTGAGAATGCTGGCCCCATTGAATTTGTTATTCCTGGTGGTAGTGATGACTACATAGATTTGAGTTATGCGATGCTTGATTTGAGGTTTAGAATTCAGCAAGCAGATGGAACTGCTATTGACGATGCACATAAAGTTGGACTGAACAATTTACCATTGACTACATTACTTCGTGATGTTTCTCTAACGATTGGAGAGCAGCAGGTGGAAGGTGGTCAAAGCGATTATCCCTATAAATCATATTTCAATCATGTATCACAGTTTCATCCAGCAGCACAAAAAAGTCATATGGAAGCCATGGGATGGTACAGAGATGAAGCAGGAAAATTTGATGTTGAAACAAACAGTGGCTTTGTAAAGCGATCTGCTATGATTAAAGATAGTAGAGTATGTCAGCTATATGGTCCGCTGAATTTAGACTTCTTTAGACAGTCAAAGTTTTTACTCTGTAATACCAGCATGCGACTCAAGCTGACATTGAATAAGCCTGAATTTGCGCTGAATGCATTTGCTAAAGTTGACAATTTTAGAATTCATGTGGAAGATATTGCACTTTACATTCGTCGAGTAGTACCGAATCCAAGTGTCATTAGAGGGCATGCTGAAGGCCTTAACCGCCAAAATGCCATTTACCCCGTTCAGCATACAAAGCTTCTCACCTTTACAATTCCGAAAGATCAAAAGAGTTTCATGAAAGATGGCCTCTTTCCATCGGAAGCACCGAAGCTCCTCATGGTGGCAATGGTTGAAAATGATGCATTTAATGGTAATATAAAGAAGAATCCTTTCAATTTTAAACACAATCAGTTAAGTGAAATTGCTTTACGTGTAAATGGTGTGAGTCATCCTGGTCCACCCTACAAACCAGATTTTGCTTCGGATCAATTTATGCGCAGTTATGTTGATTTTATGGATGTCTTTGGCTTTTACAATACGGATGACACCAACGGGACTGACTATGAAAGAGTTTAAGAGTGGATATACTATTTATGCATTTGATTTGACTGCTGACAGCGATATTAGTGCACCCTATCGTCAAGCGAACGTGCCTCATAATATTCGTTTGGATTTGACGTTCAAAAGAACACTACCTGAGACGATCAATGTATTAATTTATGCAGTCTTCGATTCAAATATTGAAATTACAAAGTATCGTGACGTGATTCTTCAGTATAATCGTTAATGAGTTGGTTGACTGCTGACGATATTAAGACTAAAGTGCAGCGTAATGCAGACGAAGCGACGTTGAAAGCTTTCGATAATGTCTATTCACTCGATACCTTACCACCTGCAGTAAATCACTATCCCATCTTTATTGTGCTAAACACTCATTCACAGAATTTAGGCGGTGAGCATTGGAAAGCGATCTTTATTGGAGAAGACCGACGTGGTGAACTATTTGACTCTCTTGCTCAACCTCCAAATATACCAACACAGCAGTGGTTGAGAAAACATACGCGTCAATATCAGCGAAATGAACGCATACTACAACATCCACTTTCATCAACGTGTGGTGCTTTTGTACTGTACTTCATCTTAAGACGTTTTACATGTATCTCGATTTGCATCTGTTATTCAAAACTTTTCATGTAATCCATCCTCTAATGAAAAAATGATTTGTAAGTTCTATCATGATTTGAAATAAAAACATCATGTTGGAAAAATTGTTTTTTATTTTACAATCCGCTGGGTACGTACATACTCAATGAGATAGTCTAGGATCATATTTGCTTGTACATGAGATTTTAGTCCAGTAATGATCACTTTACTATTATGAAAGATTGCCACATGCACAGGTAACCAACAACTAATGAGAGCTGCAGGAAAAAGTTCGGGTTCATAACACAAACTGTAACTGCTGGTACGAATCTTCAAAAATGATAGACTGTCACTCAATTGAGTAGAGATCACCATATTGTCCACAGTCAGATTCGACATCACACACCTCTCCCTCTTCCATATCCGACGTAGTAGTCTTTGTAGCTCTAAGCGCATTGACTGCGCCGATGAATGAGAAAGGGCGCCGAGAATCTGTACAGTCCCATTTGGGAAGAGTTGAAGATTCCGTGAATTGTTCATCTTCACCACTAACATTTGAGGACGGCCCGGGTAATACTTGCTGTTTGGAAGCTGTTGGTGTAATGTTGTGAGATCGATTTTGGTGTAGAGTCTGAAGCGACGGAGAATGTTGACGATGGTGTAGCGATGGCGCTTCATGATGAAAGAATGAGTAAATTGAGCGATGTACCTTCCTTTTATACTTTTCCCAACTACCTTGATGAAATGTGAAGTTAGTATGAAGTTGGGAATGATAGAGTTGAATTCGCCGATTGTTGACGCGCAGCCAGATGCGATTTCCAATACGTGAATGTCTTTTCATATAGAAGTATTTCAAGTCCTTCATGATATGATGTAGAGATTGAAAATGACGATAAGATAAAGCAAACTCTCTTCTCACATTTCCAGTTGAATCTTTGAAATAGACGTTTCGATCATGATCCGTTTCAATACGTTGTAGGGAATCTAATTTCCAACTCATGGTGTGTGGTAGTCATGTCTGATTAAGATTTGCATAGTAGGGCGATGAACTCACGACGAATAAATGTCATGATGGAGCGATGTATGTATCTTCTATACTTCTCCCAATTGTATTTGCGAAATGAGAAACAGTTTGCGGAATGAGAATGGTAGATTTGAATTTCATTTCTGTAATGTTGAAGCCAAACTTGATCACCCAAGGAGATGAATCTTAATGTTTCAAAATATTCCAAATCCCTCATGATATCATTGAGGTTGACAAATTGTCGCCATGTTAATGTAATTCCTCTTGATGTATGACCATGAGAATTTAATTTTTGAAATGTACGTTTCCATCACGATCAACTCTGATATATTGTAGAGAGTCCAAAATCCAAGTCTTCATGATGTTATGCAAAGTTGCAGATTAGCAATATAAAAATGTCGTTTTATATCATATTTTGCTTAGCAATGCGGCTACAAAGAGATTTACTAGTAATCGAGCCGCACTCTTTTCTACTCCCATTGATCATGCACAACAGCTAAATGGAAATTGGGAAGTGGGTGTCACTCAACTTGTTTATAGCAACTGTGTCTATACTTTTGATCATGAGGTGATGACTATTAATATGAGGCGTACAGCTGCTTATCAATGTGAAAAGGGGTGCCGAGTATACATTCCACAGTGGCCAAAGAAAGATCTCTTATCATGTAAAAAGTTTATATATGATTTCTTGAATAAAAGCGTGTAAACATATTGTCCAATTTACTCCGCACAATGATGATTATAATTATGTACATCATGTAGTTGAGAAAGATTGGATTGTTGGTTTAAGTCCAAGTTTAAGAAATGATTTAGGCTACCTCGCTAGCGCCTTAACAAGCTATGATAATTTTAACGTTAATTACCACATAAGTGGTCATAAACAGTTAATATATCGAGAGGAAGCTTATTATGTAGATCTTATTCCAAGAAATGAGAAGACGTTGGTGAAGAAGATTGTGATTAAGCCAAGAAAGACAAACATGACTCCTGAAACATTATTGAAGAAATTTAATTATCTCCTTCGAGTTGATGGTAAACAAGTGGCAACATTGACTTATATCAAATCATCTAATCATATTGCAATAAGCAAATTAAATGATGATGATCTAGTATTAGTTTGTTCAAAAGATTTTCATCAGTTCTTACGACATCGTTCTGCAGCTGTTCATGGAAAATCTGATATGCAACATTTACCATGTGAAAGGTCAAATCAATTTGATACAGAATGGACCGTATCTTTATACAGAAAGTGTGTAGAGCCTTTTGGTGGTTTCTTACATGAAACAAGAGTGTTGATGCCTCGCATTATTACTTCGGTTAAATTGGTTGTAGATTATTTAAATGAAGTGATTAATGAGCAACATATTTCATTTTCTGAAAAAGAAGGTACTTTGTCTCTCACTATAAGTGGAAAAGGTATTGAACTAATTATGGATAAAACTCTAATGGACATTTTGGGTTTTGATCAAAATATCTTTAAAAGTGGTACTGTAACCAAAGCTAGCGCAGACATGTCGCTATCGCGTCGTATTAACTATTTTCAGATATATTCCAATATTGGTGAAGATGTACGTGTGGGAGATGTTGAAGCTCCATTGCTAGCAATGATACCATACCAGCCAAAAAGCTGCAGTATTTTATCTGAGCATACTTTCAAGAAAGTGCATTATACAAAGCTGAAATCAAACTACATCCCACAAATTGATATTGCCATTTATGACGATGCTGGTGCGTTGATTCCTTTTCATAAAGATGCTGTGACAAGTATCACACTCCATTTCCGAATGAAGAGTTAATGCAAACGTATGCTAATATATTTTTCCAATGTGAATAATATGGAAAGTGAAAATAAGGACTCGTTTCTAATCTACTTGCCCAGTAATGCTTCTATGAATAAATTTCCCAAAAATAAACCATCAGACTATCGAGTAGAATTAATCGCCCACTGCTTTTAGAAGGTGAATGGGAGGTTGGCGTTTCTAGTATTTGCTATGATAGCAATATTCAGAATGTGAATGATTTGGAAGAAATGATATTGACTCCTCGCACCCATGATGGAATAACGATGAATAATGCATTTCAGTTCCCATACAATTTAACATCAGATGGAAAGTGGAACTATGAATGGATTCAGATAAAATCAGATTCTTATGAGCCATTTGGGAATGAGAAAATTATTAAGGCATTCAACAGTGGTAATACTTCCATCATGAAGAATAAAAATCAGAAAGCTTATGAGTTTACTATCTATCATTGGAGTGGGAGACAGTTTCCTCCGCTTTCATTCTTTTACTAAAAGGTCTTACGCTGAGGTTGGATAGTGAATTCTATCCGCATCTTGGTTTTGGTCATGGACTACATCTAACGTCAATTGCTACTGCAAATGTTAGAAAAGTTTATTCAAATCGAATCAACAAATTTCATTATAGATTTAAAATATTTGATGAAGATGTTGTAGAATGCGAAGAACGCATCATTTTGAAAAAGCGTGGTGTTCAACCTTTATCACTTATTGAGTTAGTAAAACGATGGAATGAGACTGTGGGTAAGAAGTATGGAGAGAAAATTATGGCGGACAAAAATAAGTTGGTTATTCAGAAATATAATGACAAACTTTTTTTATTTCTGTTTATTTTTGTTTATTTCTCTCCAACCTTGCGTCATTTTGTAAGACATTATACACCTATTATTGGAAGCGGTGTGGTGTATGCTTCTCATGAATATCACACTAAAGCTGATTCAGTTAATGATGAATGTTGGGTGGACATCTATGGCGATCGCATCAAGAAAATTTATCAGTCTTATGAAGAATCTAAAGTTGCTATCAATATAATGCGCGTCTATATCATACAGTTGAAAGCTTCATTCATGTAGTAAATCCTTATATTACAACAGAAGTTGAAGCATGTGATGAAAAAGTAAATATGATGTAAAGAACACACACCACATTTCGTTTTCAATTGAAAATCAACGCGTTGTTCTGAAACTGGGTGATGACATTCAATGTCAATTGAGTAAAAATTTGAAAAAACTCTTTGGTTTTTCAATGCTACAAACTGTGTTTGCTGCTGCGCATACGATTGGTATAGAAACACCAATGACACTTGATAAACATGAACAGCACCTTTACATTCAAAGTGATTTGATTCTACCTATTTCTGTTGGTGAGAAAAACGAATACATTTTACGTGATTTCATTCATGATAAAGACGCTTCATATGGAATAGTCGAGAAGATGTTTGAATCTATTTTCTATCATCCCGTCGTCAAACAAATGATACCCTCTATTGCTATCAAAATTACCAATGGTTTACAAGAGTGCATCCATGTGAAAGATACTAAATCCCTCGTAACTTTAGTGTTTCGGAAAACAAAGTGAAGTCTTAATACAACATTTATTGAAATATGTACATGAATGTGAAGCAATAGACTTTATACAACATCCACTGAAAATATATACATGAGCGCACTTCAATAAACATTGCTATATACAAAAAGTCTTTTTACTTCGTGAAGGGTGGAAATATACAGGGATAGGAAAAATGTCTTTCAGTGGAAAAGTCATCACATGGGGAATGTACAGATGTGGACACATATTCACAAGGAAAAAACAATCTCATGCGATACATAAAACAACAATGTTTATCTACAGAAATCAACATCAAAATACTAAGTTAAGGATGATTATGCTAAGACGTCTCCTGAATGTGGTAGTGTGAGTTTAATTCTTTTGGGTGGTGGTATGTTTGTGTCAGGATGTCCATGTGGAAGGGATATGTTGTGTTCTAACCAGCACCTCTTATCCTCCCATGCTGAAAGCGCCCGTTTCCTAAAAGTATGAGTTTTGATCTCATGCGACTTAGATTTTAAGATTGTCATATTGACAAACGTTATATTTTTATTTCTATAGGCTTTCCTGGAAATTCTTATGTTTCATGTTTAGAGACAACAATGAATCTTGATATGCCTTTTAGCACGCTTAATTGCTATCATTCCATATCCTTTTAATTTCATAGAATACATTTTAGGGGTCGGAGGAGAATCATTTCATCTATCTCCTTCCCTGCTGTCTCATCCTTAAAGCAGCAAGTTTTGCCTTATTTTTGATGGAGTGTTAGTGGATGATCAGCAGGATAGATTTGATGTATCAAAATATCTTTCTAAAGAATTTTCCTACTTCATTAAAAATTTAAATCTTTTTTGAGTGGTAATACCTAAAAAGAAAACTATCTGTGTCACCACCAACAAAACGAACCTCTTTTACGAGAGGATACTTTGGTTTTAGTATTTTATAAGAAGAATTTGATACATTCTTCAAGCTTGGTGAGTAAGATCTAGAACAGCATTGACCAACTATAGATGGGTTTGCACAAGCATCAACTTCAGATTTTATCATTTTAACACCATACAAGTATCCACATCGATGTAGAGTGTCTCTATCGATGAATACAGAGGTGATGAGACCAAGTTTTCACACCCGCCAAATTTGTGGTTACATTTTGATCATCATTAACTAGTACTGTAGTAGCACGCGCTTTCTAACATCCTCTCATTCACACTTACTCAAATAGACTTGGATATTTGTTCTTCATATATGTCTACTGTACACACAAACTTTCTCAACAAACTTAGCGAAGAGAGTGGTGCGAGAGTGCAACACATTCGAGTGAACGGTTGTCTATAGCGACGAGCGACGAGGTAAGGTTTGAGGAAGGTCCTTTCACTCAGTTCTAAAATTTAATCACATGCGGTGAACTCTTTTTTTAAAATGTCATGGGGGCGGCGGCGAGTGGTCTAATATTAAATTTTTAAGGATTGCTGTAAAGTGGACTAGATAGTTTTTCCTATATCATAATTGAGTGAATATGGAAAAGTTTGGCGACCAAGGGCTTTGGGACTTGGTCGGGTGTGTTCCCCCGCGCGCCAGCGATGATTCTCTAAATCTGTAATGAAATTGTTTCATAAAGGCGGAACAACATATCTTTACTATACTTCACCTGATTCGGCACAAAGACTGTCCGCGAGTGGAAAATCTCACTAACGGTTTTATGTTGAATATTATTTGGAATAGATTAGATCTATCGGCGAAAATAATATCCCCAAGAGCACGCGAGTACATCTGGTGCAATCTGCTAGTCCTGTTGGGCAAGAGTTGGAGAAATGTTCAATTTCAACTATCATCTTACACCACAGCACAACTCAGAAGTGAGGACGTAGCGTTTTGGGGATAATTGAACTACCTATTCACATCACACTATTTTGGGTCATAATACGTCATGATGGAGACGAGTGTCATTGCTACCGATTTTTCAGATGTTTAACCTATGTTATAGTTTACAAATGTGAGAGCGCGACCGCGAATCTACTCTCACTATCTCTCACATGAAAGAAATTAATACATATCTGGATCTTGAGAGCATAGAGATGAATGTGTAACTCACCAGTCATTTTAAAAGCAGACTTTAAAGACATGGCTGTATACATAGACGGTGACAAAGTGGACGGGATAGCGAGAACTTAGTCAGTTCTTCTAATGCCACATACTTTCGTCCGAAACTCCTCGAAACATACCATCAGCACAGCAAACAAATCACATCTACTTACAGGCTAGGACACAATTCATAAGGTATCATATCTCTCTCATCCTCAGATTCTATAGTATGGCAGTCAAAACATCTCATATCCATCTTGTGCATCTAATGCACATCAAATCATTTTCGGTCTTACATGCTCTGCGCCGTCCAAATCATATTTTAAATTTATCTATGGGCGGAAGAGAAGTGTCTCGCCCGGACCGAGTTGTTACTAATTGCATCAAAATATCAATATGGAAAGATTTCCTTTCCGTGTGATGACTTCATCGGGTTAGATTTGGGATATGTTTATTTAAAGATTGTTTGTGTTTGTGGAAGGAGAAGTTAGATTTGGCAAGAGAGAGCCAGGGATGCAGTCATAAATTGGTAGGATATCGAAAAATTTATTTAAAATTGTAACGTCTTTATGTTATTTAGTTTTTTCGAAAGGATCTTTCCGGTGGGTTGCTGTATTGGCAATAAACTCTCTATATGTTTGTGCTATGACTTAAAGATTGTATCTCTTATTGTGGAATTAAGTTAAGACTAAGTTTATGATATTATGAGGTAGTAGAATTGATTGTATGGGTTTTGGTAGGGTGTTGGGTAAGAGATTAAGAGTGAGATTTTGTTATGAGAAGGGTTATGTGGGGAGGGGCATTTTTTGTTTAAATGGTGTGGGGGAGAAGTATATATGAGACTATCTATTGAAGTATCATTAGGGAGCTAGAGCTGAGCGAGAGCGATGAGAGATAGCGCATAGAATTTGGGACTTTAGTTGAATCTCTTGATATATGTTGATGGTGATTATGATGGATTTGGATTTGTTAGAGATTTGTGCTAATTATTATATTGTGGGGTTTTGGTAACAGCCTTTAGAGGATTTGGAGATTCAGGATAGAGAGAGAGAGCGAATCCCTGCAAACTTTGCCAATCATCTGCATTTTTATTTTTTTACTAACTGGAAACAGGTCAAGGCCAATAAACGTTTCATAGCAGAAATGGCTGCTGTCGTTGGTATCTCATCACTATCTCTCTCTATCTACTTTATAACCTCTCTCAGTTGACACATAACACGATACCAACATCATAGACTTAGGAGAGCGAGAGGCTGGCCATTCTCCCTATATGAAAACGCCTTATCTTTGGGCATAGACGGAGAGAGCCATTTGCAGTTTACCATCGTCATAAACACACCACTCTACTGAGTTTCAAATTGTTGTTGTACTCCGAAATCCGAAGGCACTGTCGCGCGCGTGAGCAATAAATCTCTATGAGCTTAGAATTTCTTAAGTATGGTGTACCGAGCGAGAGATTATTTGGGGATTGCCGCAGTAGTGCCTCACACACTCACACACGAAGAATCCCCTGTCTTACTACAAAAGGCTCGACAAACATGAACATAACAACGTCGAACATACGGCGATCACTTGTACGCAGCGCGCGCGCGAGCAATCCCTCTCTCTCTTAACCAACATGAGAACTATTTTAGCGATAAGTGAGAGAGCATTTTTATCAAATTTTTCTATATCTTTTAATTTTCATATCGGCACTTATTACAGTCATCGAAGTTTAATTCAATTCTCTCCCGAATGCTATAGCTAAGTACGAGTTCGATTTTTGGGCATTTGATTCTCGTTTTAGTGGTAATGGGTGAGGGAGCAGAATAGTTAATAAATTGAGATTCCCGGGACATTCGACATGATGACGGCTGGTTTGTGGTTTTTAAATTGTTTGGAAGTTGATAGGAGCCTCGATACAATTTGATTTTTTAAATATGAAATAGGATGTTATTGTAAGGAGAATATATGCACGTCTTTATTGGATACGATAAGAGAGATAGTGTAATGTTTTATTGTGTTTTGTTGATGAAGTGATGTGTTATGTTATTAAATGACACAATTGTAGTTAATATTAAGATGGGGAGTGTATTGTGTGGGTGGATGGGGTGTTTGGGAGAATAAGGAGAGTAGGATGTTTGGAGGAATGTGGTGGGGGGTAGTTTTGGGTAGTGTGGTTGGGTTTTGTTTGTTGTGGAGAATGGGGGGATTAAGTTTTGTGAATTTTGTGTTGTTGAGAGAGATTGATTGGTGGTATTGGTTTTTAATGGAGATTTGGGTGATTTGGTGTATGTTGGAATTAGGTTGAAGGCAGATATTGTGGATGTTGGGTGACATGGAAAAGGGCTGAGTGCAACAGGTGGTGGAGAGGTGTTAAGGGTGGTAATGAGGGGAGTGGGGTGAGTGATGTGGTATCTATACAATGGTGATTGTGTGGGGGATGTTAGGGAAGTATGAGCGTGTCGAAATTTAGAAGTGAATTGTGGTGGTAGTAGGTTATTTGAATAAAAAAAGGTTGAGAGTGGTGTGGTTGGTAGGGAAGGGTGGGACGGTGTAGTAATTAATGAGCAGTTGATAGATTGATGTGTAGTGTGGATAGTATATTTTACATAGGGAAGAGGGTGTGAAATATTGACATGGAAATGGGAAATAGAGTGAGGGGTTAGGAGTGAGGGAATTGTTAGGTGGGGGGGAGGGGTGCAGAGGGGGGGGGGAGGGGGTGGTTGGTGGGGGATTGGTTGTTTGTGGGATAGGTTTGGTGGGGTGTGGTGGGATTGGGGTGGGGGTAAGATTTGTGTTGGGTGCAAGTTACAGGGGCGTCGGGTGCACACTTGACGTGACAGCAATGTGATAGCGGTAGTCTGTACGTTAGAAGAGTCGGATAAGAAGGAAACAGGAGTAACTGAGGATAGAGAGTGCGAAGAGCTATAGCATCTAGACGTATCGAGATCGATCTCTTGGTAGAGACTGTGACTTGGATGATCAGTGAGTGAGAGACGGCGACTACATATGTCCAACTTCACGACATTGTGATCGCTCTTCTATGGCCAGAGTAGTAGAGTGTGGTGGGCACTTGTGGGTTGGTGAGTGAAGGTTGGACTGGTAGAAGTGACCTGAATATTGTGGTGAGAACACAGTCATCACTATAGTAAATTCAACACAGATCAATAGAGATGACAGAGATTAGTGGAAAATGGCATATATATCATTAGAGAGAGACGTGCTCGGACATTTGAGAGAAACACTAGTGAGCCACTCTGGAGGTAGTATATGCTGGGTGACTAGTGTGGGATGTGGTGTGGAGAGTGAGTGACGGTCAGCGAGAGAATTTATTTGTCAAGTAATGTTTGATGACATATAGTAAACGGGGATCAAATAAGTTCATGAATTCAGAGTGGAGAGAGTGAGAGGGCCAGGAGTAGATCACAGATCTAGAGTGAAAGAGATATTAGTCTCAGTGATGATGTATGTGTGATTCCAAGTGTGAGCTGACTGGTATGTGGGACTGAGTGCTCAGGATGGCATTGCAGAGTTGAGGTTGAAGAGACGAGTCATGGAGTACATCTAAGGTTTGGCGGCGTGGAGTGGGTATCGGTCTCGTGTCTGTGGGGATGGGGGTTAGTAGGTGTAGTGTATCGAGGGTGGTAGAGTGATGGTAGAACTGTGTAGTCTCTCTCTCGGAACTCTGATATGAAATCTAGTGTGGTAATCTATCATTGATGAGCTCGGCATATAGAGAGTCGATGGAGGGATGAGCGGAGGGTACTACGTCGAGGGGATGGCGGATCTTCGGAGGTGACGCATAGAACAAAGATTGAAGTGTTGATGACGCACATCAGTAGAGAGTTAGTTGGTGAGTGATGTACACTTCTTACTATGATATTACATCAGGTATTGTGAGAACACACTGTGATGAGGATTGCGGAGGAGAGTTCAGACTATATTTGTGTCACACATGACCACGTATAAGTACAACTTATGTAAGCGGGTACACAAGAGAGTGGTATTTAGGCAGGAGCGAGAGGATTTAAGGTGTTTGATTGTGGGAGATAGTACACAAACTACACCATGTCGGACTCGAGAGGGGAGAAGATTAAATATCAGAGTGAATTATGGCACAAAATAGAAGTCTTAGAAACTGTAAGAACGTGAGTTATCCTAAGGGACGGATGGCGGAGAGGAATGACAGTCACATATTAGTTGTGTTAACGTGGATGGGATGACTCAAGTTTGAAAGCAGAATAAAAATTGTGTGTGATAGAGAGAGATTATTCAGGTAGATGGACAGAGCGTGCGTGTGGACAGACTACGAGGAGTAGGAAAGATGACGCTATATCTCTATCTGTATACTGTGAAACTTGATGCGAATTTGATCTGACATATGATGCTTATGTCGTATGCAAGAGATTAATCTTAGGGATAAGTAGGGTCACACATATGACTAGCGTGTATGTGGAGGTGTCTGTACACAGCGAGGAGACTTCTAATGAGTTCAGAGTGAAGGGGATACAGGATGTGTGTGTGAGTACTTAGTTGAGTAGTGAATGGAGGAGGAGTATGAGTAGTCACACAGGTACACTACTTTGTCGACATCTATAGAGTGTCCTCTATGTTGAGATATAGAGTATAGTGTATAGTGATGTTGTGTGTATTTTTAGTGAATCTGGTCTATGTTTTGTTGTTGTCTGTAGTGGTATAGTAGTGTTGACAGGTCGTGCATGGTGTGGTATATGGCTATGTGGGAGTAGGGAGTGTGAGAATTTATGGTGTTTTAAGTGGTAGGAGTATGATCTGGAGTATGATAGTGACATGGGTATTGGTGGATGGGCACGGAATGGAGTGGCACTGAGTTGTGAGATCTATGTTACTGATAGAGTTGAGTACGACAAGCACTAGTTGAGGGATTCTTATGGACATATGCAAGAGTATAGATGAGTATGAGAGGAACTAGGAGTAGAGATATCTTTTTGATTGCATCACACTATTTGAGTGAATAGGCTTCATGCAGGATGTGTAGATAGACGCCACATCATAGGGTGTGGACGCGATGGTGGAGGGAGGTGGTGGAGTGGAGCGCGAGACGAGAGAGGCAGAACGACTATAGTCTATGTGGAGTTGGATGACAGATATTTCAGGAGAGGCATAAGGTCTACTATGACGGAGAATTGTGATGTTATTATAATTGGGAGATTGTGTCGCGAGTGGGAGGTTGTAGGAGAGAGTAGGGGGATAAGGAAAAATTTGGAGATGGTAGAAGAGCAGTATTTGTGTGTTGTGATAAGATAGATTGATTGTGTGTGAATAGGGGTCTGTGTTGGAGATGACTTTATGAGGGTTTGGAAATAGTAGTGGGAGGGATGTGGACTGAAGTTAAGAGATTATTCAATGGGGGATGAGATGGAGGAGGTGAGTGGTGATGGTGGAGGGGACTGGAGGAAGGGTGAGGTCCTGCATGTGTGTAGTGGGATCAGTAGGGGGGGATTGGTTGATGTGGGCGGGGGGATGCAGTGTGACGTGCGTGGGCAGTGCGTACTCTCTCGGGAGATGGTGTAATAGGGAGACGGTGTATGTGGTGGCTTAGGAGATGGATGGTGAGATAGAGACGTTATGGGGGTCTGACTAGGGAGTGGTAAGTAATTATAGTAGAGTGTCATGGAGTGGTTTTATATCCTATATATGTAATTTGGGATTTGTGGGAGTAAGTGTATGAAGTGGTGTCATTGATAAGGCATGGGTAAACGACTGCGAGGTTGGCAAGATGAAGTATTGTTGAGGACATATTCTCTCACTTTACTACAGGGTAGGGTAGAATGTACACTTATTAGACATAGCGTAAGATAGAAGTATAGAATAGTTGGATATAGGTAGATGAGGCAGTAGATTCAGACAGAAAATGTGTGTTGGGTAGTATAGAGAGACAGGGTGTGATTGTGAAGAAAGATGTTTTACTCTCACTTAGAGGTATGGAGGACTATTATGTATTTGAGAAGTAGTTGATGAGAGAGCGTGTGGAGGGAGTATGTTGAGGTAGATTGAGTAGGTAGTACATGTCTATCATCTCATGATTTGTTGCGGATATAGACTTAGTTGTGAGGATGATGTTTTGAAACTGAAGTTGTGTTATTGTTCAGTTCTAAAGAGTGAGGGGAATGTGAAGATATGGGATCAGTGTGTAAAATATTTGACACACTGGTTGATGTGAACTTTATGTGAAGAGTATGACTACATATGATAGATCAGGATATTGGAGAGTTTTAAAGTACATTGGAAAAGTATAGTAGCGTGTCTGGTAATTCGCACTAGATAAAGGAGCGTATCTAATTATTAATGATATATTGAGAGGGAGAGGGTTAGGTTTTTTTTGGGGTGGTGGTGAGGTTAGAATTTTAGGGGGGTTTAGGTATTGAGGAGATGTAGAGATTATTTGAAGTGATAAGAAGGGATTGTTTGTTATGTATTAAGGGGGGTGAAAGAGTGTTATATAGATAAGAATAGGGATATTTAGAGGGAATATAGAAAGGGGGATTTTTGGTATAGGTGAGGTATGTAGAGTAGTAGAGATAGGAGGGATATAAATGTGAAATAAATAAGTAAATTATAGGAGATAAAGGAATAAGAATAAATATGAGTTAGTTAGTAATGAAAAGGAGAGAGAGAGATGTGTATGAAGGAGGTAATGTAGTGAGTGTGATGACAGAAGAGATAGTGCTCTAATTATGGATAAATATAGTAGGAGAGATTAGATAATTTTATAGAAGAAGGTGATAAGTTATAGAGTTATAAAGAAAAAGTAAATATTTAAACAAATAAAAATAATTATTTCTAATTTACATAGTTATCAAGCAGTGGTGGGCGCATAATGAAGTTGCGACATTGAGCCGCAATCCCACCACTGCTTGATAAAACTTAGCCGGCTGCACCTCGCTATCGAGGTCAACGTCCCTCACCGCCTCTACCTCGCTATCGAGGTAGACACTCTCGACTAGGTCAACCTTCGTCGGAGCCTTTATCCTCCTCCTCTTCCTCACTGTCGCTGCTACTTGTAGCCAGACTCATCGCTAGAGGTTGGAGGAGGAGGATTTACTCGACTTCGGAGAAGACTCAATCGGAGTGGGTGAGAGAGCCTTTGCTGGCACGCTAGAAGATGGAGCCTCTGCTGACGTGATAGACTCGAACAGCAGACTGAGTCTCTAGAATCGGGGTGGGCGAGGAGAGCCTTTGCTGGTGCACAAGATGAGGGAGGCTTTGCTGACGTGATAGCCTCGATAGCACACTGAGTCTCCAGAGCTTTCAACTCTGAGCTGAAGAGACTTTGCTTCGCCTCCTCAGTCAGCTCTGGTTGACTGCAGCTGCTGTTGCTTTGCATGCCACTCGGTAGCGTCTCGACAAGGCGAGATGCATTATGGCTGCTACAAAAGTATCGAATGCCCCCTACCATTCGCTTATGTGCACAAGAATGCGTCTTAAAGGCATCGCTACGAAAAATCTTTGAGCAGACGCAAAGCTGAAAAGCCGTCTTTGCATTATTGTAGTTAACCATTTTCTGAAGTGAAAAGGGGAAAACAATGATTATAATTCCGTAAACGTTTGATAGCAAACGATTGATTCCTATTTTATAAAAACGGAAAAGAATGATTTTACACTTAGTGAGGAATGATAGATTTGAGTGTAGTGAGTGGCACTTGATCCCGTCGACTGCCCGAAGGCCTTGTACTGATCACTAGGGAAGTGAGAGATCTTCCCGGATACCCGCTCCTTTACAGCTGAAGACATCATTGTCACTGCCCCGAAGTGGTAACAGGAACGCCGAGTCAAAGGTAGTGATCAGTAGCTGGGATCCAACCCCTCAAAGCTGCCTTAGACTTAGTTACATTTCAAATCTGATAGCAGATTTGAACTCAGCATACTTGAAAACCTTAGTCTACATGTTAAAACTTTGAAAAAACTGAAAATTAAGAATTTTTAAAAAATTCCGCATTTTTACTACTCATACTACTTTTAAAAAATTTTATCAGTAGTAAAGACACTATCAAACTCTATCACACAAACTTTGAAGTAAGAAGATAGCTTGCCTACTTCAAAAGATAGAGTCCTTTGCAACCCGATATCGGGAGCTCAGAGCGACGACCGTCGCTTACCTCGTCTTTCGATGAAGTGATCAGACTTGCGTTGTCGGGGGTTTATATATGCTCGGAAGAAAACTTAAAATGGCTCTATCTCCGAAAGTATTCATCGTAGCGACATGCGGTTTGTTGCAAACGATTTGTCTCATCATTCTCTATCATATGACACCTCAACCATTCTCATATGACCACGGGAAGTTGGTGTGTCAGCACATGACCATGTAACATGCCACAAGTGAAAAAATTCCTAAGTGTGGGAGCTCCAGTGTGGTGAAAATTTTGAAAAATTTAAAACTTCCGAATTTTGACCTGGGACCTTTACCAAAACATTTTTCATCAAATTTCGCTGACGTCCCCCCCCCCCCCCCTCTGGACAGCTTGCTTCGATCTTGGCTTCTAGTGGACGGATTTTTGTCGAGTGAGGTGTCATTTGAAAGCTAAGAGTGAGACAAATTCACTGAAACAAACGGCTTGTTCCTATCTGTCTTCGTTTACATGTGAGACGCCATTAAGATTTTAGGTCCCGGAGCTCACCTGAAAAAATCCTAAGTGTCAGAGTGACTTTGTATGGGAAAAATTAAAAATTTTCCAAAGTGTGGAATTTCGACCTGGGACCTTTACCAAAGTTTGTTTCATCAAATTTCGCTGACCCCCCCCTTTGTTCTAACTTTGGTTCTAGTGGACGGATTTTGTTCGTTCGAGTTGCATTGGAAAGAGGATGAAACACTGCTCGACCGCATTTTTCGTTGCGAGTCAATCGGAGCAGCCGTTCAAAAGTTAGAGCGGTTACAAGATTTTAGGTCGGAGCTCACCTGAAAAAATCCTAAGTGTCAGAGTGACTTTGTATGGGAAAAATTAAAAATTTTCCAAAGTGTGGAATTTCGACCTGGGACCTTTACCAAAGTTTGTTTCATCAAATTTCGCTGACCCCCCCCCCCTTTGTTCTAACTTTGGTTCTAGTGGACGGATTTTGTTCGTTCGAGTTGCATTGGAAAGAGGATGAAACACTGCTCGACCGCATTTTTCGTTGCGAGTCAATCGGAGCAGCCGTTCAAAAGTTAGAGCGGTTACAAGATTTTAGGTCGGAGCTCACCTGAAAAAATCCTAAGTGTCTGAGTGACTTTGTATGGGAAAAATTAAAAATTTTCCAAAGTGTGGAATTTCGACCTGGGACCTTTACCAAAGTTTGTTTCATCAAATTTCGCTGACCCCCCCCTTTGTTCTAACTTTGGTTCTAGTGGACGGATTTTGTTCGTTCGAGTTGCATTGGAAAGAGGATGAAACACTGCTCGACCGCATTTTTCGTTGCGAGTCAATCGGAGCAGCCGTTCAAAAGTTAGAGCGGTTACAAGATTTTAGGTCGGAGCTCACTCTGACACTTAGGATTTTTTCAGGTGAGCTCCGACCTAAAATCTTGTAACCGCTCTAACTTTTGAACGGCTGCTCCGATTGACTCGCAACGAAAAATGCGGTCGAGCAGTGTTTCATCCTCTTTCCAATGCAACTCGAACGAACAAAATCCGTCCACTAGAACCAAAGTTAGAACAAAGGGGGGGGGGTCAGCGAAATTTGATGAAACAAACTTTGGTAAAGGTCCCAGGTCGAAATTCCACACTTTGGAAAATTTTTAATTTTTCCCATACAAAGTCACTCTGACACTTAGGATTTTTTCAGGTGAGCTCCGACCTAAAATCTTAAATGGCGTCTCACATGTAAACGAAGACAGATAGGAACAAGCCGTTTGTTTCAGTGAATTTGTCTCACTCTTAGCTTTCAAATGACACCTCACTCGACAAAATCCGTCCACTAGAAGCCAAGATCGAAGCAAGCTGTCCAGAGGGGGGGGGGACGTCAGCGAAAAATTTTTATCTCCGATTGCTTTCAAATTCACCATACAGATGCAGAATTTCACGCTGAATCCGAATCTGGCCTCCGTTTTCACATCCGAGGCTTCGTTTGGACACTACACACCAAAACATCCCACAGTTTAACCAAGACAACCTAGACGGTCGCCCAGGTCAACCTAGACGGTCGCCCAGGTCAACCTAGACGGTCGCCCAAGTCCACCAGGCGGTCGGACACAGACACCCGAGACTCACACACTGTCGGTCCAGAGGGGGGGGACGTCAGCGGAACCTCGCCGGCACATCACGACACTGGCGGACCAGAGGGGGGGGGACTCAGCCACGACGGCGGCCATCTTGCGCTATCTGGTGTTCGCCGTTTTCTTACTACTCACATCCTTCATTTGAAAATCCTTCCAAACAGAAAACATGCCCACAGCCTCTAAAATGAAGACAATTTTTGTGCTTATGTGCAGAGCAGAATTATCAAACTTAACTACCCTCAATTTACATTCCATGGGTAGGCCTACTCAAAGTTTAAAAAAGAAATCATTTATAGTAATATTAGGCGTTATAGTAAAGATAATTAAGAAAATTGCCTTTCGATCATTTAATCTTCGACAATGTGGCATGCGATATTCACTGGAATTTTGATAGCAAATGAAGAAATTCAGGAGTGGACAAATTGTGATTATTATCAATTTATTAACAATTTTCTAATCAATACTCGTAGTATTTATCAATTTCATTCTGATATTCAAGTAACTTTTTTTAGAAAAATGTGATCTGCAAATAAAAACGGAGTATGTAGCCTATTGCCGACCGCTTTTTCAACAATTCATGCGATGAAAATATTCAGGAGCGCTTGAATTTTTATTATAAAATTGATACATGTAAATTCATTTTGATATCCAAACAGTTTGTTTAAAAACACAATCTACAAACACATACACACATAATATCCTCTTGTCTCTACTATTTATATGACATCTTTCAAGTAATTCATGGTGACATATGGGCATACAGCAAACATGTGACCACAATACCTAGGCCTACAATAATATTGAAAAGTGCGAAGCATAATGTGTAGTAAGTCAACACAAATTCAGATGAAAGAGTAGCAATGAGTTTGCATTTTGATTGTTTTATACTTGTCGTAAAGCATGAAGAATTATTGATTAAATTGCACAAATAAACCCATTGTAGGGCTTTAACACAAAACTAGTCTTGTGCGCATAATTATACGGTGTGCATGTAGCCGTATACAACGTGTAGTTCGTGGTGTAGCATTTATACCTTTAGTTGTGCTTGATTATTTTTCTTAAACGACTCGAAATATCAAATTGATGGTATTTTTTTAAATGTGGCAATTCTGAAATAAGTAATTACCACAGGCGATAGCTACAGGTTTTCAATTCAATGGAAATTAAAATGGAAATAATGACCTATTTAAACATGTTTCCTTGATGGATGCATCTTTAAGAAACGATAGAAAAATTATACACTTAAGCAGAAATCGAATAGCAATAATAATTGTCGAAATTGATAAAAACATTATCCACCTTAACTTTTTGCGGTCCTTAAATAGAATTTTTAGATCTTGCAGCATGTTAAACTGTTTCAAAAAATTTTTCAATTATTTGTCATCCAAATATTAATGCTATAGTATAAGTAGGCCTATAGCCTGATACACATCTAAATATTGAAGTGCTAAATTACAAAGAGTTTTATTGTGCTAATCAAATTCTTTCATGCTCATAGTTTCTCAAATTTTTAGCATGCAACTACTCTGTCTCAACATGCCCAGATGTTTGTGCTATTTTAAATACAAGCAATCAGAAATTACGGATTTAAAAATAATATAATATCATTTCAACATAATTCCATTTAATTATAATTCTTTTCACGACACAATCAACTTTTTATCAATTTTTCAACGAGAAACGTCGACTTGAAAACTGATAAACATGCACAACTCAATTTCACATATTGAATTCGAAGTAAATAAGCCTTGAGCATGTGACATCATTTTTTTTTCATCACACAAATGAATTCAAAGTATTGGTAGGACTCCTTGTGATAAGTCTGCTACACAGCTAAGAGTAATTGAGATATTTTGTTGTTACCAGTAAATTATATGAAGTATGACCATTGGCGTATCCAAGGGGGGGGACACGGGGGAATGTCCCCCCCCTCTGAGAGATATGATTTTAACACATAAGTTTATGAAGAAGGAAAGTGCACTCAAACATCAATTCTCAATACATTCTGTGGAGATGAGCTTTAGTGCTTGATTTGCCTGGGAGTCTTGTGTCAGAGTGTGACGTTGCTTTCTTACCTATAGCCATTGCCGATAACGCCGATAACACATTCGTCAAACACTGACTTGCAGTGGCGTAGCGTGTATAGTATTCACAGTATTCAGTGAATACCTATTTATTTCCACTGTGTAAACTTAATGAATTCTATCCATTCTTAAATATAACCAGCTTTTTGTCCGTTGAAAAATCTTCTTTATTCAACCAAAAGTATATAAAAGAAATTTGCATTATTTCAAAGTACATTTATGATAAGAGTTCATTAATTGCATCAATCAACGCTAATTTGGTTTTCAGTTTTCCTTTGCTCTAAACTTTCCGAACGTGTTCAATGCGCCATCACACGCCTCCTTGATTATCTGCACAATGTCGACAGTTCTGTTATCAGTTTTAATTCTCCCAATATGAGGCTACTATTCAACTTGACCATCTGAACAGCACTGGTGAGTATTCCAATCGTGGAATATTCTCTCATTCATAGGATAACAAGTTCTCAATTCATAATCGGACTCGTGTTACTCAAGAAAATTTTCGGAATCACAGAACAACTTTCGATCCAACTTCAGGCTAAGAAGATAGATTTTGTGGCAGCCATGGAAGAAGTTCAACATGTAACTGACATCTTCAGGTCTTGGAGAAATGAGTCAATTGTATTCATCAATGGTTACGCAGAAGCCGTTGAAGCTGTTTCAGTGCATTACAGACGATCCTTCTGCAGAGCTCGAAACACCGCGACTGACATCAAAGCAAAAATATCGTTCGAATGTGCCTTCTTAATCAGCATCTGATTATTACAGAAAAGCTACATGGTATCCTTTGCTTGATGCAATCATCTCACAGATGAACGATCGCTTCAGTGAATCTTCAAAAACTGCCCTATCTATGTCAAACTTCATACCAGATCGAGTTGCCGATGTCATAGTGGAAGATATGAAACGTATCTTTGAAAAATATAAATCCATACTACCAGATAGTCTTGATACTTGTATGATAGAATTCTACAGATGGCAGCGAAAATGGAATTCAATTCCTAAACAAGATTGTCCTTCAAGCGTTGTGGAAGCCCTGAAGTCGTGTAATTCTGACCTATATCCTAATATTTATATCCTACTGAAAGTGTATGCTTCAATCCCAGTAACTTCGGCGACTGCAGAGCGGTCGTTCAGCAAGCTTCGTCAAGTGAAAACGTCGTACCTCCGTTCAACAATGAGTGAAGCACGTTTGACAGGATTGACTTTGCTGGCAATACACAAGGACATTCCACTGGATTTACGACTCTGTGATTGATTTGTATAAGACGGAGCACAACTCACGCTTTAAATTGTAATACGTTTACTTAACTCCTAACGGTCTCTCGTAAAAACATTAGTGTAAAGCTCAGAAAAATGTCATGTTTTTTAGCTTCTTTCTTCAGGAAAAGTATTTTGCAGTGCCTGTATATTGTTCTGTAATTTCACTGTACTGATAGAGGATATCTGAAGTAGCCTATACATGTAGAAGATGCGTACACTAATAATACTGTTTGTGTCACTGTTTAGTTTGATAATAATCTGTACCTGTTCAGTTTTACTGAATTCAATTTTAGGACGTTACGGTATATCAAAATGTGGGATATCAAAATTCGGGATTAGCGAAAATGAATATGAAAGCGAAGATTAAATTATCGATAATATTACATGCGACTATGATCATTCTATTTATGATTATTATATTTCTTTGCGTTGAATATGCATAATCTTCGTGATAGGCCATTTAATTGTACCCCCCTTTTCAAAATCCTGGATACGCCCCTGAGTATGACGCTTATATCTTTTTATCATTTGTAAAAGTAAGAGCAGATATAACAGTAATCACTAATAGAAAGGTCTATACGTTCATGATCAATGAACCCAAATCCATGCCCAAATCTCTCCTTCGATTTTGTTTTTGGGGTTTCCAAATACATGTACCTAGACTTGCAGTTAAATGCTGAAACAAAATTGACAAGCTAAATCTGAAAACATTTAGAAACTTAAACCCTTTTTCTGTAGTCTTATCCAATAGATGCTTTTTTAATTCAATAATTCTGATACATGAATCAAAGGAACTTGATGGCTTCATTGAGTAGAAGAACTCACTGACTACATACGAGTGCTTTTCATTTTCGATTTGTTGATAATTGAAAGAGAATTGATGGTAAATCCATATAACTGGACACATTGCAGGTCATTGAGGTAGTCGTAAGTAGATTGTGCTCCATGTATTGTGCATGATATTAACGAAGTAAGATGATGAAAAACGTGGACAATCACAAAACCGACTAAATAACGGTGTGTAAGTAGAAATATCCTCTTGATGCGCTGACTTTTGTAATAGCAAGCAGCACACGTAAACAAGGGTCAAATAAACCACGAGCGCGAAGAGTGCACAAGCTACTGCGCCTGACTTGCGCAGCATTATGTTTCACGTCTGGGCGGACAATAATTATAAGCAGGGACTATGAGTCACAGGCATCAACAATTGGCAGCGGGAGAATATTATCGACCACTACTTCTCAATCTGCACGCAGATGCGGCCACGGCTATCAACAATGTGACTGAACTCTCTCAGCTGCGTGCGCGTGGCGATCGAATTTCCTTAAGTGACGGAAAGTTATAGAAGCGAAATACGATTACGCAGATGGAGCTGGATGCTTATGCATTTGTTGGTCCAGTTACACACTGATTTAATATCAAAATTTTTGCAAATTATTAGCCAAGCAATTTGGCGAACACACGAGCAAATCGATCAAAATCGACATGCTGATGGGTACGGTATACGTGGAGCTTATAGATTTCAATTGACAGATATTCGATTTGAGAAGGTAAAATGTGTGCCAGTAGAATTGCTTAGGCTCCCTTTGAGAATATACGTATGTCATGTGTAAATTGTTGACCTGATTCGTTCGTCAGTGTTGATTGATGTTGTTGCTATAATAGCTATACAGTACACATGTAGTGAGTGTGAACGATGATGAAAAATGAGAGGAAGAAGAAAAGGGACAGAGTGAGTGAGAAAGAGAGAAGGAGATGATGAAGTCACCCGAATATCTATTTTATACAGGCATAAAAGTAGATATTCGGGTGACTTCATCAATTTTTTCTGTAGGTCTACAAAATTTCATCAAATAAAAAGAGCACATGTAATACTCGAAATAATAGTATATACGCATGTTTCATATGTCAATGTTGTATCCATGAGCGATTCTTTGAGTTAAGGTTAAATGCATTTTATGTCACTTCTTACAGCATCAATATTATTAGTTAAAAGTCGGTATCTAATTCAAAAGGACAACTCTTCAAATGGACAATGAAACGCTCTTTTAGTTAATATTTTATCCACTTACATGGATGATCGATGTTTTAACCATGTTACAATTCCAATTTATAAATTTAGAGCAAATTTATACATACATTTCCCACTCTTCACAGTGTTAAATATTATTAGTAGGGGGGGGCCCGTAATAGCCATGATTATTCCAAAGAATTGGAATAAAGACCATTTTACTTAATATGTAGCCTAACGATACGTCTTGATAGGGTTTATCATGGTGCATGCATTATCCATGTTTTTATCCAAAAACGGTCATCTAGGGCTTATATCCGCAGAAACAATTAAAATGTTTAATCAACGTTTATTCGACGTTTTTTCAAAGCTTTTGACACCAAGTTGATTTTTGGTTATTTTTCAACGATGATTTCAACCGTACGTGCATCAGCAACGTATTTTTTTTTTATTCAACGTTTTTCAACGTTTGTCACACCAAGTTGATTTTTTGGTGGTTTGGTTAGTTTTCAACGATGATTTCAACCGTTGAAAAAACGTCATTTTTTACTTGGGAAAAAAGTGGGACAAAAACTTTCCGACAGTGCCATAGAATAGAGTTCCATAGCAATAGCACTACCCTCTATAGGAAAATTTTCAATAATTCCGTGGGACGTTTCCTATAGGAGGTAGTTTGCCATAGATTTTGGTTAATCGGTGGGGGACTTGCACAGCTAAATAGCATATTCAAAGACAATGACTTCATTTTAACTTTGAAAGTTGTAACACTATCAGTTACAAGAAATGAAATATGAATTTAGTGAATCACCAAAAACATGCAGGTGTAAATTGAATCAAAAACTTGGACATTTCAGCCAAGAAAGCTCGAATAATATTCGAGACTTTTTCATGAAAGACTTTCATTATAATACAATTCATTCCATGGAATTTCCCTTGACAATCAGTTGTGCTTGATTTCCGCTTAAGTTAGAATGATTATTAGTAAATATTCATTCCTTTTGATTATCCAACTTGTTTCATGCTCACTACTTATGTAGGAGAGTCATTTCGGTAGTATATATAATTTTGGTCTCGCAAAATTTTGACCTTAATACTTTAAAAAAAGTGCCTCAAATAATTTTTTGGACCACGGGAACGTAATCTCCGCAAAAAACTGAATCTTTTTCTTTGTAAAAAAAAAATTTTCATTGTATACTATATACTTTTTTTGAGTTCGACACCTCTGCCTATATATATCCCTACTCTATGCTCTGTGGTAAGTATATCTGTAACCCACATATCCCTACTCTACGTATGAAACTGGTCAGTGATACTGGAATAGGTGTTGGTAAAAAAATTTCACTCCAAAAAACTATAAACATGCTTGCGTCATCTGCGAATGTTCAATTGCCTATAAAAAATTAATTTGTTGTAAGTGCAGACTGCCACTGAGAAAATTGAGCAAAATTTGACAACTCCTGTTTAAGAATTCAAGAAAATATCTTTTGTTTAAACTCATCAATCCTAAATAAATAACATTATGAATTATTTTATGAAAAATGTTTGCGTTTTTTTCTTAATGAATCTCATGATGGATGGGTTTCCTACCTTAAAATTTTTTATGGCATTTACTCCCATACTTTCTCACATGAAAATGACAAATTGTTCAATAAATTTTATGATTAGATATTCGACATCATCCTTCGCATGAATACTCCTATCCACTAAATCAGGATATCGAATATTCGATAATGTTTGATATATCCACTTAATTAGCTAATCCATATCCACTCTCCCCACCCCTAATGTTTCTTTTCAAACCGCAATACAACATTCCTAATCAATGAGTAACAATCCTGCCCCCTTAGGCATGTCTCTTAGTGACAAGTTTCCCTCCTCCAACTTCTTTCTATCTTCTGCTCTGTTCTCTGCAAAAAAAACAAAAAAAAAAAAAAAACAAAAAATAAACAACAAAAAAACTAAAAAACAAAAAAAAAAAAAACAAAAAAAAAAAAAAAAAAATCAAAACAACTAAAAAAAAAAAAAAAAAAAAAAAATAAAAAAAAAACAAAAAAAAAAAAAAAAAACAAAAAAACAAAAAAAAAAAAAACACAAACCATACCAAAAAAAAAAAACAAAAAAAAAAAAACAAAAAAAAAAAAAAAAAAAAAACAATAAAAAAAAACAAAAAAAAAAAAAAAAACAAAAAAAAAAACAAAAAAAAAAAAAAAAAAGCAAAAAAAAAAAAAAAAAAAAAAAAAAAAACAAAAAAAAAAAAAAAAAAAAAAAATAAAAACAAAAAAACAACACCAAAAAATAAAAAAAAAAAAAAAGAAAAGAAAAAAAAAAAAAAAAGAAAAAACATGAAAAAAACCAAAAAAAATATAAAAAAAAAAAAAACCAAAAAAAAAAAAAAAAAAATAAAAAAATATATCCAAAGAATAAAAAACAAAAAAACAAAAAAAAAAAACAAAAAACACACACCAAGACAACTACAACCCCCCAGACAGCCCCCCCCAACCCCAGCCCCCCCATCGCCACACCAACACACCACCCGCCACCCCCCCCCCACCCACCCCACCCCCAAACCCTCCCCCCCACACCCCCCAACCCCCCCCCCCCCCCCTCCAGCCCCCCCCCCCCCCCACCCAGCCCCCGACCACCCCCCACACCCCCACCCCCCCCCCCCCACCCCCCCCAACCACCCCCCCCCCCGCCCGCCGCCACCCCCCCCCCCACACCACACCCACCCTCCCCCCTCCCTCCCCTCTCGCGCACCCCCACCCGACCCCCCACCACGTCTCCCCCCTCTGCACCCCCCACCGCCCCTCCAAAACCCCCACCCCTCCCGTATCTCCCCTTCACCCCCGCCCCGAACCGCACCCCCCCCCCACACGCTCACCTCCACCCCTCCAATCCGCCACCTCCCCCCCCCGTCCCCCTCCCGTCCTCCCGCCCCCCCCACATCCCCTACCCCCCCCCCCCACAGCCCCAACCCTCCACAACCCCGCCCCCCCCTTACCCCTCAACCCTGCGACCCTCCCCAACGCTCTCACCCTACCCGACAAGCCCCCACACCCCCCCCCTCGACCCACCCCCAACTCACCATCCTCCTCCTCCATCACCCAGGTGCAAACCCACTCCACCACCCCCCCCCCACCCTACTATAACTCTCCCCCCCAAAAAACAATCAAAAACCCTGAACGTATCATAACTGATCCCCCCATTCCAATCCAAACCCACCCCCCCCCACCCCCCCCCCACTGCGCGTATCCCTCACCATCTCTTTTTGTCGCTGATCAATCATAAGTCCCGTCCTTTCTCTTGGCCCGTTCTCCTTCCATCCGACCTTTCAAGACTTTTCATAGCAGGTTCTCATGTCTTACGATATGTCCGGTCCATCTCCTTTTCTTCCTCCTTGATTGTATCCCAGTAGGCTTGGCACTGATCTTGTTACTGGTGGGGGTCGTTCCCTTCTCTTCCACACAAACTTCGCCTAACAATCTGGACCCTCTGGCAAACCTACCCCCCACCATGCACTTCGTTTACAAGACTTAGGACTTAGGCATTCGTCAGCTTCTTGGTCTATTTCACTTTCTGCATCCGTCTCCAGCTCCACATCTCAAAGGCTTCCAGTCTCCTGATTTCCGCTTTCCGCATAGGCTAGTCCACGTTTCGGATCCATACATAACTACACTCCACACCAGAGTCTTGACCAACTTCTTTCTCACCTGTCGCATTCCACCTATCAACACACTGCAGTTTCCTGAACACGCTCTTTGCTCTTCCAATCCGAATCTGATGTCCTCTTCAGCTGTTCCATTAGCAGTCAGATGACTTCCTAAGTACGCTACTTGTATTCTTCAACCTGTTATAAGTTCGACACTCATTTACCTTGACCAAGAGCAGGTTTCCGGCTGTAAAGTTTGTTCGCATGACCTTGGTTTTCTTTGCATTTAATCTTCATTCCGTAAACTCTGAGTAAAAACACTAGAACACTATAAAATAAAAAAAAAAAAAAAAGGTAAAATAAATAACAAAACAACAAAAAAAATATATAAAAAACAAATAAATGTAAAAAAGAACTTAAACTAAACACCTTCAAACAAAAAAGAAGCCACATGTTACTAACTTTGACAACATACCTCTGAGTAACTAAATATTTCTGAGTATAAATAATAAAAAAAAATAACAAAAAATAAAAATTAATAACACCCCTCACAGTATTGTCCATTATCTTGTGCTGGCAATCATGAGCTTAGTCATCCGCAAATCGCACAGCCGGTGAAAATTTCTCCACCAACTTTGATTCCATCCTCCACATTTTCCAGAGCATTCCTATCATCACGGCTTCCGCCATAGATGGTTGAAACAACAGGTGGTGATATTAAGCATACTCGTCTAACACCTCTCGTCCAATCTCACTAGGCACAGAACATTTCATCGTTGTGGCTCTTACCACTGCTGTTTGTCTCATGTACGGCGTAAGCGATCAGTCTACTCTCTCCAATCCTCGCCAATCCTGGTTACAGGCCTCCCACTCGTCCCTGTATTATTTGAAATTCCTGAATTACCTGAAATTTCTAAAAACTGTCCTGAATTATGAAGTTTTGTCCTGAAAGTCCTGAATATGACGATTTTTCTTACAGTCTTCCTTACCGTTCCAGCTGAAAAATATCATATCGAAAAATGTCTGAACTATGCTTAGAACGGTTGTCAGTCACTCAGATTTGAAATGAATTTGCCGGTGCACAGAAACAAACAAAATGTAGCATTACACATTCATTTTAGGAGTGCAAGGAGTTGAGACGTCCCTGGCTTGCGGATCTGTTAAAGAAACATGAATTCCAAACGATCAAGTTTGATCTGAAATGGTTCCTATTATAGCAAAAGTATCTGACGAACTTGAGTTTTGTTTTTATGTTCTTTTAAGTAGGAAACCCCCCCAGTTTTTTAGGTATAGAATTAGGTGGTTTGAGCTGTCTTGCAAAATTTGAGATGGGCCTAATTTGATGTTTAACCAAATTCCGAGATAAAAAAAATCATTGACAAAAAAATAATGATAATAAAAACATATAAAAATACTAGACGAAATGAGAATCGGAATTCGTCGCTTTGCATAAATCAACTAAGATACAACTATGAGTAGATTTTAAAGTTGATCACGGAAAACGAATTTTTCCCCTAGGAATACTACTTAGCTTGACAGAATGGCTTGCGATCTGCCACTACATAAGGGTACTACTATGAGGGTACCATAGGGATAATGATGCATTAACTCTTTCGCATGGTAACGCAATACCCGAGAGAGGATTTTTGGTCACAACTCCTTGTTGTCAAATAATAGAATGTCCCTGACTGAGGAGTCTACAGTATCGAAAGGATTGTCAAGGATGCTGTTCGCTTTATTTGGTTTCCCCCCCCCCCGTGACTTCTGTCCTATTACAATGAAAAATGATGCAATCCAAGTTAACAGAAACACGCTCAGAGTCTTATACTGGTCAATCTCGACGATGAAAAAGAGAGAAAGCCATTGAAGATGCAAAGTCAAAAAACGATGAATTAAAACGAATGAGATTAGATGCCAAATCAAAAAGGATTCAGCCCATTTGCTGGAATAGTTGAAGGAAACCAAAACACTCATTTAAATCTCGTCACGAAAGTGAAAAATGGCTTGTGCAAAGGCCAATTGATAGCCTAATCAGCATCTAAACTTGAACACTGCATTAAAGTATTATAATTCTTGACTGAATGCTCCCGTTGCACGTTGTGTTATCCGCTGGTAATAATCAGCGCCCTGATGTGAAACATGGTGTGGAATTACAACAGAAGAAGTCATGAAACCAAAGAGCAACTCAAAAAAAGTGGATATTCAACACAGGAAACCGAGCTTGAAGACGGCGCCCGTGTTCTTCCCAAAATAAATTACACAAAACTTTGTTAATAGTGCTGAAAAAACATGAACCTATAATATAGTTAAAAAGGAATTTTGTTTAAATTTCGGATTGCTTTTACCATTTGCTAAATGATTGCCTCTAATATAAAGGGTGGTAAAGTAAACCAAACTGTTAAGGTGCGTTTACACATGGATACTTTTATTGCTGCCACACTAAATTGCACCGTTGTAAACGCTTCTGACACTCTCGTCTGACACTAGATTGCTGACATTTTTTTATTATTGTTGCTGGCACACCGAGTGTCAGTGAAAATATTGCACGTGTGTGTAAACGGCTCCAGACACTTTATGAAAAGTGGCTGCCACAAGTGTCACTGCAGTTGAACGAGGCGCAAACTTTTAGTGGACACTTTTTACCAACAGACTCACACGTGGACACGGCCGTGATCCGTGACACAGAAACCTGACTTCTTCGATGTGGATTTGTTCTTGCTTTTTTGTCATTATCGCCTGTCATTAAATTACTAATGATAGTGCTAATATGCATAGTTCATACATACATTATTTTTCTGTTTTGCTACTTCGACGCACTATTGTGCATACAGATTAACATCAATTTCATAGCTTCATTTTGCTTGGACAGAATTGATTTTCCTGACTGTTATGTATACAAGAAAACTCCACCTGCTTGTGGGAGTATTAAGCATTGTTTGTTGACCTGAAGTTTCCTCACCACCAGACATGTCGTGGGAATTTAGTCGTTGGAACTTTGCAGGTCCGTGTATCCGGTGCGTCAGGTCCGCGTTGACCAAACCGGTGAATAGATAAATGCATCACTCTATTTGAACTGTTTACAGTCAACGCCAATATCAGGCTATTTTCTTATTTCGAGTTCAGTTCTATGTCCATTTTATCGTTGCACATAGGGCTATCAGAACAAATAAAGAAAACATAAATGAAATAATTAGTTTTTTCGCAAAGTAAATCATAATTGGGTTCTCCATATTTTCAAAATACTGACTGTAATGTAGCTGATAGCTGAGAGACATGAGACTAGTGTTAGTGAAAAATCCAGATAGAAAACAAATTATGATAGCAACAGCTGTTTTGATTTGTGCGAGTAATGAAGCTATAAAATGAATAGCTTTCTAGTGCGAAACGTTAAAATATGCATGTCTGATATATTTATTCTTGCACGAAACTTCACCATCGGGTGTCTATGAAGAAAGTCTCGACGATTCCTCTTGTTCGTTGTTAGGTTTTTCGCAGAATCCGCAATATTGTTGCTGCAGCTTTCTTTCAGATTTGGGCAGCATGTTTGCGTCAGGCATATCCCATCTATGCGCCAAGAAAAAACCGTCCTTTTAATTTGAACCATTTTCCCAATGGTTTCTCTGTGTCAAATGAAATCTTTTGGAGTATGCCTCTTTCGCGCCGATTCTTTTCTTCGTCATGAGATAGTGTGTGCAGTAACACAAGAAGCCAGTACAATCTCATAATTCAGACCGATATTCGCCGTTCACGCCTTTTGGTTGTTTCTTGTCCGGTCGCAGAGTGTGTCGCTTTCTGCGATGACATCGTGAAGAATAAGTGTCGACCTAAAAGTGTCCAAGTGTAACCGCTCCATGCAATCATCCAGCCAATTTTCTGACTCGTTCATATGATGCGATAAAATGTCAGTAGCAATTTTTGCTCGAGTGTCAGCAACTTTTTAGTGTCAAGTGGTAAACGGCTTCCCAGGTCGCTTCGAGAGCGCTGGTAAGAGAGGGCAGACGGACGGGTCGGTAACGGGCCGCTATAAATGTGTCTGCTAATGTGGACGTATGGATGATGGGCTACGTCGAACGCGCGCGGTGTTCAAGGACTCGCGGGGGCGGAGCCTCGCGGAGGGCAAGCAGGCCGGAGAGAGAGCGAGATCGGTGGCTCGGGCTGTGCCAAGGCGGCACGCGACGGCCGAGTTCAGGGGCGGCGGAGGAGGGCACGCAGCGAGTAAGCGTCGATTAAGCGGGAGGGGGAGAACCGCGCGATAGAAGAGTAGAGGGGCGGTGCTGGTGCGCAGGAGGAGACGGCTGCGGGTGAGCCGGTCGGAGCCGTAACTGACCGGTTACCGAAGTAGCGGCGTGTAGGCCGTTCGCCGCAGCCAGGAAACACCAGGCGCAAAGGAAAGACGGCGTATACCGAAGGTGCGCTGCCGTACTCGGGCGAGCAGGACGAGGCAGTAAATCACGGAGCTCGAGCTCAAGAATGGCAAGTCGGGCGGCGAGGACAGCGGCTTTAGAGCGGGCGAGAAGAGGTCGAGAGCGGCGACCGAGTCAGTGGCCGCGGTGCGCAAGAATCCGTGTGCAAGTGAGTTGGACAAGGGGCGCCTAAGTCTCTGCTGCATCTCGCGCAGCGGTGCTGCGAAAAGAGGGCCAGCCGCGGATGGGTTGGTGACGCGGCACAGGGAGCGCTCGGACTAGGGGAAAACCGATACGCAAGCAGGCGGGCGCGGCGGCCCGAAGGCAACGCGTCACACGAACCCCGCCACGACCGACTACGGAGGGCGGACGAGAGACTGGAGTAGGTATCGGCAAAAGGGGACGGCGTCTAACCGCCAAGGGTCCCGAGAAAGAAGCGGGCGGAGAAAGGAGGAGGAGGACGAAGGGGGCCTAAAGGAGGAGGGGGTGTCGGAGAACGAGGCGCGTGCGCGACGGCAGAGGCATGAAGGGAGAGTCGGATCTCGACAGAACAGGGCCTGAATCATCGAGGCTCGAGGACCGGATCCGAAGTAAATGGGGGCGGCGGAGGAGAGGGAGAGACGAGACGGAGATGACAGGCATCCGCGGCTGTAAGAAAAGGAACGAGAGGACGCTAGCGTTAGGTTCTAATCACGCCAGCGAGCGGCTTCGGGAGCCGCAGCCCTCAGGGATCTGAAGTAGTACTGCGGGCCAGGGTAAGAGGAGGCGAGGCAAGGAGCTCTGGAGCGGCATGGAGGCGGTAAGCGACAGGGCGACGGGCTCGGTCGGACGGTGATTCTCGGGCGGGCCGGGAGCGATTCCTACTTCCCGTCTTTTAAAGTTCGGGAGTCGCAACTCTCGTCTGGGGCGGAAAGCGCGGCCAGAGGCGCGGGCCGGGTCGGTCGAGCTCCATCCGACGTTAAGCTGACGGGTCTGGCCCTGACTAACGTCCTTCACTCCTGCCTTCTCTTACCTTCTTCGCTTTTCTCTCACATTCTGCTTTCTACTTCTTCCTTTCCTTCATTTTCACCTTGTCTCCCTTTCTTACCATCGCTTCTTCTAACCTGCCATCTGATTGCATAGGTGGCAGCAATAAAGTTAGTCAGTCAATAAAGTGTCACCTCACGTGGTGTAAACGCGCCCTTTTAGGGATGGCTGGAGGCTGCTGCGAATAACAATTGTATTGAAATTGGTCCTGAAATTGAATGATTTTTAAATCCTGAAATTGAAAAAAAAGTTGCCGTTGGAGGTCTGGTGGGTTTACGCCCACCCCCATAAGTTTTCTTCCAGAGAGTTTAACTCACTGTCAAAGGCCGTCTCGTAGTTCACCAAAGTCCAAACATATCAAATTTACCTTTTGAACTCCGATTCTTCGCTGCAGCCCAAACACCTAACTACTCCAATTGCTCTCCTTTGTTTCTCTCATCCGAAATCCGAACTGGTAATTTCCCATATACTCGAGCTCGGCACCTTCTTTTCGAGTCGCTTAGCCAGTATTCTTAAGACACCACCTTTGATTCATAGTGAAATCAGACTAATAGTTTCGGAATTCTTCTCACCGGACCGCTTTCTTTTCTTTTCGATGGGAAAAAAGCGCTTTGTAAGGGGGGGGGGGGGGAAATCTTTCGGCCACTCTCCTTCATTGTAGATCATTTTACACAACTCGATGAACTTTTTCTTTGGCTCTCCTGTTAGTGTCTGTATGAAGTCCGCCGGGATCCCATCCAAACCTACTGCCTTATTCTACTCAAACTACTTTGGGGGGATTGGGTCTTCAACCTCGCTGCTAATCACCTCCGGTCCAAGATTGTCTGTCTCAACTTGTTCATCTTTTTCCAGCTCAATCGTCTTCGGCTTTTCCTTTCCACCGTACAATTCTTCAATGTAAAGCTTCCATCTTTCCTTGACTCTATCGAAATCTGTGTAGAGCTCATCATCTTGACTGATGATTGCTGCCATTTTCATCATCCTATGTTGCTCACAGTCAGATCCTTCACCTTACGATACAACTGGTCCAGTTTTCTTCTCTTCTCCAGCTCTTCAATCTCACCGCATTGATCACTGAACCAATTCTCCTTTGCTTAGCCAGTTTGCCCAGCCCTCCTCACAGTCGCTCACATGTTGCGAGTGTCACAGTCAGATCCTTCACCTTACGATCTTGAAGAACAACTGGTCCAGTTTTCTTCTCTTCTCCAGCTCTTCAATTCACCGCCATCGATCACTGAACCATTTCTCCTTTGCTTTGTCAGTTTCGCTCCTCAGTTTCATTGTTCAATCTGCGGTACATCTTTCGTCCATCCTTAGTCACTAATTTCTTCCATTGTCTTCTCTCCTCCATCTTCTCCAGCATTTCATCTGTTACCCAAGGCTTCTTCGAACTTTTCTTGTCATTAATTCCGACCGATTTCTTGGCTCCATACAGCATGCCGTCTTTCAGTAGTTGTCATCGCTCTTCTACTCCAGTTGCTTCGGTAGCTGCCCTCTCATTGACCTTCACAACCTCATTGTTGAACTCAGAGCGCGGGACCGTTTCTCCTCTTTCAACGCATTCTTCTTCTGCGATTGTCGTAGCTGTTTCAGTTGGAGTTCTTTCTTCATCATCACCAAGTTGTGGTCAGAATTCACAGCCACGCACGCGCATCTTTCACACTGTTCTTATAGTGTTCCGAGTCCAAGATGCAGTCCAACTGAGTGATTTCGATTTCGACCTCCAGGAGCCTTCCATGTATACTTTTTCTTTTCGGATGCTTGAACCCAGTATTCATTACTGACAAGTTGTTTCTGCTGCAGAAATCAACGAGCAGTCTTCTCTCTCATTTCGTGTTCCCAATCCATGACCTCCGATAAGTCTTTTCCCTGCCTTGTGCGTTAACGAAGATATCGGGCGATCTCTATACATTGTAAGATAGGAGCTACCATAGATATTTCGTGTTGATCATAGATGTTTTTAATTTCCAAATTTCACGCGAGTTTACAGTCTTTACATCTTCCGCTATAAATTAATATTAGGCTCTAAATATCTTTGTTCCAATGTGTTAGGCCATCATGGTCAGCTCTACCAACCTCTCTTCTGCCCTGAAGAACCAATTGGAGGGACGCATCCAACCAGGATAAGCTGTCTGATGCTAGGGTAGATGTCCACATAGGCATGGCTGAGATTCCTCCATTCCTTCACATATTTAGGAATTTCATGTACACCATTATATGTAAGTGTTAGGTTGATGTTATAGAAAAAGACGTGAGTGTTCCAGTTTGAGAATTTCTTGAAGAGATTTTCCTTTCAAAATACAAGTTGAAGGCAAGTTCCTAACAATATTTCAACAGAATCGATAATAAATTACAAATGAAATGGCTGAACATTATTCGAAATCTAAGTATAGGCTTTTGGGCAACATTTGGGTCTACGCTACCTGAACAGGCATGGGTTTCAACCACATGAACTATGAGGGAGGGGCTTAAACCCCATGAACCCCTCCCCTGGATACGCTGCTGATACCTAACGCGTTCAACATTCGAAAGCAAGTCTTTGAAATTTTAAACAGTGAATCATTAAACTATTTACGAAAAGGATGAAAAGTTTTCAAAATTGTGTAGCGAATGGTCACGCGAATGTCTTCGACTTGGTTTTCAAGGAAAACTTCGCCACCAAAATACTAAGTCGGATTGCAAGGACACTTGGAATCAATTGCATCAACAATCAGACACAAAACTTTCAGAAACACGTCGATCACGATTAGCATGACGGCTGATCATCAAACAACCGGAAACCGGAATTCAAGTGTGGGTACATCTATCAAGCAATTGAGCAAACAGAGGCTAGCAAGTAATGTTTGATTCAAATATGTGATGAAGAATAAAGAAATGAGAAAGTAAAATTAATACACAGAAAATACATACAATAAAGAGAATGATGTGTTTAACTAACTTGGAATTCGTACAGTAAAATGTATGAAATCAAATTTTTAAATAATGTCTTCACATCACCGGAATTGAAAGTGAAGCACGATTTCCTCCGTCACTCAGTCTGGTATACCGCGTTTATTTAGAAATCCTTCATAATAGTTTCCATCGTGTTTCTGAATGCTCTTTTGTGTCTGATTGTTTAGCTGCTTGTCTGTCTATTGATCAAATGAAAAAATGTGCTCAAAGTCCGACGTCTACTGACGTGATCGTAGCTGGTAGACGACAGCTGAAGTCGCTCGGCGACTGATCATTCGTCATGCAATAAAATAGTGAAGTCCTTCCTTGCGTGTGTTTTACAACTTTGTCATGAATGTAATGCAAGATTCAGCGAGCATATAGACTTACTATGAAAGTTCTACCATCGTCTCTTCGCATTGTGAACTCATTTCAGTAACATCAAATCATTTATCGAAGTATTTGAAATGGCAGTGTTGTAATAGCGTCTATAGTTCCACATGTAGGTCAAGATATTGTGCCAAATTCTCAAGTTCAACGGTAAGGCATTTGACGCGATGAACACTGGAGTCCTAAGCATCAGCTAAGAGTGACACCTATGGGAAGAGAGTGGTCTCCTCTTTTACGCGAATACTAGCTTTTTTCCTAGATGGACAAGCTATTGAAATGTATGTAGCGACTTATTGATTATATTGACAAGTTCTAGAGCAATTTTGTAGAATTCTTCCAGAATCAATTTTGATCAATCGATTAATTTACTTTGTATATATTAAATAAGTAGAAGTTTGTGTCTGCGACTGAGGTGCAATTTGTCTCAGCCACAGGCAATTAATCTTTCCATTTCTTTAATGAATCGAAACGACCGATGGTTAGCGTCAATTCTGTTAAATGTTGGCTTATGACAGAAGTCATGAACCACATTTATTGTCAAACTGCCCCAAAGAAAGCCACGAAACAAAGATTTTAGTTCGAAGGTCAATTATATAAATAATTGCAGTTCGTGGAGGTAGGCTGAAATAGGTCACTTTCAAATTGTAGGAGAAAATCGATATTCTGACTCAAATTTCAACAGAGGCATATTAACACTCTGCAAGTATAGGCCTACTGATCAAATGCAATAGTTAGCGCATCTTAAACGAAACAAACTTTTTTTCTTTCAATTTTCATGTTAAACAATGTGCGCCATTAGCTACTTTCAAGCACTACTAGTAAACCTAATTAATTGATGATTATATCATAACTGAGTAACTTCAACTAGGAGCATGCATGCTGGTAATGCTGTCAGAATATTCACACATTTATTTATTACTATGACTATTTTAAGTGAAATAGTCATAGTAGCTAGGCCTACGCAATTTAGTGTTGTCAGATTATTTGTGCATGGAACAATTTCAAGCATTAACATTAGCATGGGATCTATACTTGAAGAAACTATCGCGTATCGATCAGCGTTCAAATGACCATTTTTGTAGCGAGTGCAATAGCAATGAGCGTCATGGCACTTATTTTGCAAAAGTCGTATATATTAAGAACTAATGAGAGTATCTTCCAAATTCTTCTTCGATGGTTATTTTGAAACGCTTACTGTGAACCTACAAGATGTTCACAAATGCTTGCTCGGAGAATTGTTTTCTACACGTGCTTCAATTTAACAGTCTGAAAAGCCGATGATATTTTAGGCAACGAGCACATCAAAGCCATAATTTCAGTCTCCTGACCAGATAGTTTATCTACTTAAATCCAGATTGTTGCCCAGGTTTAGTAGCCGGTATCATCAGAGACAATAATCAAAAATTGTAGGGTTTGCTTTTAAGTGGAGACACGAATAATAGTTAGAAAAGCGACTATAATGTAACGAGCCTTATCTGTATGATTTTATATGTAATATTAAATACGTTTGATCATATTTATTAAATAGCAAAAATGTTCGATTAGAAATTAGGGGTTGGTTGACCAGTACTTCAAACCCGTGTCTAAAAAAGTGATGTCGCTCAAGTGTCTAATTCCAAAATATTTCAAAATAGGCAAGTAGTTTCCCGGAACCACAATCCATGTCAGTGACAACTGCTATCGCTGTTTAATATCAAATGATAATGATATTAATTATTGTGTTTTGTTAGAATTTTAAAATATGTAGACATTTGAATATTTACAAATGCATTGTCGCTCACGTTTTTCTGTGTTCAGCATCTGCATCTTTATTTACAGTTTGATAATATTTATTTGCACATGCACGTGTAGTGAGATAGATCATCTTAACACTGAGTTCACCATTCTAAATAATTTCTTGCATGATGGCGTACCACATTTATTTTTCAATGATTTATCGTTTCTGCGTTCATAGTGCTCTGAGCGTCATGTACAGAATATGATAATTAATCTAATCGATTTTCGTCCTCTAGCAGTTAATTCATTTGAAAAAGCAATGAGTACTTAGTAGCCATATTATGAAGATGAATGACCTAAATTCAATCTTAAGATAAGTTTTAGAAAATCTTATCGTATTTTATTGTTGCTAGCGTCTTTGAAGCGCATACTCTCTAATAGCAAGTGTAATTGGATTAAAAAGTTCACAATCTTATTGATTTGTTTATGTCATCGATGATTCGCTGAAATTTAATTTCATACAAATCAGTGATTTCTTTGCTAGAATTACAAATCTTTATTACAGATGACTGACAACAAAGCAGCTGCCCAGAAACCTGAACTTGGCATTCTCGAAGAAGATGATGAATTTGAAGAATTTCCAGCAGAAGGTAGATTATGATTTAGAAATGTTCTCAAGCCAATAATCAAACAATGTAAATTATGCGAAAATAATTAGTGTTGGAATAGTTCAATAGTTTTTGTGACTAGCGTGAATGCTATAAGTACTCATGAAACTATTTAGGATCATCAGAATATAACGAGGGATTAGAATTTTTCCACGGGGGCCATAAGAAATCTGCCTATTGTAGATATTATTTTTCCTTTTTGGGGGCCCTTGGAAATCTGAATTTCTCCCGATGCCCCCGTTACCTCATCTTCATCTCTGTATAACACTATTTTTCTTCAACATTAAGTCAGAAGAGCAAAGAATATCGATAACAAATTTACTTTGATGGCCAAATGTCGCTTACTCACCTGGAAGACGAGCATACTTGTGTGCAAGCCACTTGAAGTTCTACATCCTAACAACTGTGCACCAGGTAGATTGACTCTTACTTACATATTGTCCAATTTTTTAGTCCTTGTTATCAGGTTTGGGGTTGAACGAAAATAATCGACAAGTAAAGATAATGTTTCAAGATGCATGGAAATTGTTAGGGAAGGATGACTTGTGGAAACATGCATAGAGGAAGCGGAGAATGATGGGAAGAAGTGTAACTTACTTGCTTTACGTCTCTTCTTCCCGGTACCGTGGCTGGACAAAGTCGCGATGACCGGTCTCCATTTTGAACGATCTAGAGCAATGTCTTCTGACACCTCTAGAGACTCCAGTTCCTCATGGATACAGGCTTGCCAAGTCTTCTTAGGTCTTCCAGGTGGTCGTCGGCCATCGACCGGCAAGTGGTAGACTTCACTGATGATGTCATCCGTGGCCCTTTTCACATGGCCAAACCATCGGAGACGTCTTTGCCGCAGATGAACTGGAAGTTCGGGCAAGCCGCTACCTCTCGCTACGCTATTTCTTCGCTTGAAATTTTATCTTTCAACTTGACCTCTGCCATGTACCTCATCATTCTTCCGTCAGCACTTCTCAGAAGCTCGACCACCTTCATTTTGAGTGGCCATGTTTCCGCGCCATAGATGAGGGCCGATCTTATACACAACTCATACACGTGCTTCACAATTCAATAGAATGCCTTTGTTGGTAAGAAGACTGGGCAATTCTCTCCACTTCATCCACGAAGCCGCGAAGCAAGTCCGAATCGCTTCGTCTGCACCTGCTTCGGAGTCCACGACATTCCGAGGTAATTGGATGAATGCTGGATGTGATATTTAGGAAGCCATGTGATACCATGGCGCTCATTTTCAAAAAAAGACATACTGATTATTATGTAGCTATCTCCAACACTGACTTTGTCTTGGAATGGATTGCATTGAGAAATATTTGCCTGTATATAACCCTACTGCATTAATAGAAGGAATGCATTGCCTTCATTGAAGTTATTATTTTAGCTAATCATCAACATGGCATTTAACTTAACTGCATTTAGCTAGGAATTGTGAGCGATATCTAAGTTTTATTTTCCGGCATTTTGAAAATTAAGCAGTTCAGAATTTACAAATTTGACCATGTCACTGAGAAGTCGTGCCTTGATTTCGCAAAATTGCAACAGAAATGTGTATATTAGACACTTCAATGCAGGATGTAATCGAAATCATTATTGTTCACTCATTGATGGATGCTATGGCGAGCTGCTGACGGATTGTTTATTTAACGTAGGCCTTACAACCTCATTGCTGCTATTATATCAAACTGATCATTTTCTGTTGAAAAATTTGGTCTTCAAATTAGAAAATACAGAAGCATTATTAGAATTTAAAAATAGCTTGCTCTCTGCTCTTTTTACAAGGATCTCTATGCGCATGATGTGCGTTCACCATTTTCACTCAAATTTCTTTTTCGTGTCTTGATGCATTATTTTTACGTTTTACTGGATTTATTGAAGTCTAATTACGATATCTACGAAGGTTATAAGACAAGAAAAAAATGCTGATGTCAGAAATCAGACTTGCATTCAAAGAGTGCTTCCAAACATCTCATCAGATTAAAATTAATTGATTGATATCTTAAAATTATTCAGCATTGACATGCTAGCTAGTGAATCTATGTACAAGAAGTCTTCTTCATTTATTCCTCTTCCCACTTCGATGTCGGGGTGAAAAATGTCATCCCCTCAACCTTAGATGATGGATAGCTTGTTACCTTTCTACAGATGAACCTTGTGCTTCAGATAGTAGCAGCTCTTCATATCCCAGGAACATTTTTTTCGAAAAGACATTTTCGTTCACTGGTCACTGTTTACCTCCGAGTAGAGGACGACCCTGGCGGCCTCATGGCAACGAGATTTCCACCGAGACCGATCCGCTCTCTATCATACGATCTTCTCCAGGCGTCCTCCGAGTTCGCCCTTAACCTCGTTCTTCCATCCGGTTCACGGTCTGCCTCTCCTCTTTCCATCCATCACTCCCAGCATCATTGTCTTCTCTAAGATCTCCTCTGCTCTGAGAACGTGACCATAAAACACTATCTGCCGGAGTAGCACCATCCAGAGGTACAGGATGTCGTCAGACGCGCAAGATCGCTTTATTTGTTACTTTCTTCACCCAAGGGATTCGCCGCATCTACCGCCAGTACCACATCTCAAATGCTTGAATCCTCTTGCGCGTGTCTAACGTCGTCCAAGTTTCTGCTCCGTACGTGGCGACTGTGAAGACCATCGACTGAACTACCGTCTTCTTCGTGTGGATAGAAATATGATCCTCCCAGATTCGCCGAAGACATCGCAGACTAGTTTCGAATAACGGGTTTGAATCCATTGCTATTTATCAGAGGAGTCCCGTCAAAACAGATCTATGTTTTATACGCAGTTCATTTTTTATATTGCAGACTGGGCCATCGTCAAGCGTCGCAAGATCTCAGGTCTGCATGCTCCGTCGTCTGTCACCAAAGATCCAAGAAAATTGAAAGTCGTCACACGGTCCAAATCCTCACCGTTGACCTCAAAACTGCCAGAGTCGTTTGGGCTTGTGCACACGCACTGGGTCTTCTTGACGTTAAGTCGAAGGCCCACCTTCCTGGTTTCATCTCTTACTTTGAGGAGCATCTGTTTCAGATCCTCCGTTACTAGACCAAAAATTTCTCTTAAAAAAAATCGTGAATTAGAATCACAAATTTCTGTAGCGGTGTTTTTTCGTTTTCTCAAAATTGACTCTCGTGATCTCAAATTTGAAGACAGTTATTGCTTAGATTTAAGCTGCAAAATATACGAAAACGTTTTTATTGGTAATACGCGATCTCATCTCTCTATGTGTAGCTCCGCCGATTAACTTGTGGATATAGCTGACCTCTCTTCATCTTCACTTCATAGTTGAACTGTAATATATGACTGCAGAAATGGAATAGTATATTTGTAAACCGCTGTGTGTGTGAAGTTCTTGCTAAATTGATGAATAATTTTGGCATTTCAGACTGGACAGGTATTGAAGAGGATCCTGATGACATCACAGTTTGGGAGGACAATTGGGATGATGACACCGTCGAAGATGATTTCTCAAAGCAGTTGAGGTAAACATTTTGAAGATTTTCAAGCATGAATGCTGATTTAAGTCGACTTGTTACTTTCCATTTTGAGCAAGATTTCTGAAATGGCGAAAGAAATATGTTTTTAGCATCAATGAAAAAGTCAGCTTAGTGTACTTAAAAGAAACAATAACAGCAATACACTGATAGCTTATAGTTAATGATGTTAGTCCTATTAACTGGGGGACACTGCACCACATTAAGACGAACAAATAAAACTAAATTACTTCTCTACAAGGAGGATGAATGAGCAAATGATTGTTTAACGTCACTACTCCCCCATACTGGGGACTTGGACGGTGCTGACATAGTCTCTTATTCCGGATGCTCTTCCCGACGACTTCGAATGACACTTTTGGGGCTCGACCTCTTGACCAGAAGATCGCTAACCCAAGCAAGAAATAAAGTCTCCAAAAACATTTATTGAATATTGTGTAGAAATATATGTAACTGAACAATTACGCGAGCACTTTCGTTGCCTCTCTTCAAGCCCATACCGGCCGACGTAGTGAAGTTAGCTAGAACATAATTATAAACAATTATGATGGCAAGGAATTGCTGAAACTTGTAGTGCTCACGTCAAAACTGCGTTTTTGATACCAATAATGATAAACATTCACGTAATGTGAGATGAACCAATGAATTTAAGACATGACGTCACTATGTATAAATGACAGACAAGACAATACACGTGTAGATGAAGTGACAGAAACCTTTATGCTCTTTAAATCGTCAATTGTCTTATTTTATCGAACATTGAGTTGACATGTTTGATTTTTATATGGCTTACTTTTAAAGCAATGATTCTTACTTTTCAGGGCTGAAATTGAGAAACAAGGTTTCAAAGCATCTATCCCAGAAATCTCAGTGCAGCAGTCGTAAAAGTATTGAGTGATCCTGTTAATCAGACCATCAGATCCACAAGTTTTGTAACGTTGAAATAAATATTGACGAAATTTTCTCGTTCTTGATACACGTAGTAGCCAACCATGTACAAGGAATGTGAAGGAAGTTATTCCGCGCTTTATTAGAGAAGAAACTTTCATCATATGCATGCGTGTAATTTTCCTGCTAGAATGCTTTTGTCAAATTTTTACTCATCTTTATTTTAAGAATTTAAGTCTAGTGTCTATTTGCGGTTTAATTTACAGTTTAGAACCGTCACTGAAATGTCATGATTAAAGCTGTATTTGTCATCGTGCTTTTCTGGGAGGTCAATACAAATCTTCACTGAAATAGACAGTCATAAATAGTTGCAGGAAGTTTGTCATAAAGCTGCTACTAAAATCAGTTATTTTATGACAGGTTGGCAAGAAAATCGTAGAAATCCTCGTCTGCTTGCTGCTTTGTGTTTCTACCAGACGTTCACGCGATTAAGAAAAAAAGTTTACTGATTAGCTGCTGTTAAAAATGAATTTCTTTTTTTCAAAATAGGCTTTTCATTTGAACACCGAACTCGTGTAATGATTGTATCGAGAAAGCCAATAACCAAACAGGTTGAAGAGAAAGCATCCCGGATAATTACTGGTTATTAATTAATCAAACATTAATTAAAAAGACTGCAATATTAGATTGAACTTTTGAACTGAAATTTAAAGTTGCAAATAAAAGGTCCAAGTAAAAAGTAGATCAATAGTTTTGAATTACTATTTATAGTACAAAGATGAACTAGTCCGGGCAAATGGCTATCTCCAACAGAAAGTTCACTCGTCAAATACTCGTCTTATACAGTGGCTGTCAAATATTCTCAGTGATGCTGGTAAAGGGTACTGGAAGGACTTTATTAATGGCACCTCTGCCTTTTTATACATGTCTTAGACACTCTAACTCTATGTTTTTTCGATATAAAAATCGTTGCAAAATCTACAAGTGTATTGGTTAGGAGGGGGACGCCATGTATCTCGATACACTCAGAGCCTGTAATAGGACAGGACTAAAAGTCCTCGACTTCGTGGATTCGTTCAAGAATTGAATCCTGGTCCTCCCGTCACCAGACAAACACTTTTCCGGAAGACGGATGAATCGTTTGAACATTATCACATGTTGTCGGTGTAGATCGGTGATACGCATTGTTTTGTCTACTAACTCTGCAGTCGGGAGGCTTTGTTTCTATGGAATCGTGTTTTTTGGTCTTCTATGTTATGTGATCTAATAGCATTTCTGGCAAATTTTATCAAAATTTCAATCTGTCGCTCCAGACACTGACAGATTTTGTTAGTGGATACTTGAAGGGCTTTTCTGCCCTTGAAGAAACGTGACAGTGCGAATGTCTTGACCTCAAAATTTCAACCGATAAATCCAAGTTACCGAATGCCAAGTTATCTCTATTCATCTGCCAAGCCCGTTCATTAAAAATATGATGTTCGATGTTGCAGTAATGTGTACAGTTGGATGTCGACTTTCACCAGAAGTCTTGCTGGAACAGTTACATATTGTAATGAACTTGTGTGATGAGGTTGTTTGTTCTGTGATGAAAGTACAATTGTGAATTTATTGCGCACAACAGCTGCTTATTGTTGAAAAGTTACGAAATCAATTGAAAGGATTCTATAACATGATTCGAGATAATGACTCATGCGATGAAAAAGTTCAAAGATGCACTGTAAATCACTTAGTGTGGTGTTTTCCTCAAGACACCTCAATATCAGGAAGTCTCCATAAGCAACAATGAACTCAACTCCCAGCCATTGTAAAGCTCCTATCAGTCAAAGTGGAAGTGTCAGTTGGGCGAAATTGTCGGAAAATGAGCAGATTGCCAACTCGTCTTGGCACAGTGTAGAACTACATAATCAGATTTGAACAATTTCAGTTCCACGGCAGCCGTAGACACTACGCTTCGCCCTTGACGAACTCGCATGTCCGCTTAGAACGGCCCCAACTGCTCAAGCCAGCATTTCTCCTGGCTTTGCCATGTGGTTGATTTATCATAAAAAGCTTGCTGGGTACCATTTTACTAAGGATTCGGATGGAAAGATGGCATTAAACTTGAACACTAAAAGCACGAAATTGCATGGCACTCTGACATTATTTCATTTCAACCCCAGACTTTTAGCTCCCTGTAAAATAAATACAGAACCACCTGGTTTTGGTCACGACCGTGATGAACATTGTATCAAGAATCCAAGTATATACAGCAGGAGCCGATCAGTCACATTTTGATGTTTGCGATTGATGCTTGGCAGATGTTTGCTGATCATTTCTCATTTTGAAAGGCTAATCAGAGTCGGTTTGAATTACTTATCAAGCAAATCTGCATAAAAGTTGTCAAGATTGATGTTTAGGAACTGACAGAATCTTTTCCCAACATTGCTAATTATACTGGGCGAATAAAGCAAACGTGTCTACACAAGAGTAGACCAATAGACGGGACTTTTGTCCATTCAACAAATCTCCCGCTTTCCCATTTCCTGTTTTATGTAGAGTTCATACTTCTCCTACCTTTCGTTTTATGTCCCTTCATAAAAGTTAAGAAAGTAAGATATTGACATGAATTCGGTGTCCTGTGCCTTAAATGGTGCTTCTTGCAGGATGGCACAGATGCGACCTCAATAAATGTCGATATTAGAGTTCAATTGACCCGATCGCATGTAAGCAATTCGTGGCTCAGCTGGTAGAGCAGAGGTCCAGTTAACCTGCGTCGTAGCTTCGAATCCTGCAAGCTGCACATTTTTTGGGCAACTTGCTCTATCATTTGTTTCATTTCATTCCATTGTTTAAGTGAACCTATCAAATTGTGAAGTTAGATTATAGAAAGTTGATAAACGTTCCTTATTGATTGTTGGCTTAAGTTGTGTGATTGTTTTTGACGTTTATTTTTGTTGCATCTCGAGTGTTGGTCAGTTTACTAATGTAACTGAACTGAAAACTTCCGATGTCGCCACTGTGCCTGTTTATTAGATGTTGGCAAAGGCGCTAGAAGTGTACTCTAGTCCGGCCGTCAGAACGAGTTTCTGCATGGAACCACGCCGAAAATGAGACTTTCATAGAATGATATACATCATTTTCCTACTACGAATCTGCGCGTCTGCCGAGTTCTAGCTAGTCTCTCTTGTCAGACAGGATTAAAGAAAAACACATGTTAATCCAATGGGACGCAGATTGTAGTTTTTGGTAAAAATGAAATTTTCTATGTTTTCTCTTATCAACTGAAAGGCACTTTGTCTGGAGGCTCGATTTGTCTTTAGATCATTTCTTATCATGTTCATGAATATTTGTGTATGAAGCTACATACATTCAGATTTGGCAGGCCTCCAACTGTCCGCAAACACTAGCTTGTTGGCCCACTTTACCCACATTCAACCACATTCTCGCATACATCACCGATCAGAAGCATGGTAATATCACATCATATGATAAGAAATGACCTGAAGACATTCCATGTCAAAAATTATGGCTCTAGATTTGGTATTTATTAGTTGCCAAGAGAAAACACAGAAAATTTTATTTTTGCCAAAAACTGCGATCTGCCACCCATTTGTTTTTGTTTGATAGTCTCTGACAAGAAGAGGAACTAACTAAAACTCGGCAGACGTTCGGATTCGTTCCAGCTGTTTTGCAGATAGAAGAATCACTACAAAGTCTACTACTGCTTCTATAGACTTTGTGTCTTTCTCGGGGAAATATTGTCGAATTGTTGGAATTGCAAATTCAGCTATTACTTCTGTGATTAAATAAGAATTAGGGTCAGGGTGTAATTACACATATTCTTAAATCAATAGTGATGTGGCTTTTATTCAGTGCAAGATGAAACGTAAAGGTTGCATGATCTCCATATAGCGAGAACAATCCTGAGAGGAAGAGTTCACTACTATGTATGCAGATACTCAACTGCTGTCCATGTTTGACCGCATATTAATTAGATAGTTGTGTTGATGTTGAGAGATGTGAACTAAACCTGTTGATGATTCCCGATATAAGATCAAATGGCGTCTTCAGGAGTATTACTATTTTTCAAATGAGAGTGCATTTCCTGATAGTTCGATTCACATAAAGACTTCGAGGCAGCATTTATTTATTATTTATAGCACGCGGTTGACAAAACGACGGAAGATCATCGCAACCTTATCCATAATGATAACGTGTCTTTTGGAATCTATTACTCCTAACTCAAATTTGCATGTCTAAAAATGACATGAGATATGAGGAAACACATAACCTTTCGCACCATGCGAGTCAGTTACAATGAAGCAAATAACTAATCATTGTTGATACTGGGAACGCATGAGGCGAGCCATTCCCACATCATTGTGCTGAGTACTTACAGTGAATGCAGTGTGGACATAGACGTCTTGAGCTTGGATGGGTACTTATGGGCTATCTCCCCCCTCAGGTTTTCAAATCTGTCTAAAATCTGGAAAAATGAATCAATCGTCACCAAACTTCAAGTAGACGTACTTAGGCATATTTTCTACCCACATGCAAAAATTTACGCAGATCGGACAAGTACTTTTTGCATTAGAGACGATAACGTGAAGTGTAGCGATGCGAGCAACTTGATCTAACTTCGTTTGTCCGACGCATTATTGCTACTCGTGTGTGCATTGTTCTCTCTCCCTCTTCGTCTCATCCACTGCTATTTGAAATCTTCCCACGACCATCACCTTGCCACACCTTCTTAAAGTTAAAAATATTGATTTAGAGGATGTGGCCTGGTTATCATCACTTCACGAATTGTCGCGAAATTACTTTGTTGATTTCAAGTGCTTTCTGCTCAGACGATGAGGTTAGAAGAAGTCAGATCAAACTGCAGACATCGCTGCACTTCAAGTGATCGCCCCTAATTCAGAAAGTACTTGTCTGATTTGCACACATTTTGGTATGTAGGTAGAAAATATCCTCACTTACGTGTGTTTGAAGTTTTGTGACGATTGATCAATTTCTTCGGATTTTACACAAATTTGAAAACGTGGTGGGGGAGATAACACATAACACCCTTGGATGAATCATAATGCATCTTCACGCGCTTTGGCTTCAAGTGAGAAAAAAACGACGAACCGAGAAACTAAACAACCATTTTCCTCATTTCTTAGCCTTTATTTGCTAAAAATAGGGAAAATAATCGAAGACATTTTATTTTGATCGAGGGAAACAGCGACCATGTAATCATTAAGATTTCTTACGAAAGCTCATAAATGTCATGGTTCTCAAGTTAATGGTCTGTGAGTTAGATTGCAATCTTATTTGACTTGCTGATACTTCATTCTTCATTTTACAGTGATGGATCCCAGAAAGCTTCGTGAAATGTTTCAAAAACAGCCTCCAAAGGTTGACAGAAACAGGGAACGGGATCAGACTAAATTCACAAAACATAAGAAGAAAAAAATGAACGAAGAGAAGAAAGGAGCGAAGAAGCAGAGCTCTGTCCAATTTCTGAAATGTAATAGAAACGCTTTCGTCAACAAGAAGAAACCAAAGCGATTATTGAAATCCAAAGATGACGAGTTCAAAGACCTTCATCGCGTTTCTTCAGTCAAAACCAAAGATGAATACCGAAAAGCATATGCGACAGTATCTGCTTCGGATGCAACACATCTATCGAAAATTCGGCAAAAATGAAGAAAATTCAACTGCTGATCAACTTAAAGGCTCTCAGTAAGTGTTTCATTGTGTACAGGGATTCATGTAGATGGGTTGGGCACTTGGCCATATATTTGATTAGGTGCCGTTCTTGTTTTTAATTAGTTTCATTAATCAGAAGGATTTTACTTGGATTTCATCTTCAGATATATTGAACTGTTGCAAGATCTAGGCTGTCGATAGAGCTCGAAATTTTCCGGTGATTCCAGGATTTGTAGGATTTTCATGATAATTATTAGTCCGGGAGCTAGCGTGAAGTTGTGCAGGGAACGAGGTAGTACATAAAACTTTCACATAGCATAGTACACCTCTAACCTACTGCAAAACTTCGCGTCTGCCGGATCAGATCATTTGCTTTTCAGAAATAGAGAGGATAACAAAATCCTATGTATTTCCAATGGTAAAATTGTGACATTTAAGGTGTTGACTCCAATTTTTCGAATTTTTGCTCATAAAAGTTACACAAAATTGGTATTTTGTTGAACTGGTTATTATAGAAATCATCTACAGATCATGATCTTTCAAATGAGTTATCATTCAGTGACAGAGGATGAAGTAAAGTGTACAAACAGACACTTTTCGTTAAAGTATATCAACAATTTTCCTGAAATTTCTATGTTAAAGTTTGCAGTTACACCAACGAAAAGTGTCTGTTTGTACACTTTACTTCATCCTCTGTCACTGAATGATAACTCATTTGAAAGATCATGATCTGTAGATGATTTCTATAATAACCAGTTCAACAAAATACCAATTTGTGTAACTCAAGCAAAAATTCGAAAAAATGGAGTCAACACCTTAAATGTCACAATTTTACCACTGGAAATGCATAGGATTGTGTTATCCTCTCTATTTCTGAAAAGCAAATGATCTGATCCGGCAGACGCGAAGTTTTGGAGTAGGTTAGAGGTGTACTATGCTATGTGAAAGTTTTATGTACTACCTCGTTCCCTGCACAACTTCACGCTAGCTCCCGTACTATAACTTAATATTGGAGATACAATAGCAGAAGTCACATGTGGGCCTTTCGCCCAACTTGAATTCAGCGAAGATCGAGTTTGGAACAGTAGAGTGTTACATTAACAACAGAGTGAAATGAAGTAAACAATAGATCAAATTGCTATCCGTAAGATGTGCGGCTTGCAGGATTCAAGCGAATAATTTGTTGATTGTGCGTAATTGCGAAATCATTTTTCTTGTTTTCTCCTTAATTAACAGAGATTGAAAAATGTCGTAGATAGTTGACAATTTACAAAATCTGTCGGGGTAATTCATATTCTGTGTTAGCTCGCAAGTGTGTTGGAAGCCTCATGCTGCCGCGCATTTAAATGGCAATCTACGCAAATGACCACGTGATTTATGCTGATCGAAGCGCTGATTCATGTTGATTGAATATTCATCGCATTCAGTCGACGCTAGTGATCGCAGTCCCATATGGTCTAGCGGTTAGGATTCCTGGCTCTCACCCAGGCGGCCCGGGTTCGACTCCCGGTGTGGGAACGCATTTTATGTCAGAATGAAGATTGGTAGGATATTTGAGGTAAGATTGGAATTAAGAGCCAATATGTAATGAGGGTAATTAAAACAAACAGAAAATTGTTTTTGAGCAATCAATTCATTGTAATTAGAATTTGATTGAATAAGTTTATTGACAAGAGTATTGGATGTCAACAATTAAACGAAATTGGAATTATTGAGCAATCTGTTAATTAAAATTGAAAAATGATACTCAAATGTAATAATTTGAATCAAAAAATTGGAATTCAGTTAATGTTTATTATCCCTGCTTTTGGTTGAATTTTGACATTTTGACGCTGTGAAACCGTTTCGCTTCAGATTCCGTTTCCTGAATGAGCTCCTGTACACCCAGTCATCAGAAGAAGCAGATCAGATGTTCAAGAACGATCCTGCAGCCTTCCAGATCTATCACGATGGATTTGAATCCCAGCGTCATCAATGGCCAAAGGATCCACTTCAGCGAGTTATCAAATTCATTCAACGTCTTCCTAACGATTACGTAATCGCCGACTTCGGCTGTGGAGATGCACGGCTAGCTGCCACTTTAACAGAGAAGAAGGTTCACTCATTCGACTTCATGGCAATGAATGATCGGATAACAGCTTGCGACATGAGAAGGGTGAGGCAATAATAAGTGAACAGTCGACCACCAATAGATACATCTGATGGTATTTTTTACCGCATTGTGGAGGTGCAATAAAATTAACGTGCAAGTGCCGTATTTCTTAATATGATAGCCGCGACTGCTATTGAATACAGTCAATCTTGATTCCGACTGCTTTTGAATTCTTCGGTCAGTAGGTGCCGGTGATATTCAAAGATGTTTGTCATTTGAAGAAAAATGATTGATGCATGATTGTAATGAATACAGTTCACACTCTAGGTTTTATAAATAGCATCGAGGTGCTTCTGTTCTCCCCCCTTCTCCACATTTGTTGACACCCTCGAGTGCCTCAGTGTAGTCTCACTACCGTCGCAAAGGCGTTGAGTGTAAAATGACTCTGGTTTGCAGAAAATGTCTCACTACCGTCGCAAAGGCGTTGAGTGTGTAAAATGCCTCTGGTTTGCAGAAAATGTCTCACTACCGTCGCAAAGGCGTTGAGTGTGTAAAATGCCTCTGGTTTGCAGAAAATGTCTCACTACCGTCGCAAAGGCGTTGAGTGTGTAAAATGCCTCCGGTTTGCAGAAAATGTCTCACTACCGTCGCAAAGGCGTTGAGTGTAAAATGTCTCTGGTTTGCAGAAAATGTCTCACTACCGTCGCAAAGGCGTTGAGTGTGTAAAATGCCTCCGGTTTGCAGAAAATGTCTCACTACCGTCGCAAAGGCGTTGAGTGTGTAAAATGCCTCCGGTTTGCAGAAAATGTCTCACTACCGTCGCAAAGGCGTTGAGTGTGTAAAATGCCTCTGGTTTGCAGAAAATGTCTCACTACCGTCGCAAAGGCGTTGAGTGTAAAATGCCTCTGGTTTACAGAAAATGTCTCACTACCGTCGCAAAGGCGTTGAGTGTAAAATGCCTCTGGTTTGCAGAAAATGTCTCACTACCGTCGCAAAGGCGTTGAGTGTGTAAAATGCCTCTGGTTTACAGAAAATGTCTCACTACCGTCGCAAAGGCGTTGAGTGTATAAAATGCATCTGGTTTGCAGAAAATGTCTCACTACGTCGCAAAGGCGTTGAGTGTGTAAAATGCCTCTGTTTTGCAGAAAATGTCTCACTACCGTCGCAAAGGCGTTGAGTGTGTAAAATGCCTCTGGTTTGCAGAAAATGTCTCACTACCGTCGCAAAGGCGTTGAGTGTGTAAAATGCCTCTGGTTTGCAGAAAATGTCTCACTACCGTCGCAAAGGCGTTGAGTGTAAAATGTCTCTGGTTTGCAGAAAATGTCTCACTACCGTCGCAAAGGCGTTGAGTGTAAAATGCCTCTGGTTTGCAGAAAATGTCTCACTACCGACGCAAAGGCGTTGAGTGTCAGGAAAATGCCCTCTGTTTGCAGAAATGTCCATACCGTCGCAAAGGCGTTGAGTGTGTAAAATGCCTCTGGTTTGCAGAAAATGTCTCACTACCGTCGCAAAGGCGTTGAGTGTATAAAATGCCTCTGGTTTGCAGAAAATGTCTCACTACCGTCGCAAAGGCGTTGAGTGTGTAAAATGCATCTGGTTTGCAGAAAATGTCTCACTACCGTCGCAAAGGCGTTGAGTGTAAAATGACTCTTGGTTTGCAGAAAATGTCTCACTACCGTCGCAAAGGCGTTGAGTTTGTAAAATGTCTCTGGTTTGCAGAAAATGTCTCACTACCGTCGCAAAGGCGTTGAGTGTGTAAAATGCCTCTGGTTTGCATAAAATGTCTCACTACCGTCGGAAAGGCGTTGAGTGTGTAAAATGCCTCTGGTTTACAGAAAATGTCTCACTACCGTCGCAAAGGCGTTGAGTGTAAAATGCCTCTGGTTTGCAGAAAATGTCTCACTACCGTCGCAAAGGCGTTGAGTGTGTAAAATGCCTCTGGTTTACAGAAAATGTCTCACTACCGTCGCAAAGGCGTTGAGTGTATAAAATGCATCTGGTTTGCAGAAAATGTCTCACTACCGTCGCAAAGGCGTTGAGTGTGTAAAATGCCTCTGTTTTGCAGAAAATGTCTCACTACCGTCGCAAAGGCGTTGAGTGTGTAAAATGCCTCTGGTTTGCAGAAAATGTCTCACTACCGTCGCAAAGGCGTTGAGTGTGTAAAATGCCTCTGGTTTGCAGAAAATGTCTCACTACCGTCGCAAAGGCGTTGAGTGTAAAATGTCTCTGGTTTGCAGAAAATGTCTCACTACCGTCGCAAAGGCGTTGAGTGTAAAATGCCTCTGGTTTGCAGAAAATGTCTCACTACCGTCGCAAAGGCGTTGAGTGTGTAAAATGCCTCTGGTTTGCAGAAAATGTCTCACTACCGTCGCAAAGGCGTTGAGTGTAAAATGCCTCTGGTTTGCAGAAATGTCTCACTACCGTCGCAAAGGCGTTGAGTGTATAAAATGCCTCTGGTTTGCAGAAAATGTCTCACTACCGTCGCAAAGGCGTTGAGTGTGTAAAATGCATCTGGTTTGCAGAAAATGTCTCACTACCGTCGCAAAGGCGTTGAGTGTAAAATGCCTCTGGTTTGCAGAAAATGTCTCACTACCGTCGCAAAGGCGTTGAGTTTGTAAAATGTCTCTGGTTTGCAGAAAATGTCTCACTACCGTCGCAAAGGCGTTGAGTGTGTAAAATGCCTCTGGTTTGCATAAAATGTCTCACTACCGTCGGAAAGGCGTTGAGTGTGTAAAATGCCTCTGGTTTGCAGAAAATGTCTCACTACCGTCGCAAAGGGGTTGAGTGTAAAATGCCTCTGGTTTGCAGAAAATGTCTCACTACCGTCGCAAAGGCGTTGAGTGTGTAAAATGACTCCGGTTTGCAGAAAATGTCTCACTACCGTCGCAAAGGCGTTGAGTGTGTAAAATGTCTCTGGTTTACAGAAAATGTCTCACTACCGTCGGAAAGGCGTTGAGTGTAAAATGCCTCTGGTTTGCATAAAATGTCTCACTACCGTCGCAAAGGCGTTGAGTGTGTAAAATGCCTCTGGTTTGCAGAAAATGTCTCACTACCGTCGCAAAGGCGTTGAGTGTGTAAAATGTCTCTGGTTTGCAGAAAATGTCTCACTACCGTCGCAAAGGCGTTGAGTGTGTAAAATGACTCCGGTTTGCAGAAAATGTCTCACTACCGTCGCAAAGGCGTTGAGTGTGTAAAATGCCTCTGGTTTGCAGAAAATGTCTCACTACCGTCGCAAAGGCGTTGAGTGTAAAATGGCTCTGGTTTGCAGAAAATGTGTCACTACCGTCGCAAAGGCGTTGAGTGTGTAAAATGCCTCTGGTTTGCAGAAAATGTCTCACTACCGTCGCAAAGGCGTTGAGTGTGTAAAATGGCTCTGGTTTGCAGAAAATGTCTCACTACCGTCGCAAAGGCGTTGAGTGTAAAATGTCTCTGGTTTGCAGAAAATGTCTCACTACCGTCGCAAAGGCGTTGAGTGTGTAAAATGCCTCTGGTTTGCAGAAAATGTCTCACTACCGTCGCAAAGGCGTTGAGTGTGTAAAATGTCTCTGGTTTGCAGAAAATGTCTCACTGTCGTCGCAAAGGCGTTGAGTGTATAAAATGCCTCTGGTTTGCAGAAAATGTCTCACTACCGTCGCAAAGGCGTTGAGTGTGTAAAATGCCTCTGGTTTGCAGAAAATGTCTCACTACCGTCGCAAAGGCGTTGAGTGTGTAAAATGCCTCTGGTTTGCAGAAAATGTCTCACTGTCGTCGCAAAGGCGTTGAGTGTATAAAATGCCTCTGGTTTGCAGAAAATGTCTCACTACCGTCGCAAAGGCGTTGAGTGTGTAAAATGCCTCTGGTTTGCAGAAAATTCACAGCACTTGCCTTGTCGTTCGCTATGGCTGCAGTGTAGACAACAATCCTACGAAGTTAATGATCACCGCTGTATCTTGTATACTAACTGAATATCCAGGGGACCAATCCATTATCCCAGGGTTTAAGTAAGACTTCAATGTGGTGTTTGATGAATTTGGGTGAAATGGAAGATGTGCGGAGGCGGGTGAAGGAGGAAAGAATAGAAGTACCAACATCGATTTCTAATGGATTCCTACAATGAGGACTACGTTCCTCCTCGGTATCCAATTTTAAATTTGTAAACTCGTCTATCGGTGCTTACAGTATACATAAGTTTCTTCAATTTCCGAGGAAAAGGATCCGTATTTTGAATTTTTAGCATTGAGAAATGACGCCGCGACGAAGCTAGCACTTCTTATATCTATGGTAGTGCTCTGTCAATTGGGTATTCAAATTTCAAATCTCTAGCGCAAGTGAATTTTTTATAGATGTCTGTTGTCTGTCAGATAGATAGCTTTGCTATCCGCCAATTTTTTTTTTTTTTTTTACGGATTTTACGTCACTTTTTACCCCTACTGGGGCCTTGGACGGTGCTGACTTAAGTCAGACTTTGTTTGGAGCGTTGTGGTGCTTTGTAGTCCGGATGCCCTTCCTGCCGACTTCCAATGACACTTTCCGGGTTCGACCTCTGGACCATGAGATCGCTAGTCCAAGTACGCAACCACTGTGCCACGGACACAATTTAAGAATCACAAATCTGCAGAAGATTTTCAAATTGTTTTGTGCAATGGAAGACGCCGTCTCGCAACAGAGAGCCATCATCTTTTTCTTGTGGAAGAAAGGCAATGCATCCTCCAATATTGCTGAACGACTTTCAATTGTCTTTGGTGATGAAGCCTTGAAGACGAAGATGCAGTCAAGAATGTGGTGTGCTCGGGGAGATCCTTCACCTTTGAAGGCAAAGACTGTTCCATCCTGTCAAAAGGTGATGATTTCAGTGTTCTGGGACGAAGATGGATTGATGTTGGTGGACTACCTACCGAAGGGCACAACCATCAACTCTGAATACTTCTGCAAGCTGGTGAACGAAGATCTGTGGCACCAACTCAAGAATCGAAGACGTGGGAAGCTTTCCATGAAGCCAATCTTCCAAATAGACAACGCCACGCCGCATACCGCTGCGCGAACTAGGGATTTGTTGGAGAAGTTGAAGGCACCCCTGAGAGGAAGAAAATTCTCCTCTTTGGATGAGATGAAGGAAGCGGTGGAGTCCTGGAGGCAAAGTACTCCCAAAGAATTCTACCTAGGTGGACTCCGTTCCCTGGTAAGTCGGTGGAGGAAGTGTCTATCGAGTGGCGGAGACTATATTGAGAAATTGCGTGATGAAAGTGAGTAATGTTGTATGTTAGTTTGCATGAAATTACACTGTTACTGGAATTGGGAGTTTTCATTTTACTCTGTCCGGGAACTTTTCTAACGACCCTCGTATCAGTGTCATAAGACATTTATCAAGTGTTCTGCCATTGAGCAGGTCAGGACCGCATACGTCTAGCGATATTTTTATTTTAATATCAATTTCCTTTACTCGGCATTAATTATGTATCTGCAATAAATGTAAGATAGTCCTCAACATGAACGGTACACGAACATAAATGATACAAATGCGGTTTTACAATGACAATTGTGTTGATTTTGTCGAATTTCAGACTCCCTTGAAGGCTCAGTCGGTGAATGTGGCGGTCTTCTGTCTTTCATTGATGGGAACGAACTGCAATGAATTTATCAAAGAGGCCAGTCGTGTTTTGAAAGAAAAGTAAGATCGGCGCCTCCATGCTGGGAATTCTTACTGTACTTGTGTCTGAAAATGATTCCATGACATTCTGCTTTTATAATTTCTCAATTTAATTGGGAAGGACGTGTTACTAGTTGACTCTCGTTCTCATAAAAATTTATGTGTAGGAATGCAAGGCTTCAAATCTATTTTTCATGGAGTGTGAATATGGCGAAGCGCGATTTCCCTGAGAAGGCGTAATGCTGAACGTTTTTACAAAGTGACTGGTCAAGTCAACTACTGTACTCCATGTAAGATATTCGTTTTTTTACGGATTTTACGTCACTTTTTACCCCTACTGGGGCCTTGGACGGTGCTGACTGAAGTCAGACTTTGTTTGGAGCGTTGTGATGCTTTGTAGTCCGGATGCCCTTCCTGCCGACTTCCAATGACACTTTCCGGGTTCGACCTCTGGACCATGAGATCGCTAGTCCAAGTACGCAACCACTGTGCCACGGACGCCATTCGTTAACGAAAGATAATTTATTTCGTCATTTCCGCTTATTAACTCCGCTTCTCACTGACTTCAGTGATTTAGTTGCCAAAGCGACCGCACTGCCGTCTTACCACGATCTAGTTCCATTGGAATTTTCTAATAGCGGTTACCAAACAGATGTTAAAATTTAATTGAAATTTATTAGTTAAGTCGAATGAGTGCTGTTGCTGTGCTGTAGCAAGCTGCTAAAATACTTCTGTTTGAATCATGGGGAGCTTGGATAAGATTGGATAAGATACGAAGAATTGCGATATTTATGAGCTTGGCTAAAAATAGTATCATTCATTTGTCAACTAATTGAGCACATATTCCCGAGGAAAATCAGTCAAAAATCTTAGAATGATAATTTGACATGTTGTTAGCGTTATTGGAGAATATGATCATACGAGCTGAATTCCTGCATTAGTACCGATGTGTTATCCCAAAGTGGTTGCTATTGGTGTATTAGTCATCATCATCTTACAAATTGAAGTTGACTTGCAATCGGGGTTGAACCGTACTTCAACACACAGGATGTCTAGTGCGTCATTTTATTTTCATTTTCTTCATTTTTTTTTGGTGACATATCATTTTATTTCATTTTTCCGCCCCCAAAAATCATTCTTTTCATTTTTTCTTGAAAAATTCGTCATTTTTTCTCATTTTTTGACTTTCTATTCAGTAGACAGCCTGAACACAGCACCTGTTAAAGCTTGCCAGACCTCCATTAAATGAATAAGACGAAAGAATGCAGTGTAGGGCATGTGTAATTTAGACACCGACATCTCAGATGATTATATTTATCGATTTTAGTTTCTCAGGTGACTAATTACGGATTTACGATGTCTGATTAGCTTAGGTAAATGAACATCCTTCATAATATCTAAATTCACGTAGAACAATTGCATCTTTTGTTCATTTTTAATTTCCATGTTTTCGTTAACTCAGGTAATTATTTCGTTACCGGCTCAATGTACGTAAAAGTCATAGCAAGAAGTGACCAGTTGTCGATTTAATTGCGAGTGATCTTTCAAACTGCTATAGCAGTGCGAATCAGACACAGTTGTTATTTTCATTTCAAATGCAGTTGATCGGGTGTATGAAATATAAAATTCAATGTGATTTAATTCATAAAATAATTTAATCTATGATTCAATTTATTTCTGGCTACTTCTTGAACTATTGAAGAAATGTGTTACTAAATCTGTCAACAGAGTCGTCATTGCAGTTATAAAACTATTCCGTCACAATTTTCTCGATGTTTTTCTAACTCAATATTTGTCTTCTATCAGTCAAGATGGTACGATAAATCATGAAAAATCTCTCAGCGTCTGTTCAAATACCGTGGCATCATCAGGAGGCTTGGTTTCAGACAACTCAAAATATTTTGAGATCACAGGCACACCAAAATGTGAACAAATTCCTCAAAATAGAAACTTTTAGCCGCAAAGATGACCGTTAGCTTATTTCAAGACGTTTTTGGACAAAATTACCGGAATTTGTGTGAAGAATACATTCTAAGTGATTCTCCAAATTGCCGATGCCTAGTAATTTACAAATGTAGGTTCAACTAAACAATATAACTGCAGTTATTGTACTGAACGGTGTTTTGTGCAGTAGGTATACTCACTGTTCAGTCTTACACAAACTATTACTTACTACATCAAATTTAAATACGAAAACTGAATAACACAACATTTATTCCCGTACTGATCGTTACTGACATCAAATAATTGCAAATAATTGATAGCCTCTTGCAATAAGATTAGTTCACTGTTGTGCCTTTAAATTTGACTGCTCCCGGTACTATCCTGTGACAGTTGTCTCATCATCAGATAGATGTTCCAATGAGTAAATATCCGTTTACAGAGAACAGGAAATGCGATCGCAATTGCGTTAGACTAGATGCATGCAGTTCTAAGATTTTGCCGTTAGTGTTGAATGCCCAGAAAACTGTTTTGATGTGACAATTTTAGCGAATAATTTGCTGATTGTGCGTAAATGTGCACGGCATTAAATAAATGAATGTAAATAAAAACTTGAAGAACCTTGCTGAGTCTTTTTCCTTTCCAAGATGAGTAAAAATCATAAATGTCTTGACTCAAAATTGATGATTTTGTATTACTGATATATTCGATTTGTGGTTGCGAAATCATTTTTCTTGTTTTCTCCTTAATTAACAGAGATTGAAAAATGTCGTAGATAGTTGACAATTTAGGTTGGGAGAGCGGGAGTGGAAGTATGGTAGGTGGGATGGACGGGCGGGTCGTGTGTAGGCTTGTCACTCTCAAAATCTGTCGCACGCGAGCGGGGGTAATTCATATTCTGCGTTAGCTCGCAAGTGTGTTGGAAGCCTCATGCTGCCGCGCATTTAAATGGCAATCTACGCAATTGACCACGTGATTTATGCTGATCGAAGCGCTGATTCATGTTGATTGAATATTCATCGCATTCAGTCGACGCTAGTGATCGCAGTCCCATATGGTCTAGCGGTTAGGATTCCTGGCTCTCACCCAGGCGGCCCGGGTTCGACTCACGGTGTGGGAACGCATTTTATGTCAGAATGAAGATTGGAAGGGATTGTTGAGGTAAGATTATTGAAACACTGAATACGCCTGCGAAGTTACTTTTACGAAGCAGATTTCGTTTTCATATTGTAGTATTATGGGATCTTTTTGAGAATGCCTCGACATTGCTGAAAATGAAAAATCAGCATTTACCCAATAAGGATACTAGCGATGCCCAGCAATATTTTATCAAGCAGGTTAAACCCACGATTTTGTTAAATGATGATGACCGAGTTCTTGTCGTGTGCAAACGAAGACCATTTTAACAAGCTGATGTTTGCGTTCAAGTTGAAATGAATTGAGAAAAAAGGATGACTTGTACCTCTGACACCACTGACGAAGCCGATCAGGCGCTATATATATGGTGCTCGATATTGATCGTTTTCTGGGTTTGAGCAGGGCAGAGTGCGCGACATGCGTTGACCTCGTCGGCGCTTTTTGCTACCTACTACTTTGTATCACTTTGTACACAAAACCCACAGATTTTTTAAATGCGTGTTTTTGAATCTGCCAACCCTAACTGACTGACATTGATGCTGATTCCAGCGCCGCCTGGTTGAAAGCCAAGACCATATGGAGCATATGGTTGGTCCATATGGAGCTGCAATCGCTGGCGTCTGTTGAATATTCATTCAAGATGAATCAGGGGCTCGGTTGTAACGAAGTCAAAGTATTCGTTTTTCAACATAGACACATTTTTCATGCTTGATATACAGTGGAATTGATGCGATATTTGTAATTAAATGGAATGGGAATTTAAGTGAAATGTATAATGAATATCAATGAAAATGAATACTTATTCGATAGCAAAATCGCAACTTCTTCCACAGAACATTTCAGAAGAATTTCTTTGTGTATTTTTCTGCTCAAAAACATTTATTTCAAAAGGCAAATAACAACATTGAAAGTGCCAATTAAGCTGAAAATCGCCAAATGATGAAAATAATTTACAAAATTTGCTTCAATAGAAGATTTCAAAAATATAATAAAAACTTTTGACGAATTCTTTTTGAGATATTCAATTCAATGCAGTTGTTGTTTATATCTATGTTCTATGATTATTCTGTGATGAGGAAAGATCGGCTACCAAAAACACATCGAGGAGGAAATCTTATGACCGCAAAATTAAGTCTCGCTGCAGGTGCATATGTCAGATTTCTTGTCTTCTGTTCGCTCCCTGACAAGAATTACAACACGATTGGCGTGAAGGAACAGTTTTCTGCTTGCAGAGCCCTCTGGTTGTATGTTGTCTGCTCTGAACACCTTGAAGTTGATGCCGTTTGGTCTGATCGCCGTCTTTTCTCTTACTTGTGTTAATTTCCTCGTATTTTCAACACATCAAATACATGCGACGATTGACCAATGATTTGTGAAGATTTCAACTTGTTTTCGTCTCTGCATTGAAAATGACTTAACGGACATTTGAAAATCTGACACTTGGCGTCGCGTGCGCTCCTGCAAGCATGGCAACTGTCATACAACCTTTCCATTGTATGCAGCGTCATACCGATAATCCAGTCAATTAGACGGCAATCAGCGCACGCGCAGAACAGCTGATTCACTGTGCGCTGAGAGTGTCATTGCATTTGACACTGCAGGGATGTCACAGTCCCATATGGTCTAGCGGTTAGGATTCCTGGCTCTCACCCAGGCGGCCCGGGTTCGACTCCCGGTGTGGGAACACTTTTTGTGACTTTTACTTCAGAGGAATGAGCGTTGGTATCACAAGATTGATTCATTAATGCGGCAGATTTGTAATAGAGAAGAAAACTAATAATTCTGAAGTGAAGGACCACCGGTAACACTTTCAGCGGTCTGTCTGCTCTTCTGTTATTTACGGAATATTTGAAGCACAGAATTAGATTGTTTAAGCGCATCACTTTGCTAGAAGTGCAAACTGATTCAAACAGATGGCACATGCAGGAACTTAATAAGTGGGCAAAAAGAAATTTTCAATACCATGCAGAGATAGGAAAAATAGTCGTGCGTCGCTTGCGGATTGCTCTGAATTCCTTCAAAATGCTCCGATCGCCACGACTCCTTCCGATTCGGAGAATTCAGATCATTGCGCAAAAGTTTTCTCGATAATGTTGGCCCTTCCGATCATTTTAAAAAAAGTTAGCAGGCGCATGAAAAAACATTCACAAGCTTCTCTGTAGAACTTGATATCGTCTGTGTCTCTTTGCTGTGTGATCCGGTTAATAACAGTCACTGAAACTCTGCACAATTTGGCGTGTTTAATGTTGAACTGGCTGCTCATTGTTCGATTGCTATGGTATTAGTCAGCAGATTGTGCCATTTTATTAACGCTACATGTTCCAATGCTTCCCTTCCAGTCAAACGGAAGAAGAAACGACCTGTCTAATTCTGTGATTTGAAGCCTTTAGAAAACCGATTGTGTTCAATTCAGGCGAGAATAGGTCACGTTGACAGCTTACTGAAGAAATGGATGGATTATCAAAATAGCGCTTAGGAAACATTCGTTTGCATTGATAAATAAATAAATCATGTTGGTGTTCAATTTGCATTAGTGTTCAACGAAACCTTTCTAATAACATGTTTCGCCCGTTCTATACACAGAATGTCGTCTCTTCTTCCGTTTGACTAGAAGGGAAACATTGGAACATGTAACGTTAATGAAATGGCACAATCTCCTGACTAAATACCATAGCAATCGAACAATGAGCAGCCAGTTCAACATTAAACACGCCAAATTGTGCAAAGTTTCAGTGACTGCTATCAACCGGATCACACAGCAAAGAGACACAGTCGATGTCAAGTTCTACAGAGAAGTTTGTGAACGTTTTTCCCGTGCGCCTGCTAACTTTTTTAAAATGATCGGAGGACCAAACATTATCGAGAAAACTTTTGCGCAATGATCTGAATTCTTCGAATCTGAAGGAGTCGTGGCGATCGGAGAATTTTGAAGGAATTCAGAGCAATCCGCAGGCGACGCACGACTATTTTTCCTATCTCTGTAAGGTATTAGAAATTTCTTTTTGCCCACTTATTAAGTTCCTGATTGTGCCATCTGTTTGAATCAGTTTGCACTTCTAGCAAAGAGATACGATTAAACAATCTAATTCTGTGGTTCTATATCATCGATATCTATGTGAACTGCCATCTTCTGTATTACATATTTACCTTGTCAGTCCTGTGACAGAGAACAGGCGAAGCATTTCGTTAGAAACGTTTTGTTGAACACTGATACAAGTTGAACACCAACATGAATGCGGCTTTATTTATTAACAAGCCGAGGGAACACATTTCTTTCGTCAGGTTAGTAATACGGTAACATTGCCATCCTCTGACAAGTCTTGGCTATATCAATACAATTTTAACAGATAGATGAGTCATGATGATGTAATGAATGTATGAGTGGAGTAGATTGTCTTGCGAGTGTCTTGTGGGTCTATTTTATTTTACAACTACAACTGTGCGGAACTTAAAATTGCGCTTTTGGCCTGAGCTTTGCGATGCATCGAAGTTGACCGAGATTAGGATTCACTTTTACATCTGCTTCATGTGCAGCTCTCTAGAGAGTATAATGTTTCTCGATGTGACTCCATTCGACTTGATGGTTTCCTCAAGTTTTCCCGAAGAAATTTAAAAGTCCGATGGTTCATTGTAAATTTAACGCCTATTCGAAGTTCGACTTGGATTATAATGAATTTACCACTTGAAACATTGAAATATCCATTAGAAAATGATGAATTTTTGGCGGAAAGGCACGAAAACCTAAATTTTAAAGAAATTTGTCCCTGAAAAGCCTTGAATTTTGCAGTCAATCTGAAGTAGACACTCTTGATTATGGCACGGACTTAAACTCAGAGTATTCAGCGAATGTCGTGGCGATGGATGCACATGCACTTGTGGGAGGATTGTTTCAACCCGTAGACAAAATGGAAAACCTAGAGGTTGACAGCCCAAACGTAGAGATTGCTGAGCAGATCAGCATCATCTGTCACAAATTGCAATATAGAAGTAACCAAGGATGCGGACTGTGACCGCGAGCGGCTGCTGTCAGTGTGTCACTGAGTTCTGATTTGTTATTACCATATATTTAACGTGTGTATCACTCAGTGGTCTAGCATCGGTTGGTAGAGCGTTGACCTAGAATGCCACAGGTCGGTAGTTCAAATCCAGTAAGACGCACAGTTGTTTTCCGTTTGTTAAATAAAGAAGAATCTCACGTGCTCTGATAGAAATTGCAGTGTTTGTGACACTGTTCGCTAGAAGGACTAACAAAATAGGACAGCTGTCAACAGAAAGATCTTCATGATGGCAATAGTAAGCTAGTACTGTGTAATCAATTCCTTCTATTTTAGTAGGTTGACTCGAATAAAGACGATTAAATATACGTTTTCCAACATTTCGTGTGATTGCTAGTGTTTTGGAAATTAGTGAAATAAAATGATTAGAGGTGTGTTCTGCTTTTCTATGAATATTGAAGAACACGATTCATTCAGTTATTCCGAAATTCTGCTTAACGGGTCTCAACTGGTTCAGTGCATTTTTCTAAACCACAAAAAGGTTAGAATCTTCACTATTCACTCGATTTCTCTGATGCTATTGTTTATGTGTTCACAAAGCGCGCTATCACAGTGTAGATAATACGTTAATCACGCATTGATGCGTAACATGTGTTCAATGCACCGGTTTATTCTATTAGTCTGTCTGACTGAACTGTCTACAACCCGAACAGGGGTCGGATAGTGCTATTGAATTCAACGGTTAATGGTCGCGGTCAACACCTAAATTCAATGATGAGAATATCAAATGCCACAGAATAATCCACTGGATATCTCAGGCAAGGACTTGCGCATCGTCTCAGGTGCAGGAGTCATCATAATAAATGTGTGAAAACTTGAACCTGTCAAAAAGATCTGAATTAGGTGCAATGCAGCATCAAGGCTTGCTACAGAACAGCAAGACGTACTTACAATTTGAGTTATTTATCGATTGGTTTTGGCGAAAGTGAAATCGTTGACAATTTACATTGCGGTTTTAAGATTATAGCTTTGATCATTAGTCAGTGCTTCGTCGTGGTAGCGTGCTTCATCGTAGATGATACTTCCGCGTTGTATTGTTCACAAGCGAGTCATGAGCAGTTGGTCATCTTTATGATGAATCCCTTTTCTTTATTTGTATTAATGCTTGATCAGATCAGTAATACAAGTATATAATTGCTTTTATAGTGCAAGTGCTCTTGTGCATAGATATTGCCTGATGTTTTTGCTCGAATGAAAAGCAGCAATGAATCATTTTCAGAATTTCTGATAAAGTCAGGTATTATTTCTACATGTATGTAATAATTTTTCCACATACTTTATTTTTCTTCACACGTAATTTGATGTGAGTTCCATTGCTACTAACCATCAAGACTTCTGTGTTGAAGGAAGAGTGCACTTAATTTCCCCACATCGAATAATTTTAGAGACAACTGCGTCACAGCCTTTTCCTGCCTGAGTACTCGAGAACTGCTATCGAAATGTCGTCATCAATTGATGAGGTCTTAAAATTTCATTTTCTGAAGACCTTTGAGGAAGAAGTAAACACTCATAATGAACAGAACTCATTCCTCTTGTGATAAATGGCTTATGTGGCTTCATAGTTCCTGCTTGATGACACCGTGCATGGCGATCTAATTTTTGGTTTCTTCTATCACAGTTTTTCGTTGTCTCTTTGTCACACTTCATGCCGAGCTCTTCTCGTCTTTAGTTCATAGATTTAATTTAAACCTGATAATAAGTATTCGTTTTTCTGGCGCCCATTTGTATATAACTTGAAATATAAAATTCATTCTTCTTTTTTGACGATTTATTTACTGACCATGGCCACGTTGCATCTCTGTCGTGGTTAACATGCGAATTGATTGAAATAATAAAACCATTTTGGGACGGACTACGCGAAGAATATTCAATTTCATGCAGCAGTTGTGATTATTGTTTTAGAGTATGCATAGAAATTGGACCAAGCCAAAGGTTATTACCAGTTTATTACCAAATTACCGTTAAATTACCAACGGTTAAGAAGAAGCCAGAAGAAGAAATCATCGCACGAAATATTTCCAAAGAAATCCGAAAATATTATATGCAACTGGACCCAAACCCAGTTTTCTCAGCAAAACAGCTGGCACCATCCGCGCACAAGGACCCTATACCAACTGCCGATCGACATTCTTTGATCCATAAATTTGATTGCCGCTGCGGAGCAGGGTACATCGGCAGAACTCGAGTGTCAGAACACATCCCAAAATGGACTCAAAGAGGCGAGAGGCCAAGATCACAAAAACCTCCTACTTCTTCTATAACCAGACACTTACTCTCTTGCCCTTCTAAAGATCAAGTTTTCCAGCAGAATGCTCAGTCTCGAACTTCTTTATTTAATTTTAGTATTTTGAAAAAGTCCTTCCACAATTATGAATTACCTATTCTAGAAAGTGTTTGTATAAAATTCTGAAACCCATCACTTTGTGTACAAAAGGAAGGATTGTTCAATTTGCGTCTACTTTGACTTTTTACAGATATCTATGAACACAAAGGTCATGCATGCTTAATTCTCTTTTCAATGAATGTTAACTCCAATTTCTATGCATATTCTAAAACAATAATCACAACTGCTGCATGAAATTGAATATTATTCGCGTAGTCCGTCCCAAAATGGTTTTATTATTTTAATCAATTCGCATGTTAACCACGACAGAGATGCGACGTGGCCATGGTCAGTAAATAAATCGTCAAAAAGGAAGAATGAATTTTATATTTCAACTGATAATAAGTTTTGATTTATTTCCCGTCCCCTTAAAAGTTGGGCCGACTAGCCTTATATTGTAAGTATTACGCATCCTAGTCTGTATGGATCTCTATGTTATAAGCATGAATTTATGTTTAGACGCAGTGACTTTAAGTAATGTAATTTGTTGCACAATTTTTCACTAGGGTAGTTGTTTTCATTCTGTTTTCTTGTCCTACCTGGATTCTTCTAATTTTTAGCCTTGCCGCGTTTTAATTTAAGTAATATGCAACAAGTTTCCTTTATTAACACCAATAACTATTGTCCTGCACACCGTCAATCAAATTTGATGGATAAGTTGATAATGTCAAATTCGTTGAATGTCGTGTTGACCCTGTCGCGCGACCTGTCGATTCTCTTTTTGCGGACATCTGACCAATATGCACTGTAGTGATTTATGATTGAGGTGTCGCTGTTGAAATCAGTGCATTTCAATTGCTAATGCATGTGATGCGATCATGGCTTACCTGCATTGATTTTCAGCAGCCTGATGCTCGAATGCTGGTATTTGAGATGTCAAAGTAGCGATTCATTGAACTAAATGTCAGCAAAGTCATGCCATCTCAAAGCGAGTTGAAGATACGTGCGATGCGCCGATTTTCGAGGCAATAGGCAGACTGTGAGGAGTTCGCGCTTAGATCTAGTTTAATTCACTGTTTTGCACATGGCTATTATGCATCAACTCATTTTTGTTTGTATTTACGAGTCATGAAAAGTTCAGAGGCCTCCATAACAAATTTTGTGAAGTTTTACAATCAAATATCTGAAACATAGATGTGTATGTCTCTTGATCAAAGTGCATTCGGTGAAGTATTCACTCATCACAGGAGTTTTGAAGTCTCACGTTTTAATGCCTTCCGAATTTCATTTGCAGAGGAATTCTCAAAATCGTTGAAATTACCAGCAGAATTCAGCGACTCACAAGAATAGTAAATCAGATTGAGAAGATGGGATTCACCTGCATTGATAAAGTGAGTTCGTTATTTGCTTGTAACGAATTTTATCTATTTTTATCGCTGATAAGGAAACTGGTCCATGCCCAGAACGGTCTGTGGTGATACGCATCGTGATCGGTGGACACTCATCTAATTGTCATTCTCAAAGATCTCAATGCAGGCCTACATGCCGTAGTTGTGCTTTGATGTCCAATGCTGTGTTTTAGTTGTGTGAACTTACTAATTAGAGCATTATTAATGCATATTAAATGAAATTGTTTCCTTGAAACCATGTGACATCTCCTCAATGAAGAAACAGATTTCGTATCGTATGCATTGATTTTCGAGTAACGTTTTGAGTCAGTGGACAATATGTGGTCCGTAAAACGATTTTGGATACTTCGAAATAGATCGGAGATCAATGCAGTGACTGACCAGCCTGCAAATCCACCACACGGTCATGTACATGCCACTGACATTTATGTCATTGCCTTCATCCCCTTCTAATTGTCAATCCATCATCTGTCGGCATTAACATGAAAGCTGAAGTGATTTATAATTCTAGGAATCCTGTCAATTTCGTCCATTTTTGTGTGGTCTCAGTGCATGCACGGTAGATTGTCAATGAGAAAAACAAATATCTGTCAGAGTTCTCATGTTCAATATGTGCTCATATGTTACATGAATTGTTATAGATATAATTCAGCCACAAAATGTTGAAATAATCCAATCTACTGAATAAACCTCAAGAAAACCTCATTTATTCAAAACTCGTGGGTTTTTAAGATTTTTTAAGTCGAGGTTGGTTCTTACCAGCGCCTCTGTTATCACTCAAGCATTTATACACGTTATCATTGATCAACTTTATTAGCTGTCTTTTATGTTGAAAGGATCTTGCATGAATGTATGACACTCGTAGCTGATTCTACTGACAATTGATCAAATATCATTTCGTAGGTTAACCCCACAGTTCCCAATTTTGCATCAAATTCAGTGATTCATGTTCGCTATTTTCTTATCATCGCTCTCACATATATCAATCGTCTGCTTCAGGCTGCACAAAGCAGTTCCTTCACATCAATTACAGTTTTGGCTCACAACAAAGGTCGATTGTAGCAAGGTGATTTCTCGAGTTTTAAATGTCCCTATATGTTTTCAACTGAATTTAGAATTATGGAGATGGTTTAAATATCATTTGTGTCTCATGTTACTCGTCGCATGCGCTATCGTCATGACGTTCCCATTTCACATGTGAACGAATTCTTTCTGTTTTCAGGCTCCCGCTGATTTCTTCATCTACTTGACCTTCATGAAACATTCCCCTTGTCCAAAAGGAGATTTACCGCTGATAATCCTCAATCCCTGCACCTACAAGAAGCGGTGACGAATGCGAGTGTATGGGAGGCTTTGAAATTCAGTGATAATGATCGATTATCGTCCAAAGAGAAAGGATCTTTGTGGTGAAAATGGAATATAAGAGATGGATAAGGAAGATGCCATGAAACTTTTTTGCTATTTTTGCTATTTTGTAAGACATTGTGAATCTTCTCATGAATCAGTACTTCGTGGATGAAATATCTCGTTTTCCATCATTGAATCATGTAAAATCTGCATTCATGATTATATATTTTAGTCGCACGATTTTCGTGGCAATTCGTTGAAATTTATCTGCGCGTATGCTGTGTATGTGGATATGGACGCTTGCTTCCGAGTGTGTCTGGATTCTTCCTGGTATTTTTGTCTTGATTCTGAGTATAGTAGAGATATGATATTTCAAATAGCCTTATTCCGTTGTAATACCGCTGCCCTTGCGTTTCAGAATAATTTCATCGATCTACTTAGATTATGTATACTAGATAGTTTTCGATTTTCATAGCATTTGACCACATTTTTGTCTGTTCATAGATGCAGCACGTAGTTCCATCTTAAGTTAAAGTATTTCCTCTAATATATGCCGCAGCGCTTATTTACAATCCCCTACTTTTAGCTTGATTAAAATTGATTAAAATTTAAACTAATCTACAATAATTACAGGCATATGACGTTTACGGAAAAGCATTAATAGATGAAAGCTAATCCGGCATTCGTCCTATTGCATTACCGATTTATTCAGTCCCGCAAAGCGTGGTTGTTTCGACACAGATTCAGAAGTGTGGGACTTATTATGTTGCCGCTATCATGAGACTGCAAACAGCACAAAATCAAGCATTCCAGTAACGCTCGATAACTGTATCTTTATTTTTGGCCTAAATGGATGATGTGTACTGCACTTGGTAATTATTTTCTAATTTTCTTGATGTGAGAAGTTCGTTGTTTAACACGGCGTCGCTTTTTAAAGGAACACATTCTGATGATTTTATTCTGTGACTTGCTCGCTAAGCAATTACTTATTTTTCGTTCATTATAAATTATTCTAATCCACTAACTACTCAAAGATTGCTGTCAGTAGAACCATTTAAAATTCTTTTTGAAAAATATAAACACGTTAAATTATCTACTGAGATAAAAATGGCTTTGTTTCAGAGATCTGGCCTAGAGACATTTCAGAATACTGACAGTGATCACCAGAATCTGTGTAGTAACCATTTCTTCATTTAACGAAATGGAGAGTGTCGTTCGAGATCTGAGGAACCTGATTGTTGACTCCCACTTCAAACGTGCTCAGAAAGTTGGTAAACTGAGATTCTGAGGAGTCAGTCGCCCAGTGTGCGAATGTTATTTCGTTTCGCCAAATAAATCCCGGCAAATGATTGCATCAATGGTTTTCAATCCAGAAAGAAATATTATATAGTTTTATGCATTTTTGGAGTGCATTACATGACCGTCGATTTCACAAATTTGCCTCACTAGCGGCAGGAATGTGCAGAATATGAAAGTATCATTCTCTTGCCTTTCAGGTAGACAGTTGAGTCATGTATGACGTCATCGACCATGTGAGAGAAGGAAACGCCTTTCAAGTTCGCCTGTGGCTGGACAACACCGAGAATGACTTGGACCAAGGCGATGATCATCGATTTTCGCTCCTTCATTGGGCTGCCAAGGCGGGTAAGGCTGCAATCGTGGACATGTTGATTCAGCGTGGGGCCCGCGTCAATGCTACCAACATGGGAGATGACACTCCGTTGCACTTGGCAGTGGCTCATGGCCATCTAGACGTCGTGACGCGACTCATTCAAGCTCGTGCGAATGTTAATGCAGTGAATGAGCACGGCAATACAGCATTGCATTACGCCTGCTTCTGGAATAACAGTGATGTCGCTGAGGTAAATATTTTCATGGAAACAATCAATTAGTGGGGCGTTGTTGTTTTATTGGAAATTTTATGTTGTATTTTTCTTTCTTTTATTGTTAGTTAATTGTCGCAACTTGCATTAAAGACAATCCAGTACTTATGAAGACCGCTAAATTATTTCGATCTGACGGTTTGCGAGTCAACTTTTGAACCACTTTCATCCACATTGACGCGATGAACTTGATCCAAACATATAAACTCATTTTGAATTCTTCTCTCCAAAAAGAAGTTCAAGATTTCACTTGTCGGCCATTGTTTGATCCAATTTGTCCAAATCTGTCCAGAGACATGCGTATGCTGATAGCGTAGAAGAAACACAACGGACCAGTACAAAAAAGACTATGGCAGCAATGGGTGACTCAAGTTAGAATTCCACAAATTTTCCGACTTTTTGTTCTGACGATTTCTCATGCCTGCATGGCTTCATATTGTTGCACGCACGTTGATATACTGTATCTATGATAACCAGCCATATTCACGTGACATCTCAATCGCAGACTCCAATATTTGTCAGATAACACAGACACACAAGATGCCACAGACATTCCACAGACATTTCCAAGATGCTCCAGTGTGATCTATGCGTTAGTTACAGGCCTTCTGACTGGGATCGGGAAACATCTGACGTAATTATTCAGTTGAACTGCTTAATAGATGTCTCAAGTCATGACGAACAATTTTTGGACAATTAATCAAGCTGGAAGCGGAGATTTGAAAAGCGATTGCACATCACCATTTTGCTTTCATTATCAAATAATGCCATTTGATTGTAAATAGTTAAGAAATACGATCTGCTTGATGACATTTTGTGAAGATGATTTATGAATTCATGAAACGCTGCACATTTTTCAGGAATTGGTAAACCAAGGTGCCAGTGTGTCGATTGAGAACAAATATTATCAAACTCCCCTGGATACAGCACGCCCACGCCTTTCACATTTACTAGATCAGCGCGCCCATCAACTCGGACAATCAGGGAATCGTCAACCCTTCAAAGTGAGATGATGTTATTGTTGTCTATCACTTCTCCCACGGAAGTTCGTGACTATCAAGTGTTCACTGAAATGTGAAAATCGTGTTTTCAGAATGTTGGCCTCGCCATGCGCCTCGCCCTGATGAAAACTAGGTATTATTTAATGTAAAAATTATCAGTTTACACGTTGCATTCTTGTTTGTAGCAATAGTTGAATTTGAACATGAATTATTTAACTGAGTAGCCTGACATGATTTGACCGTTGGATGATAAATTTGTCAACAAATTTCCTCATTGGACTCTGTGAAAGTCTTGTTTCACCGAGAAAATTTGCCATTTAAAGTGTCTTGCGTGGAGATAATTTTGTCCTGTGCAAGTTAAAAGTTGGGCGCTAGCATCAACATTGTTGTCGGAACAATCTTGAACTTTGGAGTGACTTTCATACAACCGCTCGTCCAGTTGTCGATCTTCCCGGCTCCCCCTAGGCGAGGTGAGGCTGGAGCTCAGAGCCGCTGAGACTCACATCCCATTACCCTCCATCAACTCGTGCTCTCGCTGTCTAGCTTCATTGTCTGCGTCAACGCACATCCAGGCCATTCTTCGACGACTGTACCATGACATTTGGAGTGAAGTAGAAACGGTTCGCTTTCAAGCTCCGTCTTCGGAGATGTCAGATCCTGTACAATCGACACTTGATGCCCTTATCCGTTCTCACGTACCTGTGACTTCCTCCAAGAAGCCAATCGAGGGAAGAGAACGAAGCTCTCTCGCCACTGCTCCACAAATTGCCAAAACACTAAGCAGTATGTCATCCCGACGCAGTAGAGAACGGTGCCAGGAAAGACCTTCCATTTCACCTCGTAGAGATCCTTTACCTTCAATATGTGTTCTATAAGTCACGTGGTTACAATCTGCAACGAAGAAAAGGTTATTTAAATACTACGTATAAACAATTAAGCAATAGGTATTGTTAGTTAAATATCTTTAAGAAATAAGAGCTACCATTATAACCTAATGTTCGGTTAAGCAATGGATTGCTACTAAAAATTTTTATAGATTCAACAATGCTAATCTCAAAGTCCGAGTTTCCACGGTAAATGATTTTAAAGCAATCATTGTAGTTACGAAAACAATGGTTACATTGTTCTATGTGTTTTGCAATGGCACTATTGCCACTTAAGTGTTCAAGTTTACGTTGATGCAGACGTCTTTTGGTTTTGCCAATATATTGGCAATCAGGATCAACCTGACATTGAAAGCAATAGACAAGACGCGATTGCATGTCTGGACCTAACTTACTTTTAAGGGAGAAATATCTTCCAGTTTTGAACGAGGTCATAACAACCTTGCATTCCAAGTTAAGTTTACGAAATATTTTTACTAACTTATTACTAAATTTCTGTGATGCATAACCCACGAAGGGGATTTTGATTATTTTATTGAAGTCATTATCAATTGTAACGCGTGAAGAATTGCTTAATTTACGACCTATAAATTTGTTAATTGTTGATTGAATTAATTGCAATGGATAGCCATTTCTACTTAAGATATTGGTAATTTTACTACATTCATTATGGAATAGATTCCAATTGGTGGATACATTGTAAACACGATGAAGCATGCCTACTACTAGTGTGTTTTTCCAATTGCGAGGACATAAAGCATTGAAATTCAGTAAAAGACCTGTAAAGGTAGGTTTACGATAAATATCAGTAAGTACATTGTCCTCATCAATTTTCAGAAGGACATCCAGAAACGGTAATTCTTTATTGCCCACTTCTGATGTAAAGTGCAAGTTACTGTGTTGAATGTTTAGAAAATTATGGAATACATCTATGTGTTGTTCATTGAACACATATTGACTGATTAGATCTCCACCGTCTAAACGATCCTTTACCTTCCCTAAACCCGAACCATTGTGTGGAAGATCGGCATCCCTTGTGCCAACGGAATAGTGTAGAGCTCCCGAGTACCAACGACTCACTACTTTTATGCTCACGGTTGAGTTTCATGGCTTTTAAGCGCAATTGCCCTACTGATATAAAAAAGAGGATTTTTGCTAATAAGACTAATAAGAAAAGGCCTTTTGTTAAAGTCTCTAGTTGTCGTGACCTTAAAAACTGGTCGTAAGTGAAAATCTCAATGTAAATTCTTTTACCTCGCAGAGACAAGTAAGTCTGACTGTCATTGATTTTTTTATTTCATGTGATTGAGTTCTATCCAAATTGATTGTTAAGGTTATTGCTCATTCATTCAGGTTGGAGGGTCATTTCATAGATTTTCGGAGCCATTTTTCGGTGCGTTTATCATCAATGCTATTCTTATGCATTTTTCGCTAAACATGTTTTGAGGTGGTTTGACTTATAAATCTGGTAAGCGTTGGTTGGTATGCAGGTTTTATTTGTTTCCTCTCAACTTACACATGCATGACGTTCAAGAGAGATCGCAGTTTTTAGAGAACGAAGCTGATGTCATTAAACAACAGTTGCGTTTTTGTAGCATTTTGGAAACACCGAGTGGACTGTAAAAGTGCAGCGAAAATGTCACAGAATCGGGAAAGCGAACAACTCTTCTTTTCAGCATGTAGCTTGTCAGCTGCATCTTCATGATGCAAGATTCACGTGTAATGTGCTTCATCTAAAGAATATTCTGGATCTTATTGAGACTAACGCCCCAAATACCGAAGTCTATCTAGGAACCGCTGTAACGATCGTCACAAAACTTCAGATACGGTGCGCGTCCGCGTGGACTTCGAATCGTCATTAACTCATGTCATCGATAAATGATTCATCATCGAAAATAGAAGTTAAATTAAAAAGTAGAAGTATGTACATATAAGTAAGCATCAATTTTGTGGCGATCAGGTGAGATCGTACAGTCTACAAAATCGATCGACGCGTAGATAGCCTTAATTAAGTATCAGGGATGAATAAATTAATAAGATTTTATAGACAAGTAGAAGGTGGCTGCTTTGCCTGACAAAGACCTGCTTTTGGCCCTGAAAAGAAGATTGTTTTTACGAAGCTTCCATTTGATGGAAACCAAGCTTCATGTTTGATTCGCTGAGATATTCATAAAGTACGTGTATGTTCGGTGTTTCCTGCTGCGAGGCCCATGATCGTGTTTGTTGCCTAGCGTGCACCCATTGTTCTTGTCAAGGATGTTTTGCCGATGTCTGTGAGTTTTTTCTGTGAACATTTTATAGATGTTGGAGACATTGTACATCAAAGCGCATTATCCAGTTCTTTGCCAGGAAAAGGAATTTGTGACGCATCTTTTGCTGGAATGATGAACAGCACTCCTTCCTTGTGGCATTTACGTGTTTGCTTGCCATCTGCTTCCTTAACGGGGTACACTACAGCACGATGAGATCAGGTCGAAAGATCTCGGCGTGACTTTCTTTTCTTTTTGACTTCGTCTTAGAGCATTAACACCAGATGAAACGGACACAGTCAGTAAATTAAGATCCCGAAGAGTCGAACGGTGTAAATTATAGTTTTATTTGACGAAGTTGTCACTAAGAAAAATTGAGCTAAAGATACGCACCTTTCACGTGACAGACCTGTCTGTTTGCGGGTTCCCTCATAAGAGCTGCTTTTGAAATGGCCAAACACACAAACCAAAGAGAGACGAATACCTATCTCAATCTCTATCTCTTGCTGCTATTGCACATGATGGATGGGACAGGATTGTGTTCGCTCTAGACTAACCCAAGCTCTATCTCTGTGCTGAGACCGCTCTATTCGATAGAAGAGCTATAACTCATTGAATATGCAAAATGCTGCATCAAAAAATCAAAATAGACGATCTTGAAGTGACCAGGAATGTAAATTCTCTATTTTGTAGAGGCTTTTGAAATGCACAGATGATTTCATGAGATTTCAGCTGTTAAGTGAAAGCTGTCTTTCGTCAGGCTATCCTATTGATGGAAACAGATTTTTGTCTACATTTTCCAATCAACACGTGAAGACACATTGATTCAATATTGGCACTCTACATGTACATGCATTTTTGCTGTTCCTATTCCACGGATTAATTAGCGATATTACATTTATGGACTTTTTAATCGAATTTTTAACAACCAATTTTCTCCGCTTCTTTTCCTAAAACCAATATGTGATAATTAGGGGGATGAAGTGTGAGGATCTGTCATCACGGGGAAATCTTGCTTTCTTGCATAAGCGATCACCTTGGACAATGTAACACGCAATCAGTTACTGAATTACTTGACGTATGCGTTGTAAAATGAGGAAGTCGAAGAATTCATAAAAGAATGAATTAACTGCTGTGGGACCCCTTAACAATGAGACAAGCAGTTCAGTTATTATCCAAGTTGAATTTTTGTTGCTTTTTTCTATCATTAAAGAATGAATTAACTACTTTGCGACCCCTTAACAATGAGACAAGCAGTTCAGTTATTATCCAAGTTGAATTTTTGTTGCTTTTTTCTATCATTAAAGAATGAATTAACTGCTGTGGGACCCCTTAACAATGAGACAAGCAGTTGAGTTATTATCCAAGTTGAATTTTTGTTGCTTTTTTCTATCATTAAAGAATGAATTAACTACTTTGTGACCCCTTAACAATGAGACAAGCAGTTGAGTTATTATCCAAGTTGAATTTTTGTTGCTTTTTTCTATCATTAAAGACTGAATTAACTACTTTGTGACCCCTTAACAATGAGACAAGCAGTTGAGTTATTATCCAAGTTGAATTTTTGTTGCTTTTTTCTATCATTAAAGAATGAATTAACTGCTGTGGGACCCCTTAACAATGAGACAAGCAGTTGAGTTATTATCCAAGTTGAATTTTTGTTGCTTTTTTCTATCATTAAAGAATGAATTAACTACTTTGCGACCCCTTAACAATGAGACAAGCAGTTCAGTTATTATCCAAGTTGAATTTTTGTTGCTTTTTTCTATCATTAAAGACTGAATTAACTACTTTGTGACCCCTTAACAATGAGACAAGCAGTTGAGTTATTATCCAAGTTGAATTTTTGTTGCTTTTTTCTATCATTAAAGAATGAATTAACTGCTGTGGGACCCCTTAACAATGAGAAAAGCAGTTGAGTTATTATCCAAGTTGAATTTTTGTTGCTTTTTTCTATCATTAAAGAATGAATTAACTACTTTGCGACCCCTTAACAATGAGACAAGCAGTTCAGTTATTATCCAAGTTGAATTTTTGTTGCTTTTTTCTATCATTAAAGACTGAATTAACTACTTTGCGACCCCTTAACAATGAGACAAGCAGTTGAGTTATTATCCAAGTTGAATTTTTGTTGCTTTTTTCTATCATTAAAGACTGAATTAACTACTTTGCGACCCCTTAACAATGAGACAAGCAGTTGAGTTATTATCCAAGTTGAATTTTTGTTGCTTTTTTCTATCATTAAAGACTGAATGAAGTAACATGAACAATAGATCATTTTGCCATGCAGAAGATGTGCGGCTGGTGGGACTGGACACTAGGCTTCGTAACGTGGATTTCCCATTGTTTTCAAGTGTCGAATTCTCAGGAATGAATATCGAGAACCTCGGGAAGTTGTTTCATGCTACTTCATCCAATGATCTGGACATCAAAACAGATGTTCAGTAACCAAGCTTATAACTGAAAGGACTACACTGTAAAGAAATTCATCTTCAAATTCTTCCTCAGAGGCGGAATATTCTTTCTAGTTACTAGCTTGCACTAGTTTGCTTCAACAATAAGACTTTTGAAAGCAGAATTCCTCAGCGATGACGACAGCGATCGTGACGATGTAAATAGAGGAAATGTTTGCATTAGGGCTGTGCGTGGTGCACCGGTTCTTGTGCCGCTCCACCGAAATGTAGAATTGATGTTTTGTTGCATAGTTTCAATTGTAATTAATTAATTTTACGAGTATCTGATGTCTTAGATCTGCTAATTGGAGAGAAGGATATGTGAAGCATAAAATGCAATTAATGCAACCAGGAGAGTATTATTCAATTCTGTCTCTCCTTTCAATTCAAACTATAAATTTCTATATCACGGAAATGAAACCTCTTGAAAATCACTGCTACATGAAGAGATAATCGATGCATTTCCGGATGTTGAGAAAAAATGTGAAAAGTGACGGAAATTAGGTTCATGTGACCTCAGAATTTCGGAATGTCATAGTGACTGGTGTAGCACCTCTTGCTGCTAAGATACAGGCTATCATAGCATCCCAGCGAGCAGCGTTCCGCACGGAAGATTTTTTCAGCACAGGGAGACTGCTTGAAAGCCGACTAATGCTTACCTTGTTGCGGCAATTTGTAGATAGCGGTGACACCGCTGTGGTGCTCAGGTGCCTTCTTTCCTTTGCTATATGAATGTCTTCGATATTCCTTTGATATTAAAAGAATCATCTAAAAACACGACGCTTCGTCCGCCTTCGATCTAGAAATTTACTTAGGCCAACTTGCGCACAGTCTATGTTTGCATAATGACAATTGTTTTTCTCATGTTTGGTTTGTCGGTCATTAGGTCTTTACGTGATCGAAGCACTTTTATCGTCAGTCTTCAACGTCATATTGGCGGCTGACGTTGCTATTCGATTCTTCATAATGTCTCGCGCTTCCCATTGCAATAGATTCCACTTATTACAATTGTGGCTAACAAGATCAGCCGTGTATTATGATCATTGTAAATGGACGCAATTTTCTCTATCTTACCGTATTATTATAAATTCGTTTAAATAAAAATAGAAAATTAATATAAAAATCTGTTAATTAGAACATTTTACTTCGGCCCGAGGTGACCTCAATAAGCGGAGTCGACTATATGACCATTCCGTCATGAAGTGTGCCAAGTAAATCGGATCTAGACCTAGACGGGTCATCTCTTTCATAGTGAATCTCACTTCCGCTTGTGTCGTCTCCCCGAAAAAAAGATAAGCTGCTAAAAATATGTACAGTCTATTTGCTAAAAGTTATGTGCAATTCAGAGCTTTCGCGAGCCGGCTCGCATTATCAAGGTTTGGCAGGAGTGTGGGCACGTTCAACGTCTGGTCATCTCATGTCTTCGGTTGAGTGCTGGTCTTTGTTCTTCAATATGATTGGCTTCTGACAGTCTCGTCTCTATCGGTGATCTGCACCTGTCAATAATCTCTAGCTGGAAATCTGTGATCGCCAGATGTCTATGATTGCATTGTCTTGCGTGCTCTGCCAATCCGCTATCCATGCTGTTATTTGATAGGCTGCGCTTGTGTTCATTATATCGGAAATTGAAGCTGTCTAGAGGCTGTCATCATCAAGATGGTATTGGTGCTATGTAGCCTAATAATACCTGTTTCATATCCCATTCTCCCTTTTGTATTCATCATATATGACCATTATGACATACACTTTTGTACATAGACGTTGGTGCGAATTTCGAATTTTTTACTGGACCAATACATTTCCTTCCTTTTCTACATGATAGCTAACGAATGTTAACTGAAATTGATTGTAAAGAATAACAACGAAAAAGAAAATGAAATCAACATCATCAATATTGGCTCTCTCCAATTCCACTAAAAACATGACAAATAGCCAAAACATTTCTCGCCTAGTAGCAGTTGAATAGCCTATACATGATATATTTTCATTGTAATTTGATATGGTCTAACTGATAATGGCATACAGGAAGTAAGGTTATAGTAGTTTATGGTGAAAAGTCTCCCACTGTTTTTATCCACTTGCTGTTCAAAATAGAAGTATGAGGTGAAGCCATTTTTTTACGGATTTTACGTCACTTTTTGCTCCTACTGGGGCCTTCCTGCCGACTTCCAATGACACTTTCCGGGTTCGACCTCAGGACCATGAGATCGCTAGTCCAAGTACGCAACCACTGTGCCACGGACACCACATGAAGCCATGTAAATCAAATATCAACTAAGTCGTTATGCAAAGCGCGATCAACGCCATCCTTCGTATTTGATAGAAATGCGATATCTACTATCGCACTGCGATAACATCATCTAAGAATCACATGGGTGCTTATAGTATGCTGTAGTCACATTTTGAATAAAACTTCAACATGTTTGGTTTGTTGCAGTTACCGCTTCCCATGATAATGATTCGACATTAGTGAGTGACAAAGGCGACGTCATCTCATTACTGATGAGTGAATAATTGGCCACAGTCCATAACTAAGACTCTTCCGCATTTGAAGTCAGGGCCCATAGGCAAGTTGAATCCAGGGTTAACCCAAGAAATGGAAAAGACGATGTGATATTGCAAAGTATCTTAAATGGACCTATTGGCGCTTATCGCGTTTTGCAACTAAACTTAATATCTAAATCACTGCTGCATAAAATCGAAAATGCATTCAACTTAGCTATCTACCCTTAGACTGAGGAACATCACCGACCTCTTTAATTTGGCGCTGATCGCGCTTTGCATTGAAACTCTTCATATCCACCTCTATAAATGTCAGTTTTTGTGACCAGACCTGGATATGCAGGTGCGTGCATTGAATAAATGGAAGCGCCGTCCGGCCATGCGTCAGCTTGCCAAATTTGTTGATCATTGCTTATTACTGTATGCTTATCATGTGTGTTCAGGTCATGAAAGTCTGCTTTTCAACTGATCTCTATCTCATCAAGACACGAAGCCATTCTAGTAATTTGAGAGAAACTCGGAATACTTGCCAAAACAAATTTTACAGCTTGCTTGTATTCATTTTAATTTCTTTTGTATTCATGTAACTGCTTTCTTGAAAATGGCTATGGTACCGAAATATATAGATAAAAAAATCAAAAAGTTTGCAACTTCTACTTCGGCTTTTCCAAATCCTGAAAATTGACTATTCTAGTAAGCTAGGGGTAGGGCTACCTTCACGCACTCTCAACTCTCACCAGGTTAGATCTAGCAACCTCTTATGACAGCGGTGGTACCTCTCGAGACGGACAGGCTCGAAACCTGGACCTTCTGCACCTCCTCACCGAACCTACCACCTACAGTGAGAGTGGAGGTACCTCCCGGGACCGACAGGCTCGAACCCTGCACCTTCTGCACCTCCTCACCGAACCTACCACCTACAGTGAGAGTGGAGGTACCTCTCGAGATGGACAGGCTCGAACCCTGCACCTTCTGCACCTCCTTACCGAACCTACTACCTACAGTGAGAGTTGAGGTACCTCTCGAGATGGACAGGCTCGAACCCTGCACCTTCTGCACCTCCTTACCGAACCTACCACCTACAGTGAGAGTGGAGGTACATCCCGGGACGGACAGGCTCGAACCCTGGACCTTCTGCACCTCTTTACCGAACCTACCACCTACAGTGAGAGTGGAGGTACCTCTCGAGACCGACAGGCTCGAACCCTGGACCTTCTGCAACCCGTACCGAACCTACCACCTACAGTGAGAGTGGAGGTACCTCCCGGGATGGACAGGCTCGAACCCTGCACCTTCTGCACCCCTTACCGAACCTACCACCTACAGTGAGAGTTGAGGTACCTCTCGAGATGGACAGGCTCGAACCCTGCACCTTCTGCACCTCCTCACCGAACCTACCACCTACAGTGAGAGTGGAGGTACCTCTCGAGACGGACAGGCTCGAACCCTGAACCTTCTGCACCTCCTCACCGAACCTACCACCTACAGTTATAGTGGAGGTACATCCCGGGACGGACAGGCTCGAACCCTGGACCTTCTGCACCTCTTTACCGAACCTACCACCTACAGTGAGAGTGGAGGTACCTCTCGAGACCGACAGGCTCGAACCCTGGACCTTCTGCACCTCTTTACCGAACCTACCACCTACAGTGAGAGTGGAGGTACCTCTCGAGACGGACAGGCTCGAACCCTGGACCTTCTGCAACCCGTACCGAACCTACCACCTACAGTGAGAGTGGAGGTACCTCTCTAGACGGACAGGCTCGAACCCTGCACCTTCTGCACCTCCTTACCGAACCTACCACCTACAGTGAGAGTGGAGGTACATCCCGGGACGGACAGGCTCGAACCCTGAACCTTCTGCACCTCCTTACCGAACCTACCACCTACAGTGAGAGTGGAGGTACCTCTCGAGATGGACAGGCTCGAACCCTGCACCTTCTGCACCTCCTCACCGAACCTACCACCTACAGTGAGAGTGGAGGTACCTCCCGAGACGGACAGGCTCGAACCCTGCACCTTCTGCACCTCCTCACCGAACCTACCACCTACAGTGAGAGTGGAGGTACCTCCCGAGACGGACAGGCTCGAACCCTGCACCTTCTGCACCCCTTACCGAACCTACCACCTACAGTCCCGTACAGAAATAAGTCCGTATGAATCATAGTATGAAAAATAGTATGACAACGCATACGTATGTGATAACATACTATGAAACATAGCATGTACCAGTATGAATAATGCATACGTGTGTATAAACATACTATGAAACATAGTATGCATAAATATGAATAGCGCATACGTATGTATTAACATACTATGAAACATAGTATGCATAAATATGAATAGCGCATACGTATGTATTAACATACTATGAAACATAGTATGCATAAATATGAATAGCGCATACGTATGTATTAACATACTGTGAAACATAGTCATAATTGATTATTTAAATTCATACCGTATACACACATACTACCTGTTATTGTGCAGGAGTAATCTATGTTGGGTAGCGACAATTTTTTCTACTATGATGTTTGATGCGTAAGCCGAATTTTGTGCCCATGATGAATGATGCCGGTGATTATCAGTCATCTATACATAATTAATGAGTGATATCAAATATAACTTTCGTTGAATATGTTTCATAATGTTCATAACAGGCTGTCTAGTGCGTCATTTTTTCATTTTTTTCATTTTTTTGGTAACATATCATTTTATTTCATTTTTTTGCTGCTGGTGTCATTTTTTTCATTTCTTCTTCGAAATCATGCATTCTCAAATAGATTTTCGTAAATTTCCGACTACTAGCCTAGTTCAAAATTTATCCTTAGAGATATCAGCTCTCCACTTCTTGGATTTTATGATTTTGTTGACTTATGCACTGAACTCCAGATGTCGTATAACTTGATGGAGAATCATTAAACTTCGGCAACACTGTTTTTTGGGCTATTCATTATCTTATGGGTGATTTTAATAAATCAACGAACCACAGGAAACATCCTGTAACAATTAACACTAAATGTAGAGTGTAGACATATTTCATTGTATTTCCCTTCGATGATTTTCCTTCTTGTCGTCATTTCAGTCAGTTAAAAAATACCTGAGGTCAGTAATTTGTTTTTGTTATAAATGCTGCTCGGATGATTCCACTTGAATTAGCCAAACATTGACTTCGGACCTATGTTCTATACAACCAAGTCCGTGTATGCAACACATAAAACAAGAAATGAGAGAACAATTTTGCTTTATTCGTGTGACTTTGTTATCATCGTTCAACAAGTGTGACTTTGCTTGTTATCATCGTTAAATTAGTGTGACTTTAAATACAAAATAGTGTTTGAATTAAATACAAAACAATCCACAAAAAGAGCAGAGATTTGATCGAAGCGAAAGTGTGCATTCGAGAAACTTATGAACAATGTTAAAAATCGAAAGAAGATGTGAAGCCATGAACTATATTTACAATTATTCATGAATTGATTGGTTTTGTTATTCTATCACCAATGTTTTTATTTTGACTGGATGTTGAGCATGTACAACTTACGTAGGTAATGTTAAGTGAGACTTCGATATCTAAAGACGGTATACAGTGATGGATAATTAATGATGCATTCATTGTATTTATTAAATCTTTACATACGGGTACACGATTTTGATATGTACGATTTTTTTAACCTTAAGATTTGCAGCGTATAATCTTTTGAATGATGACTGTCGGACATGTTGTTTGGATGGAAATGCTACAGGAGTCAATTAAAAATTTCATTATACTATTGCAATGATGAAAGTGATACGCTATATTGTTCGATTCTTAGTGGATACTTTATCATTTCTTTCATTTTTCCGCCCCCAAAATTCATTTTTTTTCATTTTTTTCTTGAAAAATTCGTCATTTTTCTCATTTTTTGACTTTCTATTCGGTAGACAGCCTGTCATAATGTTGCTGTTCAACTTCCTGATGAATGACGTACCCATTTTTATCTCAGGTCATTGGAAATAATTATTTTTCATTTAATTATCTTTGTCTAGTATTAAATAACTATTTTGCTAGCATATAATGACATTATTTGCAGATAGCGAATTCGTCAATAGTTCTGATTCTTGTGATAATGAAATTCTTTCATATATATATATATATATATATATATATATATATATGTATATATTGTTCATGCTTTTCAGATACTCTATGCAAAACGTCGTTGCTACAAGCTGAAAATTTCATCTGAGACGATTTTATCAAACACGTATGGTACTTAATGCATGCAATTCTGAAATATTACTCATTGTTTTCCTATGATTATTAATGCAATAATGATATTTATGGAGCTTCCACAGTATCTCCACAATATTTCAACGTGTTTTGAAAATGATAGTGAAAACCTACTGATGATGCCCAACACATCGATTTTGTTTTATTTTCAATGCATAAATGATTCATTTATGTATATTTAGTCTAACCAAGAATTCATCGAGTTGGATCCTTCTCATCTCATAATTGCATGACCTACATGCATTTTTTACATAACATGATGATATCATAAGTATTTGATTAACGATTACCATGCATATAAGAGCAGGTATTATTCTTGTTTAAACGAAATAATAACGTGTCTTGTAGCTTTCTTTTGCTCAAAGAATTAGTTATTCAACGAGTTTACTTTTGAAAAGTCTCATGTGTATTGTGGATCTCTACAATGTCAGTAAAAATTTGAAAGTCCATTTTTGAGTAATCTAAAAGTTAAATATGAAAGTGTTACTAATATAATTTCCTTGAGTTGCCATTGATTAAGCACTATTTTGAACACCAACACATTTAAGATAAGAAATTCTATCAAACATGATTCATGAAAGTAATAAAAGCTAATTCAATTAGTTTCGAAAAATGTTGTTGATATTTATTTTGATTATTTATCTTTCCTATTTTGCTTGAGAAATTGCCACCTTATCATAAACGTGTATAATTCTTTTATTAGTGTGTCATTGTATCTGAAGTTTTCCATCATGCCATCAGGGTTGTCCAGTCTAACTCAGAAGGCTCCTGGTTCCTTTCACTTCTCTAATAATAAGCATTAGTTTATTTCCATTGAAAGCACAAATGAACTTGTATGAACGTCAAAACAATGAACTTCACACTGTCTTGACGTGGGAGCATTATTATTAGCTGCTTGCATTACAGGTAGCGGTAACGGATTCTTTTAAGATTGTTTATACTACTGAATGCTAACGAGTTGCTTCACTTTCTTTTTTTATCTTCTGCTTAAGGGTTTATGGTACCGTCCTCTTCACTCGAACTTTGATTTTAAAAAATCATACAAAAATGTTTATCTTTGATCAAATGGGTACGTCGTTCGTGTGTTATAACAAATGAATGCCATATATGTGATTTTAACGCATGAGAAATCGTAATTATTTTGATCTTAAAATGATGCTAATAGCTGTCTCCCTCATGATATGTTCTCTATCTAAATCAGTTGACTTGCTGGTGCTTTTGACTTTGTTCCCTTTCAGATTAAAATACGACATATTGAATACATAATGCATGTTATTATTCATATGATAAATGGTGCATATAATAATGAATTCATGCTGTTATAGAATATATGTACAACATCAAAACATATGTGCTTATGTATGATATTCCTTCGTACGATATACTGCTGTATGCATATATGTTGCATTTTTATGTCAGGAACATACTCTGAAAACTCACGTGTGTTTAGGATGAGTATACGTACCTACTTTCATAGCATATTTCTCTGTATATTCATGCGCAAGGCACGACAACGCGTTACATGCTCTTAGTACGTCTCATACCATGTTTCGTATGTCTGTTCCATACTATGTTTCACATCATGTTTTCACAGCGTGTGCCATATGAGTATGCATACTATTTTCATAATATGATTCATACTATGTAAAGTCATAGTATGAATCGTACGTATGTTAGGGTATGGCCCAACAGAGCGTTACATGTTCATATTATGTTTCATAGTATGCTTCATACGTCTGTTCCATACTATGATTCATACTACGTTTTCACAGTGTTTCTGGTATGAATACGTATATGATTTTTCATGGTATGTTTCATAGTATGATTTTGCTGAGTATGATTTAGGGTATGCTTCATACTAAGTTTCATACTATGTCAAGTCATAGTATGAATCATACGTATGCCAGGGTATGGCCCGACAGAGCGTTACATGTCCATAGTATGTTTCATACTATGTTACATACGTCTGTTTCATACTATGTTTCATAGTATGATTCATACCAATTTTTTCTGTACGGGGTGAGAGTGGAGGTACCTCCCGGGATGGACAGGCTCGAACCCTGGACCTTCTGCACCTCTTTACCGAACCTACCACCTACAGTGATAGTGGAGGTACATCCCGGGACGGACAGGCTCGAACCCTGGACCTTCTGCACCTCTTTACCGAACCTACCACCTACAGTGAGAGTGGAGGTACATCCCGGGATGGACAGGCTCGAACACTGCACCTTCTGCACCTCCTTACCGAACCTACCACCTACAGTGAGAGTGGAGGTACCTCTCGAGACGGACAGGCTTGAACCCTGGACCTTCTGCACCTCCTTACCGAACCTACCACCTACAGTGAGAGTGGAGGTACCTCCCGAGACTGACAGGCTCGAACCCTGCACCTTCTGCACCTCCTTACCGAAGCGCGGCCCTCAACCGACTGAGCTATCTTACCACTCTTTGTTTTAGGATTCGTATTGGTTGGGAACCAAGACACGTAGCCGTGATGCCACGCTGTCTCGTCAAGACGAAGTTGATGTCACTCAACTGCAATTGAGCCAACGGATCAGTATTAATCATGGTGGAGAAGTTTGGCGCGGAACTTTCCGGGATTCTGACACTGTGGCTAAGGTCCTTCGCTTGAATCCATGCACTGTTCGCCACGTGAGTATTTTCACAGAGTTTGACTGTAATCAAAATAAGGTGATTATCGACCAACTTTGACGTTTCAGTCTCGTGATTTTGGAGAAGAGTATCCCAAACTTCGCATTTTTAACCATCCAAATGTATTAGCAGTCCTTGGAGCCGTCAATAAACCTCCGAGTCTAATCATTCTAAGTCTCTACATGCCGTATGGTTCACTCTACGATGTTCTGCATATCAGCGGAGGCGCCAATAGTGTTGTAGTCGATGCGAACCAAGCACTTCGTTTCGCTATGGACATCGCTAGTGGGATGGACTTTCTGCATTCCCCTGATTTGAAAGTAGCAAGTTATAATCTAAATTCCAAGCATGTCATGGTGAGTCTTTTACTTTCGCAGTTTCATCCATCATTCTTAAATTTTGATGAAGTTACATTCAAATTATTGAAATTTCAATCACAATCCCGTTTAAAGTTGTTAATACAATACTAATACGCGTATTCTAGTTTGCCGCGAAATTATTGTACTTTATATAACTTCTCTACATAGATTTTGTATTTTATTGTGACTATTGAATAAATAAAGCAGTAGTAACATGTCATGTAATTTTTAGCTCAGGAACTGTGAAATTTTGTCGTGGAATGCTCTCAATGAACATGTCCGTAGAAAAATCTTGATTCGACCACATTTTTTTTGCTTGCTATAATTATGACATTGCTATAATTATTTTCTTTGACGTGATTGCTACTGATTTAGATCGACGAAGACGTAGCCAAGCTGACATTGGATTCTGGTGGAGAGGCACAAAATGAGCGGGTAACAATCACAACTATCATACTTCGTTCTTGCCATATATTTCTTAACCCAATCTTTGAATGATACACACAACCGTTGCTTATCGTCGTGGAAGATTGTCCTATTGCTTGCTGTTGGTACCTGTTGAGCTTCAATGTTTCTTTTACGCCAGGATTTCCCTTCGCTACTGCCTTCTCCCCAACCATAAACGATGTAATCTTTTTATTATTAATAGTTCGACCACACACTGAAAACGGCTGCTCGAATTAAAGTTTATATTGCACCAAGTTCGCCGAATTATTATCAAGTCGTTAAACAGCGTTTGCAGCTTTGCATGTTTTGTAACCTTGTATTTGTATTAACTGTTGGGGTGGTGATTTTTGCTGCTACATTTTGGTTTAGCTTTGAATTGAATTTGCTTCTATTCTTCTTACTTGTATACGACTGTATATGCCATCTATTCCAAAATTTATGTTTTCACATTCTTGAAAGTTGTTGAATTGCATAATGATCATAATAGATCCATCGTATCTTGTACCCCTTTTATGATAAAGAGTAAGTAATAGTCTGCCAAAATCATTGCTGGCTTATGCGTGACGATTCATCCATCACTATTGAAAAATAGTGCTTGTGTATAACTTACACATGTACAGAAGGATAGAATTTATTGTCAAACGCGTTTCAGTTCGAAAATAATGAAGTAACCAATGAAGTCATTTACTGGAAGCTGCCATACATCGATGGGACCCACAAAGAAATTGAAAGAAAAGTTCACAAAGTAGGCAAACTGTTACAGACGACCAAAATTATTGATCAGGATTTATTTTCAAACAAAGTAGCATCATGGCAAAGCTTCAAGACTACTGTACACGAGGTAAAATAATATACACACTTATAAGAATGATAAGAAAATTAGTCTGTCATGAAAGAAGTTCTTCACTGATAATTTGAAAGCGCGAAATGAGTCTGCAGATTTCACCTTGATAGGCAAATTGTTCCTTCTGTGATCAGAAGAGGAAGAGAACTGCTTCTTGGCAACTGTCTTCAACCGATGTCTTGGTAAATGGAATGAGTTCACTGTTGAGAAGCGAAGACGAGATCGGGTCGGAAGAGAGCTAACAGGTGTAACTAGCTGACTGAGATATTGAGGCACATAGCCTTGAAGACAGTTGCATGCAAGACTGACCAGCCGAATATATCCTTGATCTCATGGAGAGCCACTCCAGTTCTCTGAGAACAGGCGTGAGATGAGATAACCTCGGAAGGTTACAAACCAGTCGTGCAGAGGCGTTGATAGCACGCTGAAGCCTGGATAACTGTATCTGTGGAGTACCTGACAATAGGGAAAGACAATAGTCCAACTTGGGAAATATCAGTGATTTGACTAGTGTCGATACAAGCGAACGAGTGATACATCGGCGAACAGCATGTAATACATTAAAAACTCAGAATTTATGTTAGTACAAGGATGCTGTTCCGTTCAGCGAGCGCTCTTCCTTTATCTATAAATGTTCTTGTGAACATTGTCCGGAATATTATGTGGGAGAGACTCGTCATGCGTGCAGAAACGCGTTTGACAATGAATTCTTGTGTTCTGTCTCTAATTCTATTTTATATACAAGAAGATAATAGTAAATATTTGATGATATTTTGAAGAAGGATCTACAGTTCTCGTCGGAATTGTAATTTATTCATCATGTCATAAGTAATGATTGAACGTCTCCTTTAATAAACTGAGAGTTTGGATTATTCGATGAAGCGGTGTCCCGATAAGCCGCTATCTGACTAAGCGCAGAGCACCTCTCTTCGATTCGTGATTAAGCAGAGAGCACTTTGCACTGATTTATTGTGGCCACAGAATTAAATATTTTGTTTATCTGCTTCGGTTTGCTAGAAGTGTGATTAATGCGAAATGGACGGCACATCGAGGAACCTATTAAGTGGGCAAAAAGGAATTCCTAATACCTTAAAGAGATAGGAAAAAAGTCGTGCGTCGCTTGCGGATTAATGTGAGTTCCAGCAAAGTGCTTCGATTGCCACAATTCCTTCAGATTCGAAGACTTCAGATCATTGCGCACAAGTTTTCTCCATGATGTTGGCCCTTCCGATCATTATTAAAGAAATTAGCAGGCGGACGAAAATTAGTTCACCTGGTGATTTCACATCCGCTCCTCGGCATTGCTCACTGTATAGTGCATACACTGAATCGAAGCCAAGACATTGATGTGTGTTTTGGTGTGTGCGAAGTGATGTCACAGTACGTACGCATCTCTCACTGGCTCTGGTGTCCTCTGCTGACAGCTTATTGTTTGCCATTTCCAAAAGCAAGCGATACACGAATTATCCATTCGAGAAGGAGCAAGTTGTCTAATTCTGTGATGTGCCATTTCGATATTAAGGTTACATATAACTCTTCCTTTCTAGGAAACCGAAGCGCGTGCAGATGAATCTAATTCTGTGATTGCGGCTTTCATTTATGTATGGGTTATGCAAAACACGAAAATGAGTCATTGTCCATTTTTTCATTTTCATTAACCAATAGATGTTCGATGTCAGTCGATAAAACAACCATAAATCGTTATATGACGATAACATGTAAACGGTATTTCTGAAGTTTTCGAATAGAACAGCTCTTTCTTGTAAGATGCGACGACTCTAAGCAAAATTATGGCAGCAAAGAACAAGTGAATTACAAATATATATTTGAAATTAGTAATACAATTATGCTATGTACTATTGCTGATGCTATTGTGCAGAGGAGGGCTATAGGACTTCTGAGAGATGGCGCATCGGTGATCGGTCTTTCAGTGCTTCGAATCGCGCCCCTGCTGTTGTGCAGAAAAGTTGGTGTACATTTGTTGATACCAAAGCTTTTTTAGCGTTTTATGTATACAGAATATTTACCCGTGGAAGACAATCTACCTGATGAATGATAAACCGTGTTGTTTTCATGACAGTGGACACAAAAGTTGAATAATTCAATCGTTTTCAGGTACGAGTTCTGTTTTAGGCAGACTCCTCGAGCTTCTAGAAAACACGATATTATAAATAAAACACGTCGGTGGGACTGAATCAACATAGATTAATAAATTCACGAATTTTTAGTTACTGTCAGACGACACGAATACAAGGGGAATTAAGACATGGTTTAGATATCGAGAAAGGATATCTAGTGAAAGTAGAGCAAAGTCATGGAACATGCAAATTTGATCTTGACAAAACTGAAAGAGAGTTTTGTCAAACTTTTTCCAAACAATTTATAGAAGTTTGTTTAAAAGTTCTGTAACTCTATCTATGCATCATATTCTTTACAGAAGTAAGTTCTATGGAATTGTCATTATATGACTCAACAGACATGTAAGAGCTACGTTGCTTTGACTTTGCGTTCTTGTTGGTTGTTGCCTTCATTTCATTGCACATTTGAATTTTGGAATTTAAAAATTATTTGAAATATTTCTGTTCCGTATTTGAAGAAGTCTATTCGGCTGTTTGAGGAATTTACTCAGTATTTGGTAAGTCTGCCACGTTGGAGGATGGGCCGTACAATCAAAATTCAGGTGACAAACTCAAGTACATGTGCAGGTATTTCAATGCAAGCTTATCATGAATTTATTAGCAATTATTTTGGAACTTCTTCGCATGTCTTGCTCGAGGAATCTAATGAAGGAATGTTCAGAGAAGTGTGTGTAAAAGACTGCTGTTAATTTTGACTGCTGACTAAATGCATTGATCACCTGACAATTTGAAAAAAATTTAATTCGGTCAGAAGTTTACGAAGGATAGCTCCCTTGAGAGTTGAACCACTTAAATTTCCTGAAATTTGCAGTCAATTCGACAGTTACTTGAGTGAAACATCGAAATTTGACATCGTGCCATTTAGGAGAAAACACGACGTCTGTAGTACAAGTTCGAAATGTCTGTCAAATCCGAATTCTTTCAATGCTGTAAGCTGTTGGGAATTGTGATGCTGTCGCCACCAAAGCGTCAAGCTTTCAGTTAAGCCGATACATGCATCATTGCTTCAAAAGTTTTGAGAGGGAGCCATCTTCGATAACATGAAATAAATGAAGTTTTAGAATATGCAAAAGCAAAACTTCTATATTGATAAAGGATACTTCACTTATCCGGATATGTTGAAAACTGCAGAATAGTGGTATTCCAGCGGGTGTTTTTCAAAAGCCTCCGCCTTATTCATGTGCTGAAGGATTGACCAAAATATCATCCGTATAGTGAGTAAAAATAAGGCTACAATGTAATAGAGATAAAGACATGCGGCTAATAATATACCCAGTGCTCCTATGCTCCTGAAGTGCTTTGAGGAAGTATTTCCTTTTTCAAAGTGTAGAAAGTCTTGGGAAGATCTCCACTTCTTTCAAGTAGGGTGATCTTGGAAAAGGATGCTTCATCCTCCCAAAAAGGAAAACAATGGCCGGATTCTTGTATATTTTTTGTTTGATTGTCAAAAGGCCAAAATTTCACTATGCAAAAGTATGATTACAGAGTTACCCCTGAACTTACCGACAAGGTGCATGTTGTTACAACTCAGAGACAAATCACATCCCGAGTAAACGAACATATTTTCTTCAGTTCAAGTAACTCATCCGACCAAGATCATTTCCTTCCGGAACATCCTGACACTCCGTGTCAAGTGTGATATTTTAATCAGATATCACCAATTATCGTGAGTGGGTGACTGTGGAAGCCATGTAGATTAAAACAGAAAATCATAACACCGTGATGAGCAATGTTGAGTTCAATTTTCATAACATTCACTGATTTTTACCAGTCATTTTATAGTTTTTTAAATCTGTGATTACCGGTGTTAACCCTTGTACTTTTGTGCTATACTGTATGACGTGGCTGACAGTAATAATAAGTGAAAAAATCATGTTTAGATAGACACAAAATGAATGAATGAATTATAAAGCAAAGCACAAAACAGTAAATGATTGAATTGAAAACAAAGGAACACGGACGGTGAAAGAGAAATAAAGAAAAACCAAAAATGCAAGGAGCTCCTGATATTATACTTCTCTTTGCTTCTATAGTGTGACTTCCTGCTCCGAAATGCTCCATAGCGCTTCTTGAGACATTGATACTGAGTCAATACCCCTGAAAACCTATCACGAAATGCTGATTACATGGAAAGTTTGAGAATATGCCTGAAAGCACCATACTTTTCGGTGCTGGATTGATGGCATCATCAATTAGCTCCTGATGACACGTTGTCATTCGTCCTGAGTTTTGATTGTTCGTAGTGCTCATGCTCCCTCATCATCCGACGCGGTCTTGGCAGGCTGAAGTGTGACATTATATCTTGTATAAAATTACAGCAATCTCTTCTACTGAAGCAAATTGCCCTTCACGGTTCCACGTGTTTATTGCATTCACATTTCTCAATTTTTCCTCCGTTTGTCAAAACTTATTTCTCAGTTTCTTTTCTGTAGGTGAATGACGATCTTACGGCAAAGTTGAATATGGCTGATTGTCGGTTCTCATTCCATGAGAAAGCGCGAGAATACAACCCGGCATGGATAGCACCTGAAGGTAAGGATGATAAAAATTGAAGAAATGCATCCCGGATCATCTCAAGAGGTCATGGACGCTTGTTAATGTTGTTTTTGTTTTACCCGACTCTGTCCAGCGGATAGGAGGCTTCTTATCAAAAGAACACGAAGCGACCGACCCAGTAAGCGGATAGGAGGCTTCGTATCAAGACAACACGAAGCGACACACTCAGTAAGCGGATAGGAGGCTTCGTATCAAGACAACACGAAGCGACCCACCCAGTAAGCGGATAGGATGCTTCGTATCAAGACAACGCGAAGCGACACACCCAGTAAGCGGATAGGAGACTTCGTATCAAGACAACACGAAGCGACCCACCCAGTAAGCGGATAGGATGCTTCGTATCAAGACAACACGAAGCGACACACTCAGTAAGCGGATAGGAGGCTTCGTATCAAGACAACACGAAGCGACACACTCAGTAAGCGGATAGGAGGCTTCGTATCAAGACAACACGAAGCGACACATCCTGTAAGCGGATAGGAGGCTTCGTATCAAAACAACGCGAAGCGACACACCCAGTAAGCGGATAGGAGGCTTCGTATCAAAACAACACGAAGCGACAAACCCAGTAAGCGGATAGGAGGCTTCGTATCAAAACAACACGAAGCGACACACCCAGTAAGCGGATAGGAGGCTTCGTATCAAGACAATACGAAGCGACACACCCAGTAAGCGGATAGGAGGCTTCGTATCAAGACAATACGAAGCGACCCACCCAGTAAGCGGATAGGAGGCTTCGTATCAAGACAATACGAAGCGACACACCCAGTAATCGGATAGGAGGCTTCGTATCAAGACAATACGAAGCGACCACCCAGTAAGCGGATAGGAGGCTTCGTATCAAAACAACACGAAGTGACACACTCAGTAAGCGGATAGGAGGCTTCGCATCAAAACAACACGAAGTGACACACCCAGTAAGCGGATAGGAGGCTTCGCATCAAAACAACACGAAGCGACACACCCAGTAAGCGGATAGGAGGCTTCGTATCAAAACAACACGAAGCGACACACCCAGTAAGCGGATTGGAGGCTTCGTATCAAGACAATACGAAGCGACACACCCAGTAATCGGATAGGAGGCTTCGTATCAAGACAACGCGAAGCGACACACCCAGTAAGCGGATAGGAGGCTTCGTATCAAAACAACACGAAGCGACCCACCCAGTAAGCGGATAGGAGGCTTCGTATCAAAACAACACGAAGCGACCCACCCAGTAAGCGGATAGGAGACTTCGTATCAAAACAACACGAAGCGACACACCCAGTAAGCGGATAGGAGACTTCGTATCAAAACAACACGAAACGACCCACCCAGTAAGCGGATAGGAGACTTCGTATCAAGACAACGCGAAGCGACACACCCAGTAAGCGGATAGGAGGCTTCGTATCAAGACAACACGAAGCGACACACCCAGTAAGCGGATAGGAGACTTCGTATCAAAACAACACGAAACGACCCACCCAGTAAGCGGATAGGAGACTTCGTATCAAGACAACGCGAAGCGACACACCCAGTAAGCGGATAGGAGACTTCGTATCAAGACAACACGAAGCGACCCACCCAGTAAGCGGATAGGAGGCTTCGTATCAAAACAACACGAAGCGACCCACCCAGTAAGCGGATAGGAGGCTTCGTATCAAGACATTACGAAGCGACACATCCTGTAAGCGGATAGGAGGCTTCGTATCAAGACATTACGAAGCGACCCACCCAGTTAGCGGATAGGAGGCTTCGTATCAAAACAACACGAAGCGACACACCCAGTAAGCGGATAGGAGGCTTCGTATCAAGACAACACGAAGCGACACATCCTGTAAGCAAATGTATGCCTGTCTCGGAGTGCCCTGGGGAGGAGATGACCATTCCGATACCACCGGGGTGCTACCATGCCCAAGACAAAGCTGCTCACACAGTGTGAACAGCATTGACCGGGGGAGGAAGCAACCCCAGTGGTCCCTTCCCACACCTTACCGCTGAAGAGGGGCGGCGGCAGTCATCGCTGAGGGGACTTTGGAAAGGGCATAGCCAGATATGCCGCAGGGGAGGAACCTCGAAGAGTTTTGTTGCATATCTTGGCAGCTAAGATTCGGCTGTCAGGATCCCTCGCAACGTGCTTAGTACACCCTCTGAGAAGCAATGAGAATAAGACATCAAACTGACAACACCAGAGCTGCAGTGGCAAGAAAATGTGTTCTACTTCCTTTCCGTCATTAAGGTTTTGGCCATTTAGTGTTTGTAGTTTTATCTGTTTCTCAATTTGTATTTATTTGAAAGTTGCATTCTTAACATGTGATGCCTCTCCAAGTGGAGCACTTAACCATCATGTTTGAGTGATGACGATGTTTAATCAATGAATCTCTTTAGGCCTTTCGGTTTGTTGTTGTTGTAATAAAATTTCCGTAAGTGTATTTGTTAAAATACATCTTTCATAATCATCCATAACAACATTAAAATGCCTAGAAAGTAAATGAGATAATTTGATCATTTAGTTTGTACTAGAATGAACGAAAAATGCAGAATTCTTAATCGTTCTACCAGCGACAACATCGTAAATTACATCGATAGCAATGATCGGATGCGCTTCAAGGGATATTCTTAAGATTTGAATTTGGTCAAACCGGCTTTACTTTAAAGCTCACTATGCTTGTCGATTGGCTATCTCTAACAAGCAGGGATGCGGAGTCCTATCATTTTGATAGGACTCCGACTCCGGGGGTTGATAAGACTCCGGCTTTATACAGGAATTCGACTCCGGGTGTCAAGTATATAAAGCCTTTTTTGAAAAATTAACTGGTAACCTACATCATATATCATTATAGGCTTACCTGAGCCTATATTTAGTGATTATCGCTGTATGAATTATCAATCATTTTCGATGAAAGTTTATCAAATGTCGCTTTAAGTTGGATGCATGCGACTCGGCTCCTCTCATCTTCTTGATGTGTGCTTCACACGTTCTTTCTCCAGTCTCTACCAGACATTGATAGGATATCATTTGATAGGACTCCGACTCCACCAAAAATGATAGGACTCCGGGACTCCGACTCCGCATCCCTGCTAACAAGAGGAATAATGTTTGGCCCATTCTTAGTTTATGACAAACAACTCAGGCTCAAATTCAAAGGTTATCACTTACATTATATGTGTACTCAGCAAGCATTACGAAGGCGTGAATTTACAGTGCAGTTTATCCTCCACAGCAGCATTCATGGCGAACTCGGCTGTCCGAATGAGCGGGCCGATCGATGTTGGCTTTTGTTTACTAATTTGAATGTTTCCATGCGTTAATGAAGTATTGATTGACCATCAATTTAATTTTGAACATCTTTCTTTGCAGCTCTACAACGGAAGCCCACCGATCTTAATAAACATGCTGCTGACATGTGGAGTTTTGGTATCCTGTTATGGGAATTGGAGACACGTCAGGTACCGTTCGCGGATCTCTCACCCACCGAAATAGGCATGAAAGTCGCGATGGAGAATCTTCGGGTCCCACTCAGTCCCGGGATGTCTCGACATATGACCAAATTGATTCAAATGTGTTGCAACGAAAATCCTGGAAAACGACCTAAGTTCGATATGGTCATTCCCATCTTTGAGAAGATGAGGAAGGCAAGAGAATGAGTCTTGTATCGGACCTTGTTATTGGTGCTAGTATTATAAGATTGTAAATCGAAGGACATATATGCATGCTTCTTCATTTCAAATTCTTTTCTCTGAATAATCTCTCTGCTAGTGATTGTACAGAATTTCGCTGGTCCTTTAGAACTGTATTTTCGTACGCCGAAGTGGTGTGTTGCACCTGTTGTATGAACCAAAAAGCAGAATTTTGTAAATTTGATATGAATGGGACAATCAGCCGACGAATCTCAAGAGTGATAATCCTTTGATTCTTTGTTTGTTGTATTTGGTAGCGGGGTATACGAAATGCATTTATAATCAGCAGCCATTTTAGTCGCAATATGAAGTGTGTATTTTGTTAAGTATATTGATTTGATTTATGCATTTGTTTATTGTTGGGTTCTTTTATTTTTGACTCCAACTCCCTCATGTATTGCATCAGCCGATTTTGTTTTTGTTACTCTCTGATGACGAACTGTCTTCTCATATCTATTGCTCCATTGTATACCGGAAATTTGACAGTAAAGCATGCTGAAAGCCATTGCGTTGTTCTGCCAAGAATATTCATGTATTTGTGCATGGACTGTCGATATTGCGTCATTCATATTCCATATCACTGGGAATCTGTAGGAACGGTGTTCCACACATCCATGATGATAATGGATCAGATTTTCTGTACACAGGAACTCTGATTGAAACTACTAGTGATCGTCGCTGTGATTACTGATGAGCTGAATTCAATGCGTCAGTGATACCCGACCAAGATTTGAACCAAGGTCTCCCGGACGTATATTATGGTGATATATTTCCATAATTATAATATGAAACATTGCAAAAGGACAGGCATTGCGAAACCAGATCCACAGGACATCTGTTCCTGTTGTATTTGCTACATCTTGCTGCAGTAGGCTCATTGAATTGATACCACAACCATTATCAATTGAGTTGGCTAATCGATATTAGGTATTATTTATTATAAATGCTGTGATTGTAAAGAACAATTGAGAGATGCAATTCATGTTAAGTAGTGAGGCATTGGCTTCCTCATCAGCACAAGCGAAGTGAGGAAAGTTCATCAGTGGCCATGAAGCTTGAACGTCAGTACTCCCTATACTTGGGGTTTGGATGGTGCTGACATAGTCAGACTTTTCTGGAGCGTTGTAGTACTTTTCTCTACTACTATTTCTATTACTACTACTATATAAATAGGAGTGTTCTGGTGATTTTAGCCCGGATGCCCTTCCTGCCAACTTCCAATAGCACCTTCGGGGCTCGACCTCTGGACCGAAGGATCGCTAGGCTGCGCACTTAACCACAGTGCCAGGGAGAAGAATTGATGGCCAATTCATTTCACTTAGCCAAAACACGAGAAGCAACCATTAGTTTTATGATCTCCACTTACAATTTTAAGCTGACGAGCTCGCGATTTAATTAAAGAAGTTAACTATTCGGTGTGCGCAATATTCACAGCAACTCGACTGATATTGTCTGACATGTTGAGAAATTAAATTTGACAGGTGCATGATCGTCGTGATTTAGCTGAAGCTGTAATATGCACGCGGTCCCTGCACACGCTTATCAACTAAATCGCTTGAATATGTTAATAAAGTAATCCGCCGAACCGCCAACTGTGATAATTGAATGATCAACAATTTCAATACCAATTTGCACGGTGTTAAAATTTAACAATAATTGAATTAATTGCATGTCCGTACTCAAATGCTCTTAATCTACTTAAACAGACTCAAATAGTTGTAGGCGAATCATCATAGCCGTAGGGATATTATAAACTTCACTTCTATATTGCTAGATCCTGCAGATGTCGCTGACCCGAGGATCAGATCCGTGGTATCAATTATGTTATACATTGTGAAGTGACAGACATCTACCCTTAAGTTCATGAAAGTTAAAAAGATCACTCGCGCAGGTATTATGCTATAATCTGTCATAACTCTACTGATAAAGAAGTGTTTGGTTTCCTGTTTATAAAAAGCTGATAATGAAACACTTGCATGGACTGCTTGAAGATACCAAGTGACAGATTGATGTCTGATTCTCCTTGGATAACATTTAGATGGCGGCAGACATGGCCCCGCGATATGGTTTCTTGAACACATTAATGGAAATGTGTCCTGTCACATCGAGTTAGTGTTTATTAGCGAATGAAAGTCAAATAGACACGAAAAATGTACGGAATTTCATGGAACTGTTTTGCAGGGACGATAGCTGGTTAGTTGTTTAGTGCAATGACATGACGATTACTACTTTAATATCCTTTCAATCAACTTTTAATGTGCGGTGTGTGAAGCGCTTTCCCACATTAGCATCATCTTGCTGCGCTTGGTCTGTGTGATGTGGTTTATTTAACCGCAGAATTATTACAGCCCACTCTGAAGGTCAGCGATATCGCATTATCGAAGCACGTTTGGTAAATTATTAGAGTGATAAATGGCGTTTAGATAATGAAAATCACCGGAGAAATGCCACAATCAGTGAGCGAGTTATCTACGGGATATTTCCACCACAACTGAAAGAAGAGAACAATAAAACAGAGTATTACAGTTCAGCGGATCAAAGTTTTACTTCTCTTCCCACCTCATCGCAATTATGTTGACGTCTATTGGCACATAAGTATTCTCCGAGACAATTAAGGTCATCTACTGTGGATAGCATGTCATATCTATTGTCTGTCGGCCTTAACATTGTGGTAAAATAATGATTCTATGATAGCAATGATTTTTAAGGATAGATTGAGAATTTAAGATAGGGAAATTTTGAAATGTTTACATTAGCAGCTACAATTAATTAATACTGACATGAAATATTTTCATAACTTGAGAAAATCAGGAAAATTAGCGGAGGAAAACTTATGAAAAAGGGCTGAAAAACATGAATGTGAAAAGCATGCAAATAGAAGTTGAGTGAAGCTTAAAAGTCATCATTTCTTTTCTCCCAATTGAGATTGTAGTGACCACAGAACCGCGACTTATTGTTTTGCTTCAATTTGTGGGATCGAATGGACAGCAGCTGCTTGTTGATGGTGATCTCAGCTTCTCGATCATGCACCGCGATCTATGTGAATGCCGCTAGATCTTAAGAACTGTCAAATTGCTGAAATCTGCCATAGTTACAATCTTATGTCTTTCAATGATGTCCGATCCAGCCCAGAGGGTCGGATTCATATGACAGTGACTGTCTTCAGACTCAAAGAATTCTCGGATGGAAACATGAGCATTCAGATTGTAGGGGATAGAAGGCTGGGGAAACTGTGAAGAGGGAATATAAATAGGTGCTGAAGGAATGGAGGGTCATAGGGAAAGAGATACAGTTGCGTGAACTGGTTCGTTTAACTGGGTCCTGGTGGTCTACAGTTTGTCGGAAGTTTACCCTCAATACGACACGAAGAATTTCAGCCAAAACACGAGGACAAACTTAACACGAAGCGACACTAACACGAAATCCAAGCGGTTTTTGATTGCAAGTACGTAATTCACCAACGACGCTGCCTTTCCAAGCTCGATGATTACTGCTAAGGTAATAGGCCTTTGACCGATCTGATAAATGAATCCGCCAGAAGGAATGCAACAGATTCTAGAAATATTGCCTTTAGCTGAACAGGTGAAGTTATCCACTTATCTCAAGCTACAAATGTACAATGAATCATTGTCAGTCTGAAACTCACTTTACTCTATCTGTTTAGCGACATCAGGGTTCGTGCGCCTCCTGGATTTCCTGGAAACCTCCTGGAAATTGTCATTGTCTTGAGGAGGCAGTAGACATTGAAGTACTGTGGTGTCTGTGTTAGAAGCACATCACTCATGCAACTCATTTAGAATATAAACACGCACGTATAAAAATCGCTTCAGAAGATTTTCAGAGATATTATTATCACCCCTAACTTGTAAACCATGGATTCCAAGTTTCCGTCTTTTCCGCTTTTCACGAATTTAGTCTAATGTAAATATTTCAAATTTATGCATTCAAACCCGGTTTTTCCCGATTTTCCGTTTTTTCTTGGGTGAATTGCGATCCCTGTTGTGCACCGAAGAAGCAATCATGTCTCATGGACACATCAACATCGAAGTATACTTGTGAATTAAGAAAATCACAAAATCTCGTTTCGAAGATTTGATATTACCCGGCCTCTCCGCGTGCAGGTCCCCTCAAGATGACTTCAGCTACTGTATCATCGCAGTGGTAGAAAGTAGTAAAAAGTAGTAAATGATAAAAGTTACATTTCGGAAAACTGGTCATCTACTCATTTCATGCTTCCTCAATGTAATGCAGCTTGGAGATTTCGTATCGAAGAGTTAACAGCTCAAATGTTCAAGGTTGATTTATTCAAATTTCTTACTTTTGATAGGCGGATAGCCTGATACATAGACTACTCAATTAAATTTTAGGTTTTCAACAAAAACAATATCTTCTTGTACATTACACATGATTTAATAATGACGTCACAACCCTAGTCACCCTATGAATCTTTCACAGCATCCACGCGGAGAATCAGTGTTTCAAATTGTATCGACCCACTCATTATTTCTGGCAACGGGACTTCTCGCCTTCTCCAAAAATTGTTGAAAAGTTTTGTGGAAACTCACCGGAGCGATGTAGTTCTTCATCGTTTTTGGAAGTCGGGATACGTCAAATATCAGAAAGTTTGATCCCATAAAATTGATTGAATAAACTTTCTTATGATTCTTCCCTCTTCGGCTATCATGCATACCTTACTACTTATCAACTTAATTTCACAGAAACCTAATGAATGCTCATGATTTTCCCATGAGATATTACCCTCATCAAAGTTCTCATTACCACTCATGATACTCTCATCAAAGCATCATGAGAATATCATGAGACGCATCATAACCTCATGAGCTCTCATAAAAGTCGTATGAATCCGCATTAAAGTTGATGAGTTCTCATGAAAATTGTTCGTGAAGGAGACCATCATCATCCTTAAAGTTCTTCTTAAATCTCCTGGAATTTTAACCCTGGTCTCCTGGAAAAGTGAAGGTGGCCTAGCGTGAGATCCCTGAACGTGCTGTGCGATACCGGTGATAATCAGTTTCTATGTCAACACGAAAATAGAACACTACTTAACTGTGAAAACATGAAAGTGAGCACGATACGAATGACAATACTCAGCACGACTGAAACATGATCATAGGAGTCACTGACCTTCACTGACTGTGATTTTTTGCCTTTCAGTGGGGGAGATGCCGATTCTCTTCTCTTTGGTAGCCAGAGGGACGACTGTTCTTGCGAAGTACGCTTCCTGCAGTGGGAATTTCATAGAAGTAACTGAATATGTTCTTGCGAAGATTCCGCCTGGTAACACCAAGCTGACGTATACTCATGGAACATTCCTCATCCACTACATCGCTGATAGTCGAATCAATTATCTCTGCGTCACAGATGATGTACGTACCAATGTGAGTTTTGCATATATGAATGTTAGTTAACAGAGATCTTTATTTCAGGACTTCGAAAGATCGAAGGCTTTTTCTTTTCTCCACGAAATAAAGCGCAAGTGAGTGAATCTACTGAAAATTGATATACAGGGTGAATACCATACCTTGTCCGATACATTTCAATAAAATTTACAATCATATTATTGTCTATAAAGTGCATTTATCTGGCCTATCAGTGGATAAGATATCTATGAATGCATTTCTGTTCAAAATTTTGAGGTGATAGTTGATGATTCATTGTTTGGCATAGATATCTATCAACCTGTGGATAGTGATGAGCGATTGTGGTGAACCGTAGAAATAGCGATTAGCGGTCTTGTCCGGTTTAATTGAGATATCTTGGCCGCATGTATGCAGAGGAACGTCATGTTTGGACGCCGCATGTGGCATGAGACGAAGAGGAAGACCCGCATTCACTGGCTGGATGCCTTGAGAATGGCCGAGATTGGGGTGCTTGGCGGAGAGCATTCATCACATCGCTAGAGAGCGTCCTCGAATTGACGGCATAAGGTAACCGGCTTGAAGTTCACACGGATGCGGTTAAAGCGACCTTGTCCAAAGGTTAATCTTGTTCCGTGATATTTTTCTTAACTCGAAAATTGATTAAGGAGTTTGGATGGAGGCTGTTGTTCTGAGATTCATTAATAGTGTTCTGCTTGATCCAAGATATCGGAACATCTGGGTTGTATTTTGTAATAATGATTTGAAAGAGGCGTCTTATTGACTCGACGTTACAGGTTTTTCCACCCACATTCGTGAAGAATGCAAACAAGTTCGCTTTAATGGAAGCAGATTCATTAATGCAAGTTTTTTCAAGCAAATTCACCTAATTTGCAGACATACTCGCCTATATCAATTGATAGTGCAATCAATTTCGCCAATGCCTTTCATGCTTCAATTTTGCAATCAAATTCACAAATAAGGAAAGCAAAATGAACCTTTAGCAGTCAAATTCACTTTACTTAAAAACCAGAGGATTTGAATCAAAAATACACATGTAATCCAATCAATTTATTGATAAGGCTACACAATTATATCCGCCAGTGCTAAACATCGATGCATGTAACGCATCACATGTGTGCACATGTGATCAACATTGCTACTGGACACAGTCTCTTGATCTTCTAAAATTCCTGTAGCTAAGTCATGAAGCACCCTAATTCAATGCTCTGCAGTGGACAATCCAACTGGGACACTCGCAATCATGTTGATGTTGTTCTTCTCCCGTAAGAGGGATCGCAGCTTCAACTTGAAGACGCTGAAGACATTTTCAATTGGATTCAAGAACATCCGACAAACTGGACTCTATCAGGTTGATTAATCGCGAATTTGCTTGTTTTGTAGTTACTTTGGGTGCGGGACATGCGAACATGAGACGTATTCATGAATTTGGAATCACTGCATACGGATTTGCTTGCGCTAATTCGACGATGAGCGACTTTGTTTGCACTAAGCATGGAAATGCTGATGTTCTGTGGAAGGAGCTTGTGCTATCGTGAATATGCTTTTTCGTTTGCGATTCTGTATGGAAAAACCTGTTATAGCCTGAGATTTGTTACTGAAATGAGACTGCGGTTAATGAATTAAGAAGTTGTTTTCATGAATTGCGGGATGCCTTCATACTGTCAGCAGTCGAAACGCATCGGAAACCTCTACAAATCAATTTTAATACAAGTGTCTTGACATGTGGGCGTCAATGAAGAACCTCCCGCACCGGCAGAGCTTCAAATTTGTAATAGTTATCAATATTTTTAGATTTAGTTGTGTTAACAGTTCATCATTGTCGTTTAGCGTTCTCATTTTCCCATTATCTTGGGGTTGGAGTGCGACAATGATTCTTCTTCAACTGCTTCTGTTTCGAGTTATTAACAGATGAAATACAAATTTGAATTGAAAAGGAAAGTTGATAGTACGTGTATGAGAGGATTTATCATTCATTCATTCAATTCTCATGATAGAGAGTAAAGCATGGATCTAAGATAATGTCATTACTTCCTCCTTCATGAATATCGGCGAATATGTGCAACATACGATTGTCGACTTGCACACGCTCAGAATGAGGGCACTCCTGTACTTTACTGGTCCCAAAATACCTCCTCCTGTACTTTACTGGTCCCTAAATATCACCTCCTGTACTTTACTGGTCCCTTAATATCCCCTCCTGTACTTTACTGGTCCCAAAATACCTCCTCCTGTACTTTAATGGTCCCAAAATATCACCTCCTGTACTTTACTGGTCCAAAAATACCCCCTCCTGTACTTTACTGGTCCCAAAATACCCCTCTTGTACTTTACTGGTCCCTAAATATCACCTCCTGTACTTTACTGGTCCCAAAATACCCCTCCTGTACTTTACTGGTCCCAAAATATCACCTCCTGTACTTTACTGGACCCAAAATACCCCCTCATGTACTTTACTGGTCCCTAAATACCACCTCCTGTACTTTACTGGTCCCTAAATATCACCTGTACTTTACTGGTCCCAATATACCCCTCCTGTACTTTACTGGTCCCTAAATATCCCCTCCTGTACTTTACTGGTCCCAAAATACCCCTCCTGTACTTTACTGGTCCCTAAATATCACCTCCTGTACTTTACTGGTCCCTAAATATCACCTGTACTTTACTGGTCCCAAAATACACCCTCCTGTGCTTTACTGGTCCCTAAATATCACCTCCTGTACTTTACTGGTCCCTAAATATCACCTGTACTTTACTGGTCCCAAAATACACCCTCATGTACTTTACTGGTCCCTAAATACCACCTCCTGTACTTTACTGGTCCCTAAATATCCCCTCCTGTACTTTACTGGTCCCAAAATACCCCTCCTGTACTTTACTGGTCCCTAAATATCACCTCCTGTACTTTACTGGTCCCTAAATATCACCTGTACTTTACTGGTCCCAAAATACACCCTCCTGTACTTTACTGGTCATTAAATATCACCTCCTGTACTTTACTGGTCCCAAAATATCACCTCCTGTACTTTACTGGTCCCTAAATATCACCTGTACTTTACTGGTCCCAAAATACCCCCTCCTGTACTTTACTGGTCCCAAAATACCCCCTCCTGTACTTTACTGGTCCCAAAATACCCCCTCCTGTACTTTACTGGTCCCTAAATATCACCTCCTGTACTTTACTGGACCCAAATTAAAAACAAATATTTATCCAATTAAAAGCATTTTTTGCTTCAAAAACATTAAGAAACTATATGCCATTCAGCAAGATGTCCAAGAATATTGTTGAAGGCATCTGCATGACTGTTAGCATACCTTTGTCTCCAGATGAATTGATCAAGGTGACTTGCTAGCATTGTCGATTGCACTCCATTCATAGATTCGTGTGAATTCGTGTTTCGCAAGGTCGCTTATTCTCATGTTGTTCGACGTCAAGTTTCACGTTAAATTCCTTCTCAACAGAGATAGCCAATCCCTTAAAACAATACGTGGGAGTTCAAAGATCACCAGCCATAGTTCATTCGCACGATTTGACGCATAGCAACACGTCAGCGTTCGTGCTAAATTTGGGACCAGTAAAGTACAGGAGGTCGTTTCTCGCATTCCCATATAGGGACCAGTAAAGTACAGGAGGTCGTTTCTCGCATTCCCATATAGGGACCGGTAAAGTACAGGAGGTCGTTTCTCGCATTCCCATATAGGGACCGGTAAAGTACAGGAGGTCGTTTCTCGCATTCCCATATAGGGACCAGTAAAGTACAGGAAGGAGGTCGTTTCTCGCATTCCCATATAGGGACCAGTAAAGTACAGGAAGGAGGTCGTTTCTCGCATTCCCATATAGGGACCGGTAAAGTACAGGAGGTCGTTTCTCGCATTCCCATATAGGGACCAGTAAAGTACAGGAGGTCGTTTCTCGCATTCCCATACAGTGACCAGTAAAGTACAGGAGGTCGTTTCTCGCATTCCCATATAGGGACCAGTAAAGTACAGGAGGTCGTTTCTCGCATTCCCATATAGGGACCAGTAAAGTACAGGAGGTCGTTTCTCGCATTCCCATATAGGGACCAGTAAAGTACAGGAGGTCGTTTCTCGCATTCCCATATAGGGACCAGTAAAGTACAGGAGGTCGTTTCTCGCATTCCCATATAGGGACCAGTAAAGTACAGGAGGTCGTTTCTCGCATTCCCATACAGGGACCAGCAAAGTACAGGAGGTCGTTTCTCGCATTCCCATATAGGGACCAGTAAAGTACAGGAGGTCGTTTCTCGCATTCCCATATAGGGACCAGTAAAGTACAGGAGGTCGTTTCTCGCATTCCCATATAGGGACCAGTAAAGTACAGGAAGGAGGTCGTTTCTCGCATTCCCATATAGGGACCAGTAAAGTACAGGAGTGCCCAGAATGAGCAAGTCAGTTAGAAGTGCACACTTACTAAGCAAATAACACGACATCCTAGAACTTAAGATTTCGATGATCCACAGCATTCCTATGTCTATGTATTATTTGTCATTCAAGACAACAATTGAGCAGATGATGGAAATTCACTTCGACCGCAAAACGCAGAGAATGTCTTGAATTTTTCGTTTATGCTACAGTGCGAGTGTGGAACAATCTCCCAGCCCAAGTGACAAGCCATTCATCCCTCCGTCCTTTCAAACGCTCCCTCAAAACCTTTGTCTTCTCTCAGTCTCATCCCCGTTGCAAATTTAGTTCTGGATGGACTTTTTTTGTTTTCTAAAGTGGCCCAGCAGTACTTGTGCGAGAAAGAAAGAAAAGTAATTTAATTTGTTCTTGAAGCTAGAAATGTATTTGTTGCAAACTCGGTTTTGCACGGTTCCGCATGTATATGTCAGCTGCCACATGTGTTGAAGTCATGTTGCAGTTTTAGAAGATGATTGTAATGTGTTATAAGTAGGAGACTTGGAAAACAAACTTCATTTTGTTTCTATCCCATTATTATCCCATTATATATTATATCCATGTATATATTATCCCATCCCCAGCTGAGTGGTCGGCTATATGGGCTGTAGGTCTGGTAAATGGGTTCGAATCTTACCACAAACAGTATTTGGTGAGAAGGGATCTGGACCTCTATCCCGTAAACATGACAGGAACTAGACATCCTCCCGCCTGTGAAGCCCCATGTTCAAGATCGGAATCATAAATATTCAATGCTTCTCTTGGAAGGGAAGACATTCAAATCGTTGTCAAAGATGTTTACTTTCATGAACAAGAAGTCATTCATCGTTTCATGTGTTCTGTTTACAAAAGTGTTTCTCATTGGTTCAGATATCGAAGTTCTTCATCCAAACTCATTGGTTCAGATATCGAAGTTCTTCATCCAAACTCATTGGTTCAGATATCGAAGTTCTTCATCCAAACTCATTGGTTCAGATATCGAAGTTCTTCATCCAAACTCATCGGTTCAGATATCGAAGTTCTTCATCCAAACTCGGCTGCCCTGTTGACCGAGGAGAAGTTGGTCACGAAGAATTTGAAGTTTCAGTTTGTAAAATTGTTCCTTCACTTTCAAGACACTCTCTTTCTTGTCATAGTATCGTCGGATGCAGTCCTCCTTCAATGCAAGGATTTTCATCTTCCTATCAAACAGTTTCTCTTCATAACTGCCTTCTTGAGGTTCATCGATGGACGGAGAGGACATAGGATTGAGGCGGATTGGAGAATTTGACTGTTTCACACACACTGAAGGCTCCTCCACCTCGCTAGTGGTCGATCTCACTGACTCTGATGGGAAGAATGGATTTGACGCGCTGTCTTTTGAGCTTTGTGCTTGATTGGATCGGTATTGTTGAAATGTCGATGTGTTGTAGGTCTCCTTTTCATTCGTCTTGCAGGTGAGCGTCAGGAGAGGCGGCACTCTTGAATGTAAGTCTGGCGAGTAGTCCGAGGCTCTGTCTAGGTTGGCATTGATGTCTGAGTCATCTGGATAATTTACACTTCCATCGCAAGCTTCTTGAGGTGGCGAAGAGCGACTTCTCGTATAGCTACCACTTAAATTGATGGTCATGGGATGATCCCGGACGCCGGCACTGAAATGGAGAAAGCATAGTGTTAGTCGCTCATGACAAGTTGACTCCAAGCTAGCGGGACTTAGAAGAAGGGATGAGGTCCACTGCACAATCTCGTCAGCCGGTCGTGCTTGCAATCTATTCGTGAATTATAAAAGTTAATCGATGCTTCTAAATGTTCAATGCCTGTATCCTATAAAAATTTCATACCAGCTGTGCTTTGGTATTCATCGATTTCTGTGATCTGCCCTCCAAAACCCGAGAGGCATTTTTTGCAGTTACCCCATGCACATGTGAATATCATACACCTTCACAATATTGGTACGTCGCCCGTTTTCTGGAGCTGATTGCATTGTCATCACCAAATCGTTTTGCCATCAAAATATCTATGCTACGATGTCTCTAGTGACAAGTGAGAGAGGTCCGCGATTGAGCACATCTTGTTTTGGATAAGTACACAATGTCTCATCTTAAATAAAGACAGAACAGTGCCTGTGCTAATCAGAAAGAACATTCGTTTGACACTAGCGCTGTTGCTGCAATTTTTGTGGAGTAAATAAACATCAGGACTCTCAACCTACTGTTCAGTTGCTCTTTAAATCGGTCATTACATTTTAGATGCTTGAATCTTCATGTACGCATATCGACCCTTTGAAAATTTAAAAACGTTTCTTTACGTAATCGCAATTATAACAAGTGTACAAATCACTGATTCTTGAGACGTTGAACTACGGTTGTCAGTTAGTTACATATTTTGTGTATTTTGAATCAAGGTATAAAGATTGTGCGGATAATTGAACGCCTCTGCCACAACATTGAAAAATTGGAAATCCTCCATATCTCTATGCTTACCTGAGTTTGCTCGATGTAAAGGAAATTACAGTTACAGAGTTGCTCCGACACGTCAAGAAGGATTCAGATCACCTTTCAAATCCTAGCATGCCGGATAAACTCCAGCCAGGAGTGGCTACATGATAACATTAATTAAAGCTCAGCGCCCTTCACAATATGAATTTTCTTCAAAATCATCTCATTTTCTGCTGTTTCTGGCATTTCCGATGATGTGCTATCTGAATCCGTTCATCTTATCTTCATTATAGCAATCCTCTGCGCTACAACTGCGAAGAATAGCTTTAAGCATTCTGGCATAGGGCTCATCAAAACTTACTGACATTTCAATTGGTGGCAATTAGTTGATTGTTACCATCGAATAACTGTAATTAATTGATTTGTATTGTAAATTGTAATGGGGAAAGTTATCAATTAACAATTACTTTCAATGCCGTCACCATGTCAGGAGAACATAGCAGCTTCAGTGATTTATTTAGACACCAAGCTTGCTAAACACGTCTTACTCAGAAACTGATTGCTTTCAGGATTCTAATCAAGATCTCTTTGCTGCACAGCGCATCTTCATATTACACTATTTTTGTGATCAATTTTAAAGTTTTACTTTGTCTCCTGCTATAGGCACGTTTGATTATTCATTCACTGATTTTAATGATTATCACTTTAATTATGAACCTGAGTCTGTAGTAAAATATATCAATAATAACACCCAATTGTGAATATTATTATCTGAATTTCATGCAATGGGTCTATTCAAGTGACTATCCAAGCTGAAAAGAAGCCACTATGTGACTTGTAAAATATGCAGGCCCATGTGTCCTAATTCGCCAGAATGAAATGAGAGTGAAAATTGGAAATCAAAAATTGTCAAATTTAAACGGCGATGTTTAATAATTGCAATTAATTTTTGATATTCTGCGGGTGATTAGTTCTTGATTCCCCGAACATTTCTGTGGACGCATCTCAACTCAGTGATTGAGTGAGGTACTTGAAGACATTCTTAAGATAAATTAATTTTCAGTTGCCTGCAGAAGAGCTGTGAAATCAAGGAGTGGTTTGTCATATTTTTCATTTTCAGTTTTAAATGCGCTCTGACGTCATCTTGCGACTTCGAATTAGCTGTGTGAACGCATCTTACATGATTGGAAAGTGACACATTTCTATCTGTTGGTAATAGATTGTGCTGTCCTGAAATGCTCAAAGTCGTTGTACAGCAGGTTATGATCGAACTTCGGTAGCGTCATCTGTAACCCTATCCATACTGGGCTCTGAAGCGCATCGCCATCCCGGGAGTCCGCTCCCCCTCCTTAACTTCCTAAATGCTGCTCCGTTGTACATGAAATTTTAAGGGTAGAATATTCTGCGTGTGATCTTTCTAACGGTGGTATCTGGTTTTTCTAATTCGTCCATCTTGATGCTTTAAATGGCGATTTATAATTTGAACTTCAAAATTAAGCGGAATTTATATGTTTTCTTCCCATCGACTGCAAACATAGATTCAGTGCTTTTAGTTCAATGACGTTAGTGACACATACAATTAATGATCAGGAGAATGATGCTATTTGATGCTCTAAACTTGTTTGTCTACACATCTTGAATTTAAATTCAAAATTTGAATATGTGATATTGCTCTTGTACTGTAGCCTGTAGTATTGCCTAGATCTTGACAATTTAAGAGGTCTTGCTATCTTCCAATAATGTAATTAACACTAATAATGATACTGAATAAGCAGAAGTTTTCAAAACAATATGAACGAACACTACTTAGTTGCAACTTAGTTGACTCATTTCTACTGAATAGTAAATAAGTAGTATTTACATGACATTCAAGTTTGGATGACTCTTATCGATGTCTATAGTATCTTGATGGTGCAATTTATGGACACCTAGTTGTGATGTGATGCAAGAAATTGATATTCAGCTTGCTTTGTCAAAACTTAGCACACGAGATGTTTGCAAAATCAGGCAGAATTCACACTTTCAAAAAATGCCCTTTTCAAAACGGGCCATAAATTTAACTTTCCTATGAACCAAATGCAACTATTTTCGGCGAAAAGTTGGGAAATACCCAGAAACTAAAAGTCACAAAAGCCTGGGTCAATCGGTTCAGTTTTAAAAGCTCCACAACAAAAATGCGACAGGGGTGGGGGCTGATAGCCCCCCCCCCCCCCGGTATGGATAGGTTAAGATGAGCTTGATTTTTTATACAATGTCAATTTACAACGTATCTTTCAATGAAGGTTTACATACATTCAAAACTTGACAGCGTATAAAGGCCTGACCTTTGTAATTCCATAAGTTCTTCTTCGCCCTTTCTAGATGATTAGCTAACCGTGGATTTGTGACGAAAAAAAATCCTATGCTAACTTATGACATGTCTCCGTGCCACAGTGGTAAAGTGCTTGGCCCAGCGGGCTTTTGATACAGAGGTCGAGCCCCGAAAGTGTCTTGCGGACTAAAAGCACCACAACGCTCCAGAAACGTCTATATCAGCACCGTTAAAGCTTATTCAAATGTGCTGTACATGGGTCGCTTTAAGAATACTTGAATTGTGTTCGGGTCATCCCACTTCCCCTACGCATCAGACGTGAGTCATTCCTGCTCATACATGTATATTCAGACGCTGGATTTCTTGGCATTGATTAAGAACGATTATATTCATAGATATCACTCTTTGCGAATGGGAAGATGATGCTAATGTAACATGACTTGAATTGGCGATGAAATTGACATCACCCTTTCATCAATACTCTTACTTGAAGGATCGACTGACATTGGTTGTTGATTGATTCTCTTGACGAAGACGTTGACGAATCAGAACACGACGACAACGCGCCTTCTCATTTTTATACCACGTCTGGATTTGTTGGATGCTGCGTTTTCGAAACAGAGTTGAGAACTTTTTATTGAAGTCGTTGGTTATTCTCTCCCAAGTATGTTGTTTCCTGTGGATTGTTTGTAGATCATTACGCTTGTCCGTCAGAGGATCCTTGTGAGCCTCAATTATTTCCGTCTGCAAGGAGAAAGTTTATCTTGCAGGATACTAATCAATCGAATAAAATAGAGAAAGCTATTGAAGTTCGTCACTTAAAATGAAGATGCTAGATTTTTCAGCGAATATCCGTCTTGCATTTCAAGCATCACGGATAGGGATGTAAGACACGCCTTTCGGGAGAGCAAACAAGTAATACGTTGTGGACACAGTTGATTGGAAGGATCCCATGTCTTCATGTTCAGAAGACAATTCGCGAGCACTTTCGCAGGTCACCGATCGAACGTATTCAGAAAGTGACCTGCGAAAGTGCTCATGAAAATTAGATTCCGTTTTTTCTTGACATGATTCGAAGGTGCTGCAAAATTCCATTATGACAGTCTAGTCGGCTCTACAAGAAGACTTTGAATGACTAACATAATATATGTGTCAGACCGCTTCAAAAATGGCTCAGAGAAAGTTCAGAATCTCATTATTGAGTAGGAGAAGGCGCGGCTCAGGGTTCTGGTATTCCGAACTTTTAACGAAATTATTCTGATACTATACGTATTTCAAATCTATACATTCAAGTCTCCGTTTTTCTCGCTTTACGGATTTTTGCTGAGATCTAGTTGGGATGCCTGCAGTAACGTTTTCATTGCTACCTTCAACGTCTAACAACGTTTTCTACTGGACATTAGCGTCTCGTATTTCCGGCTGATAATGTACCTATTGCTATCTGTCTGATAAGCAGAGACAGTACTGTACGATGCCATGATATGCCATGGTATACCAGTGCAGTAAATCACTCTCTTTGAACAGAAGTTGATGGGGGGACATCTGATTTTAATTTACATCGCCACTGTTGGTATGTTGTTGTTGTTTTACAGCGGTTCGCTCCTATATTTCAAAAATTTCACTCTAAGTTTGGATATCAATGCCTAAGATTTCCTCTCCGGTGACTGTTGAAGACATGAAATTTCTTTCATTCTTTCGTTTTCTTGATAACGTCGTTCTCAAAGTGACAGCATTGAATGAATATGTGATGACATAGCGTGTGAAGGATCAAATGGTGGGGAATTGCATCTTTCATTCGGAGGATTATAATGAATTGTTGGTAATGGTCAAATCCTGATTTGTAAGATAGATATTTTCAAGCCTGTGATATACTTCGATCCAAACTTCAGAGTATCATCAAACTGAAGCGTTTCACAAAGTTGGAGGATTACCACCGGCAACAGCGGGTTGTTAGAGCAAATACGTTACAAAAAGTGATTGACGAGTCGGTGAGGAAACACATCCAAACCGGAAATTCTGTCCACAAACTGCGCTCTGACAAGTGATGCAAGTAACGTGAATGCCTCAATCATTCCTAAATATTGATTATCTTAATTATTGTAGATCTGAGGGTGAAAAAATGCATTAGATGATGGGGACAAGAAAGGACATCATTTTCAGAGCCACGATAGACTTGATCTTAATCACGCAACTGTAGAAAAATACGTCAGCGTCGACAGGTCGGGTCTGCGCGGGACCAGCCGGCCGGTGTAGTCAAAACCGACCGCAATTAAGCCGGCCTCTCTGTAACCTACTGAGTATGACCGCAGCTGCTCAACTTAGACCGCTAGACATCATTCGACTTCTTGATTTCTGTGTGGCATGCGAGGGGCTTACTGGTACTACGGATGAACATGAATTCAACGATGCTGATTTTTGTCATTTTCTATCATTTTGTCATTTTACGATAGATAGTCTAGCGAACACATGATTCTTACAAAATTCATTTCTCCGAGAGTATACGATTGTTCTTAAGATCGAGTATGGCTTAAAACCAGATGTACAAGTAAATAATTGTCTATGGATTAGTGCTTAATCAGCATTGACATGCCTTCACTGCCGTCAAGCAAATCATGAGAAAGCTTCACAGTACTCATTACGAAGAACCAGACTTGAGCTACAATCAGAATCCTCGAGCAAAAACAGCCGTGGATTGACTTATTACATAATCTTACTCATGCACTTCCAAATAGCTGTGTTATTGAACATCATTACCTGCAAAACGGAAAAAGGCAAAAATAAATAAAATTTCCTCGTGCTCAGCGGTTATTCCAAGTACCTAGACTTCTTTATCATCACAACTATCCGTAATCATACAGAATATTGTACAGTCGCTTTGAATAATGATTTGAAGGATAATTTTCAAGAAACGGTTCGCAATACTTGTGTCAGAAGACTTGTGTCATTATGACTCCTTAGTTATCACACTCCTGTGGTGTTGCAATTCTATTTTAACTGACAGGACAATATATTCTAGAATGAATGTTGTCAGTCGTTGACTTGAGTCTGATTAGAATATCGGGCCGTCCGGTCTTCAACATTTTTAGCCGGGACTGGACCCGTCAGTCCTTGACCCGTGTCCAACTCACGCATTCTAACTCTTTCATGGAGTCAGGAGAGCTAGAAGCAATCGAGTGACTATTTTGATCAGCTACGCGAGACTTCATGAATGGACCATAGTCAAGTGCTACAAATGCATCAATGAATAGGATTTTTGAGAATTTATAAAGATTTTGAAAGAAACAGAAGAAGAAACATCTACTTAAAACTATGGCAAATTTATAACAGTTGAAGGTCGTGTACGTATGACTTTGAATTAGATTATCTCGAGTATAGTTTCACTTCAACATTTGTGCACACGCCCTGACATGATTTCATGATAGTCAGCAGAATTCAGTTACAGGCAATGACAAGACGATGGAGTAGAAAAACAGAAAAAAGAACCACAAGAACTGTCTAAAAACAAAAGTCATTTCATTGCTATGTCTCTCATTTATGTAATATTCACATTTGTTTTGAAGGAGATGTTAATTTCTCAACAAAAATCTTTCAATAAGAAGAGATTTCATTAATTACCACACTCGGCTACCAGATTCCTTTGTTGATATTATTTATTGACTTTGTTGTCAATCAGAGTTGTTAGAGGAATTCCACAATTCTGTTCTCATCACTCTGATTGGTTAAATATGCTCTCCGTAAGTGTTTGATAACGTTCACAGTTTTGTGTATGATTGTTTGTTGCTGTTTCGTCTGTCTGACAGAATGATGTAATTATTATTAACATTTTTATATTGCCTATTGATCATGTTGCCTATCAGCAGTTATGATAATAAAGCGTTTATTGAACAACAATGCCTCAAAACTGATAATCGTGAGGCAGAACAATATCTAATGCAGCACAGAAATACAAATTACAATGCATCTGCGATTATCCGGATGGTAAAAACCCAACAGATCAGTGAAAGATGCAGATAAGCGAATTTTGAAATCACATGTTTGCAAAAGCTTGTAGGCTGGGATCAAAGATATCTGATTACTGCTAGTCCCCTAGAATATAATGTGCATGTATAAATCCATCGTGTACATTTACCTAGAATATAATGTTTAATATCTTTGTATCCTATCCTTCGACTGTTGAATGAAGACATGAGAAAAAATTGTACATATTTTGCAACATAGGTATTCACTGTCATTACTATTACAGTACTTGCGGAAATGTATACAAACAAAGTTGACATCACCAGTATAAAAGTAAAATTTTCACGATTCATGTAGTTACTTGCCTATCATTGGCCCAGAGAACTGGGGAGGACCGCAAATTGAGTCAATGAGATGCAAGAAAAGCAAGAGTTCTTCGTGCAAGTATTATGGAGAGCAATGCTAAAATGAGCATTCGATTCCATTTATATGTTTTGATGGAATCACTGTATAAAGAAAACAAATTTACAAAGTCATTAATAAGTAATGAATACTGGTCACATTCTGAAACCAGAGTTTATCAGTCTAATCATCATAACAATGAAACTGCGATTTCTGTTTGATGTTGAGCAATCCGGTAACCGATACGTCTTGGAATAAATCCACAGAGACTATAACTTTCTCTTTGTATATGGTTCATGCTTTGATCTAACTTTATTGAAAAGTATGCTTTCATTTTGCTTCGGGAGTTTTGCTTCTTCTGTTTAAAATGATGGTGTAACGTCACTACTACCCCAGACTGCCGGCTTGGACGATGCTGACATAGTCAGATTTCTTTCTGAAGCGTTGTGATCTTTCAGTCCGGATGTCTTTCCTGCCGACTTCCAATGACACTTTCGGGGCTCGACCTCCCGATCGAAAGATCGCTAGGCCAAGCACTTAACCACTGAGCCACGGAGACCATTGCTTGTTCTGCATATTTCTGTGCATTGTTGGCTACATTAACCTGTAGTGATTGATAGACTGTAGACGAGGCAGAGAATGAGACTCCCGCTAAGTGGGTCGAAACCTTCCTTTTGTATATTTTGTCAACAGCACCTCTCGTATACGATTTAATCATCATTTCATGTGTTTCTCTCCAATCAAGGCGACTGAAATACAGCTGAAGAAAAAGTCTCCGGGGAATGACAAGAGCTTTTTCCTATCAGTGTTAGTGCTACATCTCATGAAGCGTGGTGGAAGAGAAGCAGAAACTGCACTTCTCAATTGAATGTATTTTTTGATAACCTTCTGAGAGTTGAATGGACCAAGTCGCTATCTCAGGAAATCTAAAGCGAAACTTTATTCATCCTAACATCTAAGGATCTAACGATAAGTCGTTGCCAATCTCAATTTGATTGCAGACTTTGCATTTCAACTGCCTTGGACGTGGTTATCTCCGATCGGCGGTCACTTGCATGGAATTACAAATCAGGGCCGTGTTCAAATATTCGAATCTGAACAAATCACTCAAATCCTTCTGCAGTTCTATTAAGGACCGAAAACAACCCTAATTTTCCTTTTCAGGTGCCGTGTAGGAGATGTTCCAATGAAAAAGAGCTACACACTACTGCATTTAAAGTTCTACCTGTATTTCTAAACACGAACCCAGATGGCAAATTTCAATTACTTCTTCAAGTATCTTCCAGCCATTTGAAGACCGTTGGCCGATAGCTTCTTGTATTTATGATTATGAATTTGGTAACAAGCAGCGTGCGAGTGTTTTCAAGATCGATTTCTATGGCTATAATGGTCAATTCAGAACTATGCAAATTTGGATCTTGTGCTGCGGAATGAGAACGCAGAACACCTGTGATACACAACTCCCCACTACCGAGTCTGAAAGTCATGTTATCAAGATATGCTAGCTGGGGGGGGGGAAGGCTTCGCATGCTTGCAATTTATCTGGTTCGTGTTAGGCTAGAAGCCTTAAGTGAGAGCGGTGGTGCCTATGGAGGCGGATAGACTCGAACCCGGTACCTTCTGAACCTCAGTGCCGATGCACTGCCGTTAACCTACTGAGCCATCCTACCACGTCTATGTAAGACTGATAGTCTGGGAGGTATGCAGGGAATGCGTTCGTTCACAGATCATTGTGCACCTCTTGACTACTACGAAGCTGAGCGTCTGTGGGATTGGCTGTAAACACGATTTTATGTAGTTAATAACTGCAGATTAATATCGAAGTATTTCTTCAGTATGATATCTGTAGATCATGCTTTCTCACATGAATGGTCGTCCGAAGCAATTGAACGAAGTACATGCATCTTTTCCGGACAGGAAATAGCACGTATTTTGTTGAAATTTCTATGAAAATGTTGTGAATTCATTACACATGTGAGTGTTATACTTGTCTAAGAAGAGAGATTCTGAATAGAAACGACAATCTGCAGATGCTTTCTATATAAATCATATTGAAGAAAAACTTCTTCAACTTTAGTCAGCAGTCCGTAACTCGATAAAATCGTGCTTATAGTCAATATTCCACAATATCTCCATTAGAAATTAAAGTTATTTTTCAATTTAAGAAAACTATATAAAAATTAACGAAGAATTGTGTATCAAAACTTCAAATTAAATCGATGCAACATGGATGACATGAACATGAAGCTTGATAGTATTTTGTACATAGTAACAAAACTTGAAAGCCACACTGAACATAGAACGAACGCTCTATGTCATTGTATTTTATAAGTTACCTATGAAATGTTTCAGATTCAATCTCTGTATATCAATAGCTCAAGAAATCATTATAATTACATACAATTCAATCTTTCCATTAAATTCTTGTGGATCCATTGAACTCTGGAATTGCGAAATTCCGAATCTTTGGAGTTCGCCTTACAATATTGACGGCTTTCCGGATGACATTGCGGACGTTCCAATGATCCCTTTAACGGATATCATGTGCAACCCACATGAAACAATCTAAATCAAATTGACAGATTCGGAAACTGGTGTTTCTATTAAAATCCTGGCATTTCATAAAATTTGATAATTATATCAATTTCCGATGGATTTGTTTTTTCTCATATATTGAGATGATGACATCATAGAATACGTAATGATCACTCACCAAATATTGCCTTTGTTCTTCTGTGAGATTCTCTCCGCGTTTCACCGGACTTGAAGAGACGTGTAATAATTGCTCCATCGAGTCCTCTCTTGACTTCGAAGCTGCTTGGAGTATCCTAGGAAAAGAGATGTCTTCTTCTGGATGTTCTCTCTTGGCTTTGAGATAGAGTGGAGTATCCGAGGATCAGGAATTGAGGGTAGCGGATGAAATTTAGGGAAATGCTCACAATCGATAGCTGTGTCAAGCAACCATATCTCTTCGTTTTGTACGAATGAGCGTAATCCATTGCTAAGAAATGATATCTGTTTGACTGTTGAAGATGAATTTGCTTAAAAAGTTTCACTAAGTTTTAGAACAGTCACGATGAGACTGAAGGTTGTTGGGAAAATCGAAGACAAGCATTCCTTTTTCCTAATAGAAAGTGATTTGAATATGTGGTTAAGAAAGTGTGAAACTTGAAATACCAATTTTCCTACTCGACACACTGAGAATCGCAGTGAATTCAGTTGATACTATTCTTCCTTAGATTGACGTAATTCGTCGATATTGTCGCGTAATTTAGTTAATCTTCTCTTCCTCCGGCGGCAGCAGAATGAATACCATTCAAATCGCGAGTAGCGGCAATTGTCAAGCTAGTTCTGTTGGTAAAGCGTCTACACTGAGTGTCGTTATCAGCAGAAGGTCCTGAGTGCGAGACTGAGGAGGCATTACCGGAGATAATCCGCGGGGGCCCCAGTAAGTCTGCCCAATGTGTTGTTTATCTTTTCATTTTGGCCCCCCTTGAATGGTTTAACGTCAGGGGGTTTGAACGCTGCTGACACTGTCAGACTTGAATCTGGAGCGTTGTCATCTTTCTAGTCCGGATGCCCTTCCTGACGACTTCCAACGACACTTTCTGGCCTCGACCTCTTCACCGAAAGATCGCTAGGCCAAGCACTTAATCACTGTGCTACGGAGACGTTGAAACATGGATTTCCGCTGAGACCCCCGCTACCACATTCTCATCCCTGCATTACTGAGTATGCTATCCTCAAGTGTGACAATGAGATATAAAAGGCGAAGTACATGAAACTGAGTTAAATACTGTTAGTGTCCTGCAGGCAAATCAGAGATGGAATCCAACCTAGCAGACTCCTTCAATTTTTGAAGAAATTGTTATCATCATATATACAGATGGAACAACTTACAATTGATCTTTGTTTCTCTTGTCTAATTGATACAGTGGGCAAGTGCATTTTTAGAGTATCCTAGAGGCTGCATATATAAGTGACGTAGTGACCGCGGTCAGTAAGGGCTGCTGTACACTGGTAGTTCATGTGCTGTGCAGCAGATGACAAAGATGACCTCGTTATGACGTTTCCTCTGACACAGAACATGACGTCAGTGCTGCAGCGGCAGTTGAGGTGCAGTTCAGCGATTACAACGAAGTGTATTTCTTTGCAGCCTGCTGCAATGTTAGTATCATCTGATTGGTGAATTTTCTCTATTTTTGTTCCATGACTCACTTTGGTTGGACAGTGCAGCAACCACAGAATTAGACAGGTCGTCTCTTCTTCCGTTTGACTAGAAGGGAAGCATTGGAATATGCAACGTTAATGAAATGGCACAATCTGCTGACTTAATATCATAGCAATCAAACAATGAGCAGCCAGTTCAACATGAAATACGTCAAATTGTGCAAAGTTTCAGTGACTGTTATCAACCGGATCACACAGCAAAGAGACACAGTCGATGTCAAGTTCTACAGAGAAGTTTGTGAACGTTTTTTCATGCGCCTGCTAACTTTTTTAAAATGATCGGAGGGCCCAACATTATCGAGAAAACTTTTGCGCAATGATCTGAATTCTTCGAATCTGAAGGAGTCGTGGCGATCGGAGCATTTTGAAGGAATTCAGAGCAATCCGCAAGCGACGCACGACTATTTTTCCTATCTCTGCAAGGTATTAAAATTTCTTTTTGCCCACTTAATAAGTTCCTGCATGTGCCATCTGTTTGAATCAGTTTGCACTTCTAGCAAAGTGATACGATTAAACAATCTAATTCTGTGGCAGCAACTGTCTTGCTGTTCAGAATGAAAATTAGCTGCTGCACTTGCAGTTCTGTTTCATAGCTATGTCATGCTGCGTTTCAATCACGTGACGGGCGTGTAATTCGTCTGCCACAATCATAGAAATTGACAACAATAAAACCTCTAGAATGGAAATCAAGCTTCATGCAATACACAATAACGGCACATAAATCGCACGCATTTTTACTTAGATGCACCTGCCAACGTCTGTAGCATTGGGTTAGAATCAGTCACATGAGTAAATCGAAGGTTTTAATCGGTGATTCTTGCCCCAACTTAGTTCCCCCGGATGTGCCGCGACCTTGAGTCAATTTTCATTCTAGCGAACTTCAGATAAACAGTTTATTTCCATGGCTGCAACTGCAGCGACTGCCAGTGTAAAGGAGGCTTAAATGTCAATAACTTTTCGTGTCAGTAAAATGATAATAAATGTCGAAAGATTTTCTTTGTCAGTAAAACTTTAAGGCTACATTCTCTAGGTCAGTATTTTGAGTGAATTTCTTAATTGGCTAATAACTGACTATGCATCTTTTATAGAATCTAGCTAATCCATTGTAATTGTGATGCAGCGTCAGAATGCTAAAATTTGCATCCAGTATTTCCGACATTTTATTTATTGATGCATGTATGTGGCCTATATAGAATATATTTTAAGGGATGGTTGAAGCTTAATGCCAAGTTGAACGTCATTGCTAAGGACCGTGTATAGTGTGGCATGAGCGCTGAAATAGGTTGATTTTGTTGCTGTGTTGGTGGTATTCTGACATCAGGTACAACTCTTCATCGATGAAGTTAATCGTACAGTAAAATTGTGAAATTTGACTTATCTTGACCACGATACAAAAATTCCCAATCAATTTAAATGTATATTTTGTGAATTCCAGCTTTCCTACATTCAGGAAAGAGAATCTTCTGGATTTATAGAGAATTTCGGATTTTTTGACGGCTACCTCAATGAAGTAACGCATGGTCCAGTCTGAAGATAAAACATCTTCATGATGCGTTGCATAAAGCCCCTCTAGTCACTCATCGGCCCCTCTGGCGACCCAGCAGCCCCTCTCTGATGATTCACGGGCCTTTTTTTGACTAGACGATGCATTGTTTATGTTGTAGATCCGCTACGTGATTGATGTTTCCTTGATACGGTTTTTGGCTCTTCAGTACTGATCAGTACTTGCTTGTTTCTATTTTAACTACATCACCTCAGCCTGCAATAAAAGTACAGGGAGCAGAATAACTTGTTTTAACATGGCTATGAATAATTACCTCCCGTCAAAACCAGTTAACATGATGAGAAAAGCTGACCACGAGGAGATGTGCGACCAGATTGTACCAATTAAATGCGGTGTGTTGTAAAATGTTCATAACAACCGATTTATGTACACATTTTAGGAGAATGATGTCTGGTTTGGGCTCACTTAAAATTACAGGTCGATTAGAGCTCGCTTGTGGAAATTCTGCATACCGGTGCATTATTATGAGCATCTTATTTCATTGGGAGAATTATAAATTATGTTGTTGAAAATAATAATGGAACCGGGTACGCGGGGGATTCGGGCCCCAGAGCCATTTTAATATTATTTCATTATATTCAAGAAATTTTATTTATATTGGTGTTCGTCTTCTACTTTATTCTAATACATTATTGACAGCAATGGCGATTAATTTGATAAAAACCACATGTATAAGTGTATAGTGTAGGTATGTGTATTCAAGAAGCAAACCGTACATTGTTAAGTAAACAATTCCAGTTTTTCTACTGTGCACGGGATATAGCATAACTAGTACATTGTGAAACTCATTATACACGCCAAGAAATTTCACACAAAGGATTCATAAAACCCTCCCTCATATCATGACATTTTGAAATAACAGTTCAAAGGTGCTTGATGTAATCGCCTAGAAAATGTTTTTTAATACATTTAATAGACGGTTTCGCGTGCGCCGCTTTAAGCAGATTGAATTCTACAAGTTATACTTCCAGATGACGAGGTTTCTCCTGTGGCACTTTAAAAAACATGAAAACTCTACTAGTTACACTACCAAAAGGCTGGAAGTATCGCATGCGGCGCTTTGCCTCAATGTGGATGAGCTCTAATAAATTACTATCTGTGGCCTTAATGCATTGATAATTCAATAATATTTTTAGTCGCCGCATACGGCCTATGGTGTGTAGGCGCAAAAAATAAAGATTCATAACTATTCAAAATTGACTCTTGGATTCCTTGTAATTATATCAAAACTGAAAACGGGCCCCAGAAAATAAAAGTAACGTTTGGACCCCCTAGAAGAGATACTCCGGATTTTTTGTGACACTTCTTTCTCATCCCTGTCCATAGCATACACTGGGCCCTAAGTGTCATTAAACAGTGTCAGTAAATTTCTAATTCAGTGTTGCCCGGTCACTATGCAGTGAGTCCTAAATACTTGTGAAACGAGCTAAGTTAGATACGAACATAGCATCGTGATAGCTAATTGTCATCATCGGCATAATGTCGACCATATAAACGATTTTATAAAGAAGACTTCCCTATCCTTTGCAGAACTGATTATACTGCATTGGTGGTTGGAAATGCTATTATGCCATAGCATTATGTAGAATGCTGTAATACTATATATCTATGTGTATACATTAGTTATTTACACAACAAGTGCAAAGTATCCATCTTTATTGCATTTCTGAGATCAACATGTCTATACACGAGCCCGAAGGGCGAGGTCATAGTTTGTTGATCTCAAAAAATGCAATTAAGCTGGATATCTTTGCACGAGTTCTGTAAGTAACTTTATATTTCACAGAACTACCAGAATCTATGATCATGATCCTTAACATGATTTGAAAATCAAACCAAAGCAATTTTGAAATCAGATAGCCTGCTTCTCTGTCCATTGTACATGCATTTCTATGCAAATTCTATGCATGATTTTCGTTGTAGAGGATGAAAAACTTTCTATGTGCTAATGTACTTCAATGAAGGATTGCAATAAAGACTGTTTATTGCACACTTTGAAATTTATGCACTCTTTGGAAAGCATAAACTATATTATGGAAGCAATAATCATAGAGATTATAGCACTGTGAAATATAAAATTTATTAAGGCTATTTTCGTCGAAATTATGTACGAGATGGATAAATGACACACTGACAAAGAAAACTGCCACATGAACCAATTAAATGTGATTGATGCGCATATTGCGCATTTCAATTTTTCAATTATGTCGATTAATGACAATTATTTGCCGTCAACAAGCTACTAATTGGGATCAGTAATTTCCTTTTCATTTCAACGCAATTATTTTCTCCAACACTCGACCAGTAGGCTAAGCCGCGTTTGAACTTCTCAATCATGCACCCGCCGAACCAAAGCAGCTACGACATGGGCTATTTTGACTGCGGGTTAGTCGGAGCCACTTGATCTTGGTCGGACTAGGAACAAATCTGAAAATGTCGAGTTCAACTTGCAAATGTCATAGAGAGATATGTCAAATCTCTCGCTGTTCTATTAGTTATCTCATGACAGTTTCTAGTTCAAAAATTAAGTGATTGATATCTGTATAAATTTCAAATAACGCGATTGATTATCTCAGTCAGGAAATTATAGTGTTGGTCTTTGACGGACGACGTTTTTCAAAACTTGGGAGTATTTTTGAGTTTTCTAAAAGAAAATTATTTTGAATAAGAACTTCCTCTCGTATAAGGCAATCAACTAATTATACTGTAGATATATTTTTCATCAATTTGATCGTTTTCGTGTTTAAAGCTCTTTCTTGATTAGATTTAGACTCTGGGTTCATAATGAACATTGGAAACTTGAGTATTTTTGGGGATTATATTTTCTTGATATTCTTTATATTGTAATAGTTCGGAGAATAATTGCATGCATTACATTACAATATAACATTACATTATAATTACAAGTTGAAAAATAAGAGGAAAGTGGGACTGCCCACCTTCGCCACTCCTCGGCCAGCCGCGGGAACTGAAGTTAAACTATATAACTCGCATTACTAATGAAAATATATTAAGTACTGTTTCATGCAGTGTTTACATGTATGATTGTGGTTCACTTCTTGGCCGCTTAGATATCATGGATTTGAGTTATTTCATCGATGTCTATGTCCAGAGTCAGAAGACATTGAAGTCCCTGATAAAGCTCAAATACATCATAGCCTGATGTCTATGTCCAGAGTCAGAAGACATTGAAGTCCCTGATGAAGCTCAAATACATCATAGCCTGATGTCTATGTCCAGAGTCAGAAGACATTGAAGTCCCTGATGAAGCTCAAATACATCATAGCCTGATGTCTATGTCCAGAGTCAGAAGACATTGAAGTCCCTGGTGAAGCTCAAATACATCATAGCCTGATGTCTATGTCCAGAGTCAGAAGACATTGAAGTCCCTGATGAAGCTCAAATACATCATAGCCTGATGTCTATGTCCAGAGTCAGAAGACATTGAAGTCCCTGATGAAGCTCAAATACATCATAGCCTGATGTCTATGTCCAGAGTCAGAAGACATTGAAGTCCCTGATGAAGCTCAAATACATCATAGCCTGATGTCTATGTCCAGAGTCAGAAGACATTGAAGTCCCTGATGAAACTCAAATACATCATAGCCTGATGTCTATGTCTAGAGTCAGAAGACATTGAAGTCCCTGGTGAAGCTCAAATACATCATAGCCTGATGTCTATGTCCAGAGTCAGAAGACATTGAAGTCCCTGATGAAGCTCAAATACATCATAGCCTGATGTCTATGTCTAGAGTCAGAAGACATTGAAGTCCCTGATGAAGCTCAAATACATCATAGCCTGATGTCTATGTCCAGAGTCAGAAGACATTGAAGTCCCTGATGAAGCTCAAATACATCATAGCCTGATGTCTATGTCCAGAGTCAGAAGACATTGAAGTCCCTGGTGAAGCTCAAATACATCATAGCCTGATGTCTATGTCCAGAGTCAGAAGACATTGAAGTCCCTGATAAAGCTCAAATACATCATAGCCTGATGTCTATGTCCAGAGTCAGAAGACATTGAAGTCCCTGATGAAGCTCAAATACATCATAGCCTGATGTCTATGTCCAGAGTCAGAAGACATTGAAGTCCCTGATGAAGCTCAAATACATCATAGCCTGATGTCTATGTCCAGAGTCAGAAGACATTGAAGTCCCTGATGAAGCTCAAATACATCATAGCCTGATGTCTATGTCCAGAGTCAGAAGACATTGAAGTCCCTGATGAAGCTCAAATACATCATAGCCTGATGTCTATGTCCAGAGTCAGAAGACATTGAAGTCCCTGATGAAGCTCAAATACATCATAGCCTGATGTCTATGTCCAGAGTCAGAAGACATTGAATTCCCTGATGAAGCTCAAATACATCATAGCCTGATGTCTATGTCCAGAGTCAGAAGACATTGAAGTCCCTGATGAAGCTCAAATACATCATAGCCTGATGTCTATGTCCAGAGTCAGAAGACATTGAAGTCCCTGATGAAACTCAAATACATCATAGCCTGATGTCTATGTCCAGAGTCAGAAGACATTGAAGTCCCTGATGAAGCTCAAATACATCATAGCCTGATGTCTATGTCCAGAGTCAGAAGACATTGAAGTCCCTGGTGAAGCTCAAATACATCATAGCCTGATGTCTATGTCCAGAGTCAGAAGACATTGAAGTCCCTGATGAAGCTCAAATACATCATAGCCTGATGTCTATGTCCAGAGTCAGAAGACATTGAAGTCCCTGATGAAGCTCAAATACATCATAGCCTGATGTCTATGTCCAGAGTCAGAAGACATTGAAGTCCCTGATGAAGCTCAAATACATCATAGCCTGATGTCTATGTCTAGAGTCAGAAGACATTGAAGTCCCTGATGAAGCTCAAATACATCATAGCCTGATGTCTATGGATAATCGAGTTCATTCATGTCTTTAACTATCTATGGATACATGATAATCTTGAGCGAATATCATCCACCTCTCGATGAAAAGAACCAATATAGTTTCGTGGACCACCACATGCATACACCTATCATAAGTCATAAGTTGGTTATGACTTATGACAATCAATCTAAACATCTTATCAGATCTAGAAATTTTCTTTGACAACTTCACAAACAAGGGGAATCTCCCTCACCCACTGTCACCAGACCGCGATTCAGGATTATTGGTAAAGTGTTCCTACTTGACCACGCATTCACACAAACAGACTTTTAGTCTTCTGTTGTACGTGCTTCAGCGATAGTTATGAGCGCAAAACTGACTAATGGTGTTCACTTAAATGTTAATAAATGTTTTTAAATGTAAAAATGAGACAATTATTTCCAAATTAAAGTAAGACTAAACTTTTTCAAAAAAAGTGATCAGTTTTGAGTCAATGACAGAGTTTCGAAATAAATTTGCTGAGGAGCATGACAATAGCAAGTTCGAATAAAGGAATGCATTCCTTACTCAGTTCCGTTCCAAATCACGGTAGAGGAAGTCCAAAGAAAACTGCAAAATATCAATCCCAAAAAGTCCCCTGGTTCTGATCAAATTCCATCACTGTGTCGGTCAAAGCTGAGTACGGTCATAGCGTTGCCTCTACACATCATTTTCAATAGATGCCTTCGAGAAGCGAACCTCCCACAAATGTGGAAGGACGCACACATCGTCCCCCTTCCCAAATCAGTTCCTGCAAAGTTGAACGATATTCGCCCCATTTCTCTTTTGCCTATGCCTGAGCGAATATTTGAGAAATGCGTTCTGAAAAGAATTGGAGAAGAATTCCTGAGTCGCTTTGATGAAAAGCAATATGCATACAGGCAAAAGTCTTCCACTGTCTGTGCCTTGATATATATGGAAAATACATTTCATCCAATCTTCAACGGCGCAATGTTGAGGCTTGTCAGATGGTCATAATAGATCTTGCGAAGGGTTATGATCGTGTTTGTCGGGACGTTTTGATCAGGAAGATGATGAGAGATGGCTTTAGTAGTTTCACTATTACTTTCATCTTTAACTATATGTGCTCACGTCAGATAAGGGTCAGATGGAAGAATTCTTACAGTTCCTATGGAGTGCAACCAAGTGGCATTCCCCAAGGCTCTTCATTTGGGCCTATTATTTTTGGATCTACGCTGTGAAAGTTCCGATGATGCACTGACTATCAAATACGCTGACGACATTTTCTTGCTTTCTCTCATATTTTGGATTATTTTACTTCTCCTGTTACGAACATGTTTGCTTGCGTAAATTTATGGGCCGACTCTAATCACATGCTCATCAAGAGTGAAAAAAGTGAACAAATATTCTTTTCAACCCTATCTTCGTTTGACTCAGCTCCATTTCATGTGTCTGGAATACCGGTTCGGCAGGAGAAACAGGTTCTAGGCATCGAACATGTCAATATAGTTTGTAAGAAAGCTTCATCAAGGCTCTATGTCCTACGTCAGCTAAGAAATTTCCTGACTAAAGATCAACTGATTGCTATTTATCAGAATTGTGTACGCAATATACTCGAGTATGGTGCTCCAATATTTGTGAGCTTAAACGTTGGGCAATCTAACGAGCTTGACAGAGTTCAACGTCGAGCACACCGCATAATTTGTGACTCCTGATATTGCGAATGCGTTGATTTTTTGCCGTTATCATATCGTCGACGGATTCTTGGTTACCGCTTATTTCTATCTATTGTCAACGACGATCATCATCCCCTGCAACATCTTTTGCTTCCTGTAATGAGACACTCCAGGCATTTTCGTCTGCCACGATTGCCATTATTGGGACTTTTGTAACTTTTTCAAATATACGTCTTTTTTTATAGGTTTTCGCCTATACACGTCATCTGCTTTCACCACCGCCAGCAGTGGATCATTAGTGTCATTCCAGATGTATTGGTTGAAGCTCCTGTCTTCACCATCAAGCACGTCGCGGATGTTCTTAAGTCCTCTACCACCCAATCTTCGGGGTAGATATAGGCGGTCGACATCAGATCTTGGATGTAAGCCTTTGTACATATTTATCATCTTTCTAGTTTTGCGATTTAGTTCTTCCATTTCTTGGACAGTCCACTTCACGATTCCTCCTGTGTAACTGATCACAGGGATTGCGTAGATATTGATTGCGTCTATCTTATACTTTGCATTCAATCTTGATTTCAGGATTTGTCTTAGTCGCTTTTTGTATTCTTTCTTGGCTCTTTCTTTGGCTTCGTGTTCCATATTGCTTCTGTGCTGTGGTATGCCGAGGTACTTATAGCCATCTTTGCTAGTATCGTGTATAATTCCTTCTTCAATTGGCAGCCTTGGGTATCTTTGACTTTACCTCTATTGATAATCAGCCTTGCGCATTTTTGAAACCCAAATTTCATTTTAATGTCATTGCTGAATGTCTTACGTATTTATTATTATTATTATTATTAAGGTCCGTGTTGGTATTTTGAATCTCTTGAAAATTTTAGTGCATCGATAATGATAGGTGGAGCAAAACACAAGAATGCAAGCATGCGGTGCATCGGAGTTTTCTCTTTGAAGCCAGACAAGATGCCGCAAAGCATGATTTCTCATTTGTGTTCAAGAATTGTATGTCATCATTTCAGGTTTGTCGTGCAATATGGAAACCGAGGACTTACTGCGCTACCGTATTCCATGAACAGTGAATTCTCCCGTGTAATGATGAACTTGATGGTAAGGAACTGCATTTGCCCTGTCTTTGTGAAAAATGTAATATTTAACGATGAGGATATTGAATATCCTCTTCCTAATTTGTTATCTGATTCATGCGGAATCATCATTCCAGGTTTTCCCTGCTGGTCATGTCTATAATTTTCATCAATTCTTCGCAGCTTTGTTTAACAAAGTTTGTTACTACAGTCGATGCATGACCACGTCCAACTTTACGACAACACTTGATTTAGATTCACCAAGACATCACTAGAGGCACACAATTCCAATTCACACATCCCCGCTGTGCCATGCTGAAGTAAAGAAGTATCTAAACAATTGGAAATCATTCATTATTATCTTAAATTTTTACTTGCTTTTGATTGTGCATCATTATAATGACATTTTCAAACGAGAGATTTCAGTACAGATCAGGGTGAACTAATTTCCGCTGATTCTTTATGAAAATTTCATTGGGTCTCGAGGTTCGGCGGAAAATGGATTTAAAAAATGGTGTATGGGTAAGGTTTGCAGCTGCTAACTGATCAAGAAAGCTTTTCATGTAATGTCGGACATATTTGATTATTGTTTCATCTCTGCCAGTATCAGTGATCTTAATTGCATCTTAGAGTTCTACATGTTCAGTCAGTGCGATGTTGACGCGTTTTATGTTCCTGTCATACGAGGGGTGATTGATAAGTTCGCGGCCTGACATAGAAAGCTTAAAGCCAGGCCATTATGCACATGTGGATTGATACAATGGAATGTGCTGACGGCGCATGACGAGTGATCAGTCGATCCGGTGAACTGTTGGTAAACCACAGCTACTTAACTTCAGTTACTAACTTATCAGTCAGTTAGTCAGATACGTGTTGCGTAAGATGGATCACGTTTCAAATCGAGCTGTCATTCGTTATCTCGGCTTGAAAGGACTCACACCAAAGGAGATTCATGATGATATGGTTGGAACACTTGGTGAGAAAGCTCCGTCCTACACCACAGTCAAGAAGTGGGCTACAGAATTCAAGCAAGGAAGAGAGAGTTTGGAAGATGATCCCCGTTGTGGAAGACCAGTGACAGTGAGCACAGAAGATGTGATCGATCATGTTCAAAAGATTATTCTTGATGATCGCCGTACAACCGAGCGAAAGATTGCCTTCGAACTGAAGATTTCACAAGAGCGTGTCCATAACATTATCCATCATGAACTTGGCATGAACAAAGTTTCCGCTCGATGGGTGCCACGACTGCTCACACCAGAGAACAAACGAGCCCGCTTTCTCATCTCAAGGGACAACCTGGCGCTGTTCGTAAGAGATCCTGAAAATTTCATGGACCGGTTCATTACGATGGATGAGACTTGGGTTCACCACTATCAGCCAGAGTCGAAAGAACTATCGAAACAATGGAAGCACCCAGGATCACCAACTCCGCGGAAAGCCAAGGTCACCAGGTCCGCGGGAAAGGTCATGGCCTCCATTTTTTGGGATTCGAAGGGAGTTTTGTTGTTGGACTTCCTAGAGACTGGTCGGACCAACTACGCTCCTTTGTTGCAGCAGTTACGAGTGCAGATCAAGATCAAGCGGAGAGGGAAGCTCACGAAAGGCGTGCTCTTCCATCAAGACAATGCGCCTGCTCACACCTCCGCTACCGCCATGTCTGCCATCCAAGGTTGTGGGTTTGACATCATTTCCCATCCACCTTATTCTCCTGATCTGGCACCATCGGACTTTCATCTCTTCCCAAAAATGAAATTGGAGCTCAGTGGTCAGCACTTTGCATCCAACAGTGACGTCATGGAGGCCGTTGAGGAGTATCTGGACTCCAAAGACTCACACTTCTATGAGCAAGGGATCCGCGCATTGCAGCAGCGTTGGGCTAAGTGCGTTGATTGTAGGGGCGATTATGTCGAAAAAGAAATATGTATCGCATGCGAAATATGCTTTTTTCTATATCGAGCCGCGAACTTTTCAATCACCCCTCGTAAGACTTGATTCAGATGATTGTGATTAATATGTTCAGCAAGTTGAAAAATTAAAGTTGCCGAAGTTCTATATTTAATGCCTTGACGTGATGAAGAAGGATCTATCAATCACTTTATCTCATCAACCAGAAATTGAAGATTTCTTGAATTTTGTGGATTACAAAGGATTGCTGGGTGACATCCCTGCAAAACCAACTGATTATACGTAATTATCACGTGACGTATCATTTCCATATACATAATTTGTTTTTCTTCTCGCCTTTCCTTAGACATCAGGAATGTGTTTGATGTTGGTGGTGTCTACCATCTACAGGGTATACGTACAAATTTACGTAGAAATACGTAAAAATATACGTACATGTTATGTCTGTTACAGGGTGGACTTTTTCCGGAATTCCGGATTTCATTCATGGGCCAATAGTGCACCATGTGTATTTGAAGACTGACGAGGAGAAAATGTTGATTAGACTATCTGAGAAGCTTCATTGCTATTTGAAAGCGTTCTTCATTTCATTTTTAGATTTTCTTTCCGGGTCATCTGAGAAGCTTCATTGATGAGCTTGATATAACTGGAAAGAGTTCTAGACACTTACTAGATGTTGAATGATCCACATCCCTTCAGATTTTGAAACATTTGATTTCATCATTTTCTTTTCACGCTATTTGCTGAAACCAGAGCGTTTTACGATTGTCTATTACTTGAGCAGATAATGAAAATTCATATTCCACTCCATAGTAACTGTGTTTAGGGAGTAAGTGGTACATTTGTGAAAAATTTCGGTTAATCGACGAATAATTTATTAAAGGCACACGACATATCACGCACAACCTGTGCGCATCATCAGGTGAATGAAATGTTCAACGTTCTACCAGTTTCATGAGATGAATCAATACAATGTGTGACGTCAGCGCGAACATAGAAATACATCAATGAATGAACTAAAATACAAACATGGTATATTAAAAACAACAATACACTAACAATGGCCTAAAAATAAGAAGTCAGAAGGCAAAGTACATTTGATGTACATAAGTTAAAGCAAAAATGAAGAAATGAAGCTTTTAAGTCACTAGTCCCCAAACTTCGGGCTTGGACGGTGCTGACATAGTCGGGCTTATGGAGCGTTGTAGTACTTTTAGTCCGGATGCTCTTCCTGCCGACTTCCAATGACACCTTCGGGGCTCGACCTCTATACCAAGAGATCGCTAGGCCAAGCACTTCACCACTGTGCCACGGAGACCGGATGCCCTTCCTGCCGACTTCCAATGACACTTTCGGGGCTCGACCTCTGAATCACAAGATCGATAGACCAAGCACTTAACCACTGTGCCACGGAGACTGGATGCCCTTCCTGCCGACTTCCAATGACACCTTCGGGGCTCGACCTCTGGACCAAGAGATCTCTAGGCCAAGCACTTAACCACTGTGCCACGGAGACCGGATGCCCTTCCTGCCGACTTCCAATGACACCTTCGGGGCTCGACCTCTGGACCAAAAGATCTCTAGGCCAAGCGCTTAACCACTGTGCCACGGAGACCGGATGCCCTTCCTGCCGACTTCCTATGACACTTTCGGGGCTCGACCTCAGGACCGAGAGATCTCTAGGCCAAGCGCTTAACCACTGTGCCACGGAGACCGGATGCCCTTCCTGCCGACTTCCTATGACACTTTCGGGGCTCGACCTCAGGACCGAGAGATCTCTAGGCCAAGCACTTAACCACTGTGCCACGGAGACAGGATGCCCCTCCTGCCGACTTCCAATGACACCTTCGGGGCTCGACCTCTGGACCGAGAGATCTCTAGGCCAAGCACTTAACCACTGTGCCACGGAGACCGGATGCCCTTCCTGCCGACTTCCAATGACACCTTCGGGGCTCGACCTCTGGACCGAGAGATCTCTAGGCCAAGCACTTAACCACTGTGCCACGGAGACCACATAAGTTAAAACAAAGTAATTAATAATTAGAAAAATCAGAAAATATGTTCGGGACGGAAAGTTCACAACGATTAACACATTCAACACATTTTGAGTGCCATGCTTCTAAAGATGTACGCTTCTTGTAGTACTTTTATTTAACGTCTTAATTTTTAAAGTACATCAAATGTACTTTGCCTTCAGACTTTCTTACTTTCAGGGGGATGGAGTATAAACAAAACGATTAATCGCAAACAGGTATTTACGAAGAGTTACCGCTCGCTATCAAATATCGCTCGTGATGATGTGATTATAAAGATTGCGATTAATCGTGAAGTTTTGTTTACGAAGAGTAATTCTTCGCAAGGTAAATTGATAAATTTTGAGAGAGTATAAACATTTCACGAATGATCGTTAGATCTAGCCAGTTGATTGACGAATGATAACCCTTCGCACAATCACGGGCGGTCTCTACCCACTCGTAATAATACGAATGATAGCTGACACCATCATTTAGATCATAGAAATTGTCATGGCATCACATATTTTGATACTGCAGCTGTCATTAAGAAGGGAAAGAGTGTTCCGGGATAGGAGAAACCCTCTCGACTTTATGGAAGATGAGGAGCTCTTCCGAAATTATAGATTTTCGAGGAGGGGGATATTCAAATTGGTAGACGATTTCGATGAGGAATTGTCACGAAGGACTATGAGAAATCGTCCCATTCATCCAGTGCTCCAAATGTGTGTGGCCCTGAGATTTTATGCAACTGGAACATGCCAGCATGTATTTGCGGAACTCTATGGAATAGACCGAACGACTGCTGGTGCAATCATAACGAAGGTGACCGAAGTGGAAGTATCCATCCACAGATGCTGAATTGCTGGATTCGAAGCAAAAGTTTTTCAACCTTTGCCAATTCCCAAGAGTCGTAGGTGCGGTTGATGGGATACACATAAAACTTTACAAAGCACCTCTCAAGGAGTCCGAATACGCGTACGTTAATTGTAAAGGTTGGCGTTCTATAAATACGAAGTTGTTTGCAACAGTGAATATGTATTACTGAATGTGGTCGCGCGTTGGCCTGGAAGCGCTCAAGATAATTTCATTTTCACTACCAGTGCCATTGGTCAAAAGCTGGAAGCTGGTGGATCCAATGGACTTCTTTTAGGCGACAGTGGCTATTATCAAAGGTCATGGCTGATGACCCCGTTTGAGCTGCCCGTTTTTGCCCCGTTGCTTGTGCTGTACTGTACAACATTTCAAAATCCTTAAACGAAAAGCAACACACTGATGTTATTCATGTTGAAGTGCCAGAAGAATCTGCAAATGACCAAGGAGGCTCATTAGAACGTGAATTATTTGCTCAACGATATTTTGGATGATTCATTTGTTCAAAAATTGAAATTGATTATCTAGTTTAGTCGGTGTGTAATAAATTTTTACGAGTTTTGTTAATGTTCGACCTATGGAACTGTAAAATAAAACAGCAAGTTTACTCCATTTCGTTTTAATGTAGTACACATATCTTAAAAATACATATCAAAAATACAATATAGAAATGTCATCAGTACTTGATTCACTTTGAGTCATTAGCTATGAAGTCAACCAGCTTTTCTATACCATCGGTCAAACGGCGCAAATTCGTCTCAATATTTCGTAACACTTCTATTTTATCTTTCTCGACTTGGATAATGTCTTCACAATACTCCCCAACACGTCGACCTCTGCTAGTCACGAACTGACTGACTGTGGCCGGGCGAGAAGTTTGGGCAAAATCTTCAGCTTCTTCCAGCATACCAAGAAAATTATTTAGGCGTAATGGATTGCCATCTGCACTTTCCTCTGATGAGGTTTCATCATCCATCATTGCCACATCTTGAGTTGTTGGCGCTGAAACTGATTCACCCGCATTTTCGGGTAGTATTCCTTCATGCATCTCCGGAGCAATTAAATCCAGCACTTTTTCATACACGGGATTATCGGGAGGTTTAGGGCCACCACCGGTCTTGTTAAAGGACTGCCTCCACTTCCTCGCATCTGATGAGAGGTCTTGCCACTTTTTGCGCACAGTTTTCCAGTGACGTATGCATACACCACAGGAAGATATCCTTTCGGCAGCAGCAGAGGCTTTATTAGATGTCCCAAACAATTTATGCTTCCAATCCGAAATGCATAGAAATAAAGCATTGATTTCTGCAGGGGTCCATCGAGGCGATTTCTTTGTCTCACTTGCCATTGTTAGAAGTACGATGAGTGCAAAGATCTATTTCTACACTGAAATACTACAAATCATGAATGGAGACACACACGGATGACACGTTATGATGCAATGTGATGTCAGATACATGACGTCACAATTGATTCGATCAATCGTTCTAAAGAAGGGTTTTATACTCTCTTCAATCGCGACCCTTCGGTCTAACGATTAATCGTGGCGGAATTTTCTATCAATCGCTTCATTACGATGCCGATTGATCGCTTTGTTTATACTCCATCCCCCAGGCCATTGTTAGTGTATTGTTGTTTTTAAAATACCATGTTTGTATTTTAGTTCATTCATTGATGTATTTCTATGTTCGTGCTGACGTCACACATTGTATTGATTCATGTCATGAAACTTGTCGAACGTTGAACATTTCATTCACCTGATGATGGATGTGCACAGGTTGTGCGTGAAATGTCGTGTGCCTTTAATAAATTATTCGTCGATTAACCGGAATTTTTCACATAACTTTTACGACGTATGCTTAAGCAGTACATACTTTCGCATAGATGTTATTTGACATTGAAAGAAGAGAACCGAAGAATCTTGGACAAATTCAGGCAAACGCATTCTATTTTTAAAAACCTTTCATTTTCTTAATACTTCCTGCTAAAACATGGAGACGCGTCTGTTAAGTCACGCCAAACTCCCATTCTGAACGCTGGTGAACATAAAATGCCAAACTTGCATTTCAATAGAAAAAGTTTTTCAGATTTGGCAGTTGAAATTTCTTGGCAATAGTAATGAGAATGGCGCACATATGAATCTCAGGAGTCTGATAAAGACACGAGACAGTTGTTGTTGCTACTTCGTCCGTAAAACTTTGATCGAACCCCTGATAAATGACATCCTTCCGTGTGTAGAAGCGATTTCATCCGATGCATCAAACCTGTGCTTGGCTTGAGACTGCGATGTTAGTGTCACTGATGTTTCTTCAATTCTCCGACAAATTGCATTTGTTTCTGTTTCAATTACACCTGCAATAAAAATGAAATTCCATCACACGACTTCTTGTGACATGCGCAATATCCGTCACAACATACACCAGATAATGCCGTTGAGAAGTGATTAAGGAATGTTTATGTATTTATTAATTATCACATGATTATTGCATTTTAACTCATCTGCACACAGAATCAGATTCATCTGCGCGCGCATCTTCGGTTTCCTAGAATGAAAGTTCCGTATCTGTACTTAACATCGAAATGTCACCTTGCAATTAGACAACTTGCTCCTTCTCGAATGGATAATTCGTCTGAAAATGATGGTTGAACTTCACGATTCCCCCCTTACTGGAGGCTTGGACGGTGCTGATATGGTCAGACTTCAATCCGGATGCCCTTCCTGACGACTTCCAATGACACTTTCGGGGCTCGACTTCTGGAGGGAGAGATCGCTAGGCAAAGCACTTAACCACTGTGCCACGGAGACCACAAGTATATCGCTTGCTATTGGAAGTGGTGAACAATAAGCTGTCAGCCGGCTTTGGACACCAGCCAGTGAGTGAGTGTCGTGCGGGCTGTGATATCATCTCGCACACACCTAAACACACAGCTGTCTGGCTACAATTCAATGTATGCACTATACAGTGAGAAATGCCGAGGAGAGGATGTGAAAACATCAAGTGAACTAATTTTCGTACGCCTGCTACTTTTTATAATGATGATCGGAAGGGCCAACATTATGGAGAAAACGTGTGGGCAATGATCTGAAGTCTTCGAATCTGAAAGAATTTAGGCAATCGAAGCTCTTTGCTGGAACTCACATCAATCCGCAAGCGACGCACGACTTTTTTCTTATCTCTGTGAGACATTAGGAATTCCTTTTTGCCCACTTAGTAAGTTCCTCGATGTGCCGTCAATTTCGAATAAATCTCACCACTAGCAAACTTGGCCTAGCGATCTTCTGGTCCAGAGGTCGAGCCCCGAAAGTGTCATTGGAAGTTGTCAGGAAGGGCATTCAGATAACAGCGCTACAAATGACAGTTTGACTACGTCAGCACCGTCCAAGTTCCTGCATGGGAGAGTAGTGACTTTAAACCATTCATTCCCACAATGTTTAAAAAGTAGCCGCCTACTATTCGATGAGTCCAGGCAACTAGATAATGCCGTATACATCCATGCAGGCACTCACTAAGTTGCACATTACTAGTGTTATTGATGTCATATGCATCCATGTTCGCACCTCGATCAAGAAGAAATTAATTGGCACATTTAAATGCACATTATAATCGGTTTGACACTGAAACCTTAACCTTTAACACTAGAATGGTCATGGTATCAATTTTGATACCAACTGATTTTTATAGTCTCCTCTCCTGAGGTTTATCAATTCAAATCAATTGAAGTATATGCAACAATTATTATTTTTACAAATACTACCTTATGACCTATACGATGTATTAAAAATATTTGAGTAGTGCTCAAACATGAGTTCTACCCCTTAAATGGTCAGTGGTATCAATTTTGATACCACGCGCTGATCACACTCATTACTGGAATAGTCTGAAGTACAATGTCTACAAAACGATTCAAAGATGAATTGAATCCCGGCTCATTCAAAATCTATGAAAAGCGTCGATATCTATGGTAGTCATTGAGTGAAACAGACATTGAAATTGCAGGCACAAGTGAGGCTATTGTGTTCGATGCTATGACGTTTTCGGAAAATCAATACAGATTCATACAATGTCAGCACACAGTATATGAGTGTTCATGAGATCGTGATTGATATCATTGCGTCCGTCGACTTCAAAATGGCAAGGAAAAAGCTAACACCAGATGAAATATATCGCAGAACTGAAGAATGGTCTTCAGAGGAATCAGCATCGTCTGACGTCGAGTTTCATGTTTCTTCGGACAGTGAAAGTGACAGTGATATATCTGACCCGGTGTCTGTGACGTCACAAGGAGACATCGGATGCTTATTCGGAAAGGATGTAACAAAATGGCAGAAGCTCACGGCGAGTAAAGTTGGTAGAGTGGCTAAACAGAACGTGTTCAAAGCTAAACCAGGACCAAGATCAGCGAACGTAAGATCTGTATACGACGCATGGAAAATATTCATTGACGAGAAGATGGTGCGTCATGTCTTGGAGTGCACAAACAGATACGCCAATGAGTCCGGCTTTAGTGATGTATTTACAATCGAAGACATAGAATCGTTCATTTCTCTACAGTACGCGCGAGGAATTTATAATAACACTCTATCAGCTGACTTTCTTTGGAATCGCAAGTATGGGCCGACGTTGTTTTCTTCAACGATGTCGAAGAAGAAATTCAAGAAGATTCTTCGCTGCTTCCGTTTTGACTGGAAAAAGACTAGAGAAATCGTCTCAATGATGACAAATTTGCTCATGTGCGAGAGGTTTTTGAATCCTTCAGATCCAACTGTGTTTCGGCATTTACCCCGTCAATGAATCTAACCATTGATGAACAATTACTTCCAGTCAAGAGCCGATGCAAACTTATCACATTTATGCCGAATAAGCCCGACAAATACGGCATGAAGTCTTGGCTACTTGTTGACGTTGAGTCTAAGTATGTTAGCAACATCATACCTTATCTTGGAGCTGCAGAGAAGAGTGCTCTTGGTAATCAACCATTGGCAGAGAATGTTGTTCTTCGACTTATAGAACCATTCAAGAACCGTGGATATCACGTATGTTGTGACAATTATTTTACTTCACTCGCAGTGGCCAAGAAATTGAACTTGCTTTCAACCTCCATCCTTGGGACAATCCGGAAAAGTCGTCGAGAACTGGCGCCAGATATGATAAATGACAGGAAAGATATTTACGAATCGAGATTTTATTGGCAAGAAGATTCTGGAGTTTGTGCTGTTTCTTACCAGTGTAAGAAAAACAAATCTGTATGTCTCCTAAGTACATGTCACTCGTTTCCATCAATTTCCACCGGCAGCCATAAAAAGAAACCGGTGATGATTGAGGCATACAATGCCAACAAGGTCGGAGTTGATGTGGTTGACCAAATGTGCCGCTTATATACTACAAAATCTGCCTCTCGTCGATGGCCATTAGCTGTATGGTGCAACATATTGGACATCGCTGCTATCAACGCTTGGATAGTGTATCAGAAAAGTACATCCCACAAAATATCTAGAAAAGACTTCATTCTGCAGCTTATTGAAGAGCTTTCTGCTTCGAATGAAAACTTACAAGAAATCTCCGTCAACACAACTACATCAAATTTGGATACAAGCATTTGCGCACTTCCGCCACTGAAGAAACGCCGAAAATGCCAACAGGAGAAATGTCGCAATTGTTCATCTTCGTATTGCAAAGACTGTAAGAAGATCACCTGTGGGGCGTGCGCTGAAGACAAAGCGAGTAAGTTGATATTCGTTCAGTGCAAGGAGTGTTTCTCACATACTATGTAGATTTGCTTCATGTTCATCAATCGTGGACACTTTATGTTTATGTTTATTAAAATTATATCAGTAATTATATCATTAAATTGTTTTGATTTATGATAGGCATATTCCGGGTTAATAATATTCCTTGATTGAATAATGCATAGGTCCTTTGCATATTTAGTGATAATTCATGAAATAGCGAATAAAATACCTAAACTTATCATTTGACATAGAAACACATGCAGCATCGGTAAAAAGTATACAGTGAGATATCTATGTAGAATCATTAAAATACATTTTTAAACAAATTTAATACTTATCAACAATTAATTGAGGAATGGGATAGCATTCTATTTGCATTTTCTTACTACATAGAGTATAAGTACCTAACAATATCGATGGTATCAATATTGATACCATGACCATTCTAGTGTTAACACCTCTGCTCTTTTATCTTCAATTTTTGTCTGTAGCTTGTGTTGTAAGTGAAATAGATAAGCAGCCAACTGCACTTTTATGAGGTCCAAATTGTAGCATCAATGATATCAATAATGTTCTGATTGACATGCAGTCAATTGGCTGCTGTCTGGACCCTTTATTATACTGCATTATCAATTCGACTCCATGATTCCATATAGATCTATTGGACTTGTCAAAGTTACGTTAGTGAGTTAGCCTAGATGTATCGTCAATGTCTTATCGAATATACCGCTTACAAAAGCATGAAAAATGGTAAAATGCGGTCCTAAAATTGCACATAAGATAACGGGACTTTTTAACAGTACCTACAGCCAAGCGTGACAGTCTTTAATTTTGGCCGCGTTATTATTCCATGAAATGCACGTGCTGGTGAGATAAGAGAAGCGTCTAGGAACCGGATCTGATTCCCACTGCATTTTCACAATGTCTGATGAAATCTCCTATCTCTACTGATAAATGATGGCATTTCGAATGCAACTACAATACATTCATGTCAGACGTTGTCAGCAAAATCCGTGAAAATGGAATCATTCTCATGCGATGATGAAAATCAACTGTATTATCAACTGAAGTAGTCCTAATGCATGGCACAATTTTCCTCTCTTGAAAAAGAAGGATGGAGAAATATATTTATCAACCAGATTTCCCGGTAGATTGGTCCAAGGACTTAAAATCAATAGATATTCTTTGACGTTCGACTATCACTTCACTGCGGTATGTTCCGACAGCCCACCCGGTATCGTGCTTCTTCTTTTCTGACCATGTTTCTCATTTCTTTCTCTCAAACTCTCAGAGGATGTATTCAACCGGATGAATGGATTTTCAATGGATGATAAATATTTTTGTTTTTTATTGATGTGAAGCCCTTTTTGAGGATACATACTACTTAATTAAGTGTGAATCAGTAGTATGACAAAGTTTTACATTTGAGACACAGTGTGGGAAAGTATTGCGATTAACGTTTTGAAGGAATTCTAAGCAGATTCTATTATACTTTGATGCAAGTGTGTAAATTGACGGAAATAACAACAAGATAACAACTGTTTATTCCAGAATCATTATTCTTCGTCAACATCGGCGATGCAGAGAACTCAATCTCAAGTGGAAGAGTTGAAAGAAATAATGGTGCGAAATATCGGTGAGTATTGAACTTAAATGCGCTGTAATTAATTTCAAGAGCATCTTTCATGAGGCAAGTGTCTCACCATGAATTCTATGAATTTCAAAATCAAGCAGCTACTTCAAAGCAGCGAATATTCCAGTGATATCTTCTTTTCCTACTTTTGCCGATTTTTTTACTCAATTCCCTACTACAGAAATGCTGGTGACCGGCTGAGTATTGTTCCAATAGGACCTGCTATCCAAAATTGATTGCAATTGTATGTATTTGTCATCACCGTTTGATCACTCAGCTAATTCTATGGGCTACATGGGCCTACAGTCCTTCCAAGTCACAGAATAGTTTGTCATCATTTTGGATAGTGAGTTGAGACCATTACATGATGCACATTGGATGTGAATTATGATAAATTTTATTATATACTTCACATGCTGTCGAACTTTTTCGGCTGGCGTCCACCGAACGTTGTTATATCTTGTTGTCCATTGCTGGTTGCATGGGTAACGCTCTCAAGCCTGTCGAGATCGTTGTGTCTAGGTTTTCATCTGCTGTCTGATTGGTCGGCTGCGTTGAATGTTTATCTGATTCCAAGTGCCGTTAGAAGCCGTCTTTGTTCATTTGTCGTGAACATGGCTGGTGGACGCCAGTCGAAAACGTTTGACAGCATTTAAATGTCATCATTTTGCAAGTATCAAGAAAGATCACTTACACCTGGGTCCTCCTTCTTATCAAAACTACAACTACATACGACCCAGTCTTTGATAGGAATTAGAGACTTAAGTTCCTGCATCAAAATTACAATCAATTACTGAAGTACGTACCTATGACAGAACATGAAATAGAGTTTTAAAAGAAATCTTAAAAGCATGAATGTAGAGATGCTAAATACGTAAGGTACGAAATATTTCCTGATTAGAAGTCTGACAGTGTTCAGTTGTGAATGAGATATGTCTAGTAAGCTTTGTATCCCAAAATTCACAGAAAGTGGATGTCTCACCTACGATGCTGAGTGGTCTACTTAACTTACGTTCTTGTTTACGTCCATTATCCATTCTTCGTAGGGAGAATATAACAAATCACCCTACTTAAAAGATGCTTGCACAATATAACCCTCTGTCCAATCTTCACCTCTTTGTCCCGTATGTAAAGCTCAAACGCACAACACAAAACATCTCTTCTCCTTCACACGACGCTCACACCATGGGACCTATGGGACCGTCAGGTGTGCGGAGTTCATCCACCGATGGGAGCTATTGATTTGCGCGGACACCGTGTCGGCCCCCTGTACCCCCTCCCAATAGCAATGAGGGAGTGGGTTGACGCCACTACCATCACGGTTTTTCCCAATGGGTGTTTTCCTCCAATCACGGCTGGCAACATCACTCTCCTTCATGCCAAGCTCCTTTCAGTCAGCAAGTACAGTTTCGCGCCAAGTCTTCATAGGGTGGCCTCTCCGTGTTGGCCCCGGTAGGTCCATGTCGCCTTCTTGGCCCAGTTATCCTCTGGCTTCCAGAGAACATGCCCGAACCATCACAGACCGTTTCTTTTCAAGGCATTACATCCTTACAACCAGTTTCCGCCAGTTTCCGCCAAATTTGTCAAGCATCCAGCATATTGACACGTCTGCAATCATTTTGCAAATATTCAACTGCAAGGAGGGATGAATTCTGTCAATTAAGTTCTGCTCCTTGCAAAATTTGAGAAGAATCAGAAGACTGACCATGCCTCAGAAGACTCGTCAACTTGTGGATTTTGACTCTCAAATATTTCAACGAATTCTTGCCTCAATCAAAGGCAAGATCTGTTCTAGAAGGACAACACTATCGCCTGATTATGAATCACCTTGCAATGAAGGAACTCCTGAAGCATGTGTTCTGACCAAGTTTCTGTTCATATTCAGTCACGTGTACCGGACGTTCTTGTGAGAATTACGGGCAATAATGTCGCTGGTGTGAGATGGGAACTGAGTGGATCTCGTCATTATGCTCATTGATTATTCCAAGCACTCAGGTTGATCACAATGCCGAGCACCTGGTCAGTTTCAAAGTCGATGACATGAGACCCAATCATTTTCCCAGCTATGGAACAAGTTCGGAAAGATATGTGAGTTGTGTTTCATATCTGCAATGACACATTCCACTGAATAGCTGTTTGCGTCATTATCGTTCATTTCATCAAAAACAAAATCCAACCCTTGATTGATTGAAATGACTCAAGCTGTTATGAAAATAATTAACACTCTCGACGATTATGAAATCATAGCAGCATGCACTCCCCTGAGACAATACCGCTATCTGGCCAATGACGGAATACCTTGCAATCCTGTACAATTGGATGCATATTTGACTGTTATTTTGTTCAGTTTTGAAGGGAAAATGTGACGATCCGACTGTTCTTCAAAAAGATGATAGAAATGGCATGCTGTCTAGCGCACAGCAGTGCGTTTGTTGAACTTGGCTTCTCAACCATGAAGCACATACGGTTGAAGATGAAGAAAAGAAGAACTACCAAGGACCTTTCATTGTTATTCTTATTTGTTAGATTTATCAAGAATTGATAAAATGTTTTTAGAAGCATTTTTTGCAAGAAATATGAGCAAAAACTTTCTCAAAGCTTCTCTATAACTTCCCAAAGCTAGTACTGAATTCCGGTGCTAAAGTGCAGAAAGTGCGGGCTTCCGATATAAGCTCCAATGACACACAGTGTGGTACATTTTAGCATTTGGGCCAATCCGCAGGAAGTGTCAACTAGGTATATATTTTTCAAGTTTAATCTAGAGAGTCGAGACTGTTGTCTGATAAAACAAAGCTACTTTACGAAATATTAAATGCTATATATGGGTTATATCAAGATGTTTTAATAATGAACTTAACTTGCTTTTTTACTTCGTGGCTGCTCTTTAGTTTTTTGGAACGTGACTGACCGCGCGGATTGGCACATTTGCCTTTTGTTTAAGGCGCTATGAAGTTTATTTCTTGGGTTGCTCACAAGCAAGGGTTTTGTAAAGATTTTTTGGTTATTATAAATGTACAAAAGCTATGTGATTAGGCTTACTGTTCTGGTGATATGTGCAGATCTATCTATTCATTGATTTGAGACTTGATTACTTAGAAACTGATAGGTGGAAATGATTTTTGGAGAATCTAAGTAAAGCACGCAATGAATGAATAATCATGATCATGGTAGTCGTACATATTTCTGCAAGACATTCCTTCGACACAGACGAGGGCAGAGAAAATCGTTCTGTTCCTATTTTTCGGTAGAAATGAATGATTTCGTGAATTTCTTCACGATTTCGCGTAGAAAACCGCCGATGACAGATTAGCATCGATCTTGTCAGGTTGCGAAGGATCCTCCTATTCTCATTGACTTCAGATGAAGCTGGAGAGAATGAAAATTAAAGAAGGATCGTGCGGTTTTGCCATAGCTATCTGAAAGACAATTGGTACTAGTAGAGAGATAGATTAGCCTTGCTGCTATTTAGTGTGTACTGCTCATTCAATATTTCGAGGTTAGAGCAACATCATCTGGAATACAAAATGCAGAATACAAGCATATAGCAAGGATATAGTAGGTAGTGTTGACTGCAAAAATAATTGGAAATTTTTATGTCGAAAGATTCAGTTTTTGCGGAGATAACGTTTCTGTGGTCTAGAAAATATTTCATCATTTAGTAAGGATGATGAAAAAATGACCTTCTGTGGATACTAAATTGATTTATTATGATAACCAATATTTCGCCTTGCGGCTTGGTCAAGGTTACAATAAATAAAGCAGAGAGTGGTAAAAGGTGGGCCTATTTAAACAAACTTTGAGTATAGCTAAAGGAGAAACATTAACTTGGATGAACCCGTTACATGACAGTGTCTATGTTTAGACCTTGACATCCGTTCATTAGGGAGCCTGCATGTTGCCGAATGTACATAGCTTCTAACGTGAGTCTCTTTTGAGTAGTATTCAATCCACGATGCAGTATCGTCCATGAAATAGACTTTTGCCACTCTCTGCTTTACTTATTGTAACCTTGACAAAACCGCAAGGCGAAATATTGGTTATCGTAATAAATCAATTCAGTATCCGCAGAAGGTTATTTTTTCATCACGCTTCCATTCCGGACACGAGGATCACCTGATATATTTGGAAGATTTTCTAAGGAGCTAAATTTTTGCAAATTATTCCTGTGTAGATGTACTAGCTATTTGGAACCTCTATATAAGTAGTGTATGAGACTTACTAAATATCAAAAGGAATGAACATTACTAGCAGATATCTTAATTAAGCGGAAATTAAGCTGATTATCAACGAAGTTTCATGAACAGCATTATAATACAAGTCTTCATTGAAAAGTTGAGATCTTATTGTGCTTCTTAGCTGAAATTTCAAGCTTTTAGTTCAATTTTCATCGGCATGCTTATAGGATTCACTAAATTGATGTTTCATTTCTTGAATCAGAATTGTAATGTGGACCCATCTCTTTTGAAGTGAATTCTGATCATTTCTTTGATTTTTATATTTTGCACTTTCAGTGGCAGGCAGCTTTGTGACATGACCACGCTTAAGAAAATGCTCTTATTAGGAAGGCTGAAGTTTCACCAGTCGAACTGCTGATTTAACAGACATTGCCTCTCCAAGGTCGTCAGACATGGAGGAGTTGTGAAATATTATTATTTCTTCTGTCTTGCTGTCATAATCAGTCAATTCTGTGGCAATTTCTTCAAAACTGCAAAATTCTGTTTATCTCCTATGCATTTCTGGGTCTCAATTCGAATTCATTCGAAACTGTATACAGATTCGGTTTGGGGATTTAATTAACACTGAGTTGCTACTCTACTACGTAGTGAATATAAGATTTCAATGTCAGTAGAGAAAATCAGGTGGCAGTTACCGCATTAAACAGCAGCAAGGCTTATCTATCTTCACTAAAAGTCAATGAACATCAAGAATGCTTCTTAAGGAAAGTTACAATTGATTTCTGTTGGTACTAGTGACGCTACGCTTAAATTAAATGTAATAAAATAAAATGAAATAAAATAAATTAATTCAATAATTTAATAAAATTATAAATTTAATTAATTAAATTTAAGCCGTCTACGCTTAAATTGATAAAACTGCAATCGAGAGCAATCTGCAGGATGTATTGTGACTTTAATCGTCTATTAGCTGCTGTTCTTACTGTTGAAGCTTACAAAGAATTTACTCACGAATATTCGTTTCATTCTGAAAATGTGGTCAGTCTAAGTTTCAGTGTATAGCATAGGTAGCAGGTCCCCTTATTGAATATCATCAAGTCCTATTTATTTTCAATCCTTCAGTTTTGTTCTATGATGGAATAATGCGACTGTTATTGTATTTCTAATTCAGGCAGTTACTGCAAAAATATTCATTGAATTAATTTCAGACCAAATGGCAAATCGAGGCGAGAGGTTAGAATTACTGGTCCAACGAAGTGATGAGTTGGAAGCAAATGTAAGTATTAAATTTTAATACATTTTTCGACATTTTAAGCAGGTATATGGCTTCTACATGGCAGGTGGGGTCGACGATTTTGCGTGTTTTGAGTGTTGGACGTCTGCAGACGTCGGTTCGGTCTGATAGCGGTTCTCCACGCGCTCCGATCTTGAACGTCGATTCGCCCAAGGCTTAACGTCGAATTCGGCTCGCACTTTGTTGCACAACCTCTCCTTCGGTCGTCCCCTTTGTTTGCGTCCTTCTACCTCAGATTTATCACCTGCTTTGGCCAGGAGTCCTTTTTCATTCTTTGCACATGATCATGCCAGCAGAGTCTTCCCTCGTTGAATGACCGCTTCCAATGTCAAGCCGTCTACCTATGATGTTTAGGAGGAACTCGGCTAGACGTAACTATGATCTTTAGGAGGAACCCGGCTAGACGTAACTATGATGTTTAGGAGGAACCCGGCTAGACGTAACTATGATGTTTAGGAGGAACCCGGCTAGACGTAACTATGATGTTTAGGAGGAACCCGGCTAGACGTAACTATGATGTTTAGGAGGAACCCGGCTAGACGTAACTATGATGTTTAGGAGGAACCCGGCTAGACGTAACTATGATGTTTAGGAGGAACCCGGCTAGACGTAACTATGATGTTTAGGAGGAACCCGGCTAGACGTAACTATGATGTTTAGGAGGAACCCGGCTAGACGTAACTATGATGTTTAGGAGGAACCCGGCTAGACGTAACTATGATGTTTAGGAGGAACCCGGCTAGACGTAACTATGATCTTTAGGAGGAACCCGGCTAGACGTAACTATGATCTCTAGGAGGAACCCGGCTAGACGTAACTATGATGTTTAGGAGGAACCCGGCTAGACGTAACTATGATCTTTAGGAGGAACCCGGCTAGACGTAACTATGATGTTTAGGAGGAACCCGGCTAGACGTAACTATGATCTTTAGGAGGAACCCGGCTAGACGTAACTATGATGTTTAGGAGGAACCCGGCTAGACGTAACTATGATGTTTAGGAGGAACCCAGCTAGACGTAACTATGATCTTTAGGAGGAACCCGGCTAGACGTAACTATGATGTTTAGGAGGAACCCGGCTAGACGTAACTATAATGTTTAGGAGGAACCCGGCTAGACGTAACTATGATGTTTAGGAGGAACCCGGCTAGACGTAACTATGATGTTTAGGAGTAACCCGGCTAGACGTAACTATGATGTTTAGGAGGAACCCGGCTAGACGTAACTATGATGTTTAGGAGGAACCCGGCTAGACGTAACTATGATGTTTAGGAGGAACCCGGCTAGGACGTAACTATGATGTTTAGGAGGAACCCGGCTAGACGTAACTATGATGTTTAGGAGGAACCCGGCTAGACGTAACTATGATGTTTAGGAGGAACCCGGCTAGACGTAACTATGATGTTTAGGAGGAACCCGGCTAGACGTAACTATGATCTTTAGGAGGAACCCGGCTATACGTAACTATGATCTCTAGGAGGAACCCGGCTAGACGTAACTATGATGTTTAGGAGGAACCCGGCTAGACGTAACTATGATGTTTAGGAGGAACCCGGCTAGACGTAACTATGATGTTTAGGAGGAACCCGGCTAGACGTAACTATGATGTTTAGGAGGAACCCGGCTAGACGTAACTATGATGTTTAGGAGGAACCCGGCTAGACGTAACTATGATCTTTAGGAGGAACCCGGCTAGACGGAACTATGATCTCTAGGAGGAACCCGGCTAGACGTAACTATGATGTTTAGGAGGAACCCGGCTAGACGTAACTATGATCTTTAGGAGGAACCCGGCTAGACGTTTGGAGCAAATCCATCTGATCATCTCATTGTCACTGCGGCTCAAACGGTTTAGGTCCTCCATAGTGATTGGCCTCGTTTCACAGTCATAAATTATCACACTTCGCACAATCATGTTGAAAACATGTGATACGGCAGTGGGGGGGGGGACCTTAATTCAATACGAATGTAAAACAGATTCAATTCTCTCCCGATATGTTTAATGCCAAGTAAAATAAATTGAATGAAAAAGATTGCCAGACGTTTCGGGTCCAGACCATTTGTCAATGGCAGAAGACTTGATAATGAACGACTTCCACACAGGAGCAGAGCGGGTCCTCTTGTTCCGTGACCCCTGTTCATGGTTGATTTGTTCAAGTTGATAAGTCGCGATTCCACCAAATTTGTTCGATCGAATGATGCATATCTATAACTTTATCTTAAATACCATTTTCAGCACTTTTTACTCATTTCACAAGACTTTGATTTGTGGCCGGCAATTTGCAGACATTCGCAATTTCTGTTCGGTATCATCTGCCTCATTCATCTGAATACAAGAGTTTTCTTGCAGTCTTGAATCAAAAGCATTCAAATAATTTCTGAACTATGAAATTAATCAAACTTTGTCTCTGAGTTGTACAAGGATCATATAAAGTACAGCGTGTATACGCTTCAGGGAAAATTCAGGGAATTTTTTTTTGGTTCAGGGAAAACGGAAAATTCAGGGAATTTGAAATATCAATGTGATTACTAGTGTTAAAGTCAATGTTGTAAACTACTAACAAGTACTTAATGTCAAAGTTTATAGGAAGCAAACGCAACAAGTGCTAGAAATACCGAAGGAAAGCGAAAATCGTTGGCAGAATTAGAGGCCCTGAAAACAAAACGACAGAAATTGATAAGTGACACAGAGAAGATAAATGAACAAATTAAAGTAACTATTTCTAAATTGTCCTAAAAATTGTCCTATTTGTATACCAGACTAGCTTCGCAACGTTTTTTGCTTGGAATGAAGAGCTTATGCGATCACATTAAATAAACTTCTTGCTGTATATTTCGCTCACCAATAATGCTTCTATGAGTAACAAGTAGCCTACTAGAATCAAAGCAATTGACCAACATTCAAAAATTATTCAGCTCTGCGTAGGACTAGACTAGCTTCGCAACGTTTTTTGCATGGAACATTCATGACCTGTTTTACCTTTTATTTGGTACACTTTACTGTTATTAATATTCTTTTAACTAATTCCATACTTTTAGTACATGGCAGGGGTGGGCCGATGTGACATTATGTGACAATTTTTCTTCTCAAAATAAAATGTGACTTTTACCGTATTTCTTTGAATATGAGACGCCCTCGAATAAGAGACGCATGTACAAAAAATAGACTGCTATAGACATATTACATGCAGGCTATTGTAATGTGGTAGCTACATCCGCCTGAGCGATTATTAGGCCTACTTATCTTAGTAAAATAAGTCAGTCTACTAGTAAATACCGGGTATCATGACCAATATTGTATAATATATAAGGCTTCTTGTTGTTGTACATGCAGGCCTACTTAAGGTTACTTCATCTACCATTTAAGGAGGCATTATACGTTAGCTTCCTTTGCATTTGGAGTCATGTACCGGTCAGTAACTTTTGCTGTAAATACTACTTGATTATCGGTATTTTCGTTTCGGTAAATTCAGATCTAGTCTACATGTATAGTGTCCAACATGTACTGGTATATGAATGTATTAGATGAGTCTACAAGATATGCTACTACAAACCATAAAACTCCTTTCATTTCCAAAATATCTGAATTATGATAAAGCGTATATATGTAAGAAAAATTACTGGCGAAATTTGCCCATGACATAGGCCTAAGTGAGGAATGCAAAGGTTACCTAAGAGAATAGCAGCAAAAAACTAAGACATCTTTTTCTATTGAAAGAATGAAAACTTGAACATTTGATAAATAAGAGACGCCCTTGAATAAGAGACGCATCAATCAGGGATCTGAAAAAAATAAGAGACGTGTCTCTTATTCAAAGAAATACGGTATGCTAATTGCTGTTACTTTCTTCTTATTGTTAGATATAGTTATTTCTTATCTCTTTTTTTGATTGCTAGTAGATTGAAAACCAAAAAGGTTCTTGTTCTTTTGTTTTTATGAATAAAGATTCGATACGTTCGATCTTGAACGATAGTTTTATCAGTGCCCACATCGTTGATTACTCCTTCCAAGCGTTAATCAATGTTCAAATGTTTAACTAATGATTTGATAGAGATGAGGAAATATGATGATGACGTATTTGGTTTAATTTAGAACTGTCGTAGCAAAAGTAGCTATCTTCATTCAGTTATGAGACAATGAATTATGTGGATAATGGATTAACTACAATTGATATCAACTGATGTCATCCTTTCTTTAGGTACTATATCACTTTTTCGGTCAAATTCAGTTTATAAAAAATGTTCAGAGAAAATGATTTTTTTTCAAAAAGCGCATACATCCTGAAAGTATAGTAAAGTAAACTAAATATCCAATAAAGACAATATGCGCAATATTCATTTAATCTTCGAGTGAAAAACTCTGTAGAGCAACTTCTACCATGTTTTCCTGTCGGATGGCCTCAGCAAAGAAATCCATGTCCATCTTAGTCACGACTTGCCGCAGAATATTGCTATAAATTACTCGCACAATTGTCAGAAATGTTGTGATTTTGACATTGATGTTGCTTTGTTTTACTGCTAGAAAAAATAAAAATAAAGTCATTTATCATTCGAAAATATGTGATATTCATGAAAGGAACTGGTTGGGGGTGTTATTAAAACAGTTGGATATTTATTGTTCTCAACAATTCCTCGATAGGCATGAACGTTAGGATAATGGGTGTAGTCTGCGATATCACATCGATTATAAAATAATAGTGTTAATGAGGATGGCATAGATTCCATGCGAGTTTCATTCTAACGATGGATTGCAGGCAGAAATGATAACTATTATTTATGGATAGATTTCTTATCAATTATTGTGCAAAACTTGTGTCTAAAATTTTGTTGCCATTTTTCGCATTCCGGTATTGTAATTTACTGGAGCCAATTCTTTTGAATTGAAATATTTTTATTACTACTTAAACAGTGCCAGAAAATTGTGCCTCCTTGATAATGTCTACGTACTCCTTCACCCATCAAAACTTCAGCGTAAATTCAACGCAATTTCCATCTTAAATTGATGATGGAATAGTGAGAGGCTCAGAAATGAAAATCATGACATATGAGCTTGCGTGGACTTGCTCAATGATAAGGAGGTATCAAAAAATAATGGAAAGCTACCTGTAGAAAGCAGTTGGAACGCGATCAAGTGTACAGACTGCTTGATGTCGGTACACAAGAAGTGTACGACTTTGGCCGGTCTGCTTGAGGGCCCAATTTTCAAGTGTTGGCGATGTAGGAGAGAGCATTCGGCCATAAGTGAGATTGTCATGTGCAAAGACTCCTTTAAAGTTGTCAATGACGGACCCTCGTTCACTTGGGGAATCTGGATGGACCCTCAGTGTCACTTGTGTGGAATGCATAGAACGAGTTTCTGCAGGGAACGAGGCCGAAAATGAGTTTTTCACAGAATGATGTACATCTCATAGTCCGGCAGCCAGCACGAGTTTCTGCAGGGAACGAGGCCGACAATGATACTTTCACAGAATGATGTACACCTCATAGTCCGGCAGCCAGCACGAGTTTCTGCAGGGAACGAGGCCGACAATGATACTTTCACAGAATGATGTACATCTCATAGTCCGGCAGCCATCACGAGTTTCTGCAGGGAACGAGGCCGACAATGATACTTTCACAGAATGATGTGCACCTCATGGTCCGGCAGCCAGCACGAGTTTGTGAAGGGAACGAGGCCGACAATGATGCTTTCACAGAATGATGTGCACCTCATAGTCCGGCAGCCAGCACAAGCTTCTGCAGGGAACGAGGCCGAGAATGAGACTTTCACAGAATGATGTGCACCTCATAGTCCGGCAGCTAGCACGAGTTTCTGCAGGGAACGAGGCCGAGAATGAGACTTTCACAGAATGATGTACACCTCATAGTCCGGCAGCCAGCACGAGTTTCTGCAGGGAACGAGGCCGACAATGAGACTTTCACAGAATGATGTGCACCTCATAGTCCGGCAGCCAGCACGAGTTTCTGCAGGGAACGAGGCCGACAATGATACTTTCACAGAATGATGTGCACCTCATGGTCCGGCAGCCAGCACGAGTTTCTGCAGGGAACGAGGCCGACAATGAGACTTTCACAGAATGATGTACACCTCATAGTCCGGCAGCCAGCACGAGTTTCTGCAGGGAACGAGGCCGACAATGAGACTTTCACAGAATGATGTGCACCTCATAGTCCCGCAGCCAGCACGAATTTCTGCAGGGAGCGAGGCCGAGAATGAGACTTTCGCAGAATGATGTACACCTCATAGTCCGGCAGCCAGCACGAGTTTCTGCAGGGAACGAGGCCGAGAATGAGACTTTCACAGAATGATGTGCACCTCATAGTCCGGCAGCCAGCACGAGTTTCTGCAGGGAACGAGGCCGAGAATGAGACTTTCACAGAATGATGTACACCTCATAGTCCGGCAGCCAGCACGAGTTTCTGCAGGGAACGAGGCCGACAATGAGACTTTCACAGAATGATGTGCACCTCATAGTCCCGCAGCCAGCACGAATTTCTGCAGGGAGCGAGGCCGAAAATGAGACTTTCAAAGAATGATGTACACCCTATGCCTACAACAAATCTGCTCGTCTGCCGAGTTCTAGTGAGTTCCTCTTCTTGTCAGACAGGAAAAAAGAAAAACACATGTAAAAACACAAAGAAACTCGTGCTGGCTGCCGGACTATGAGGTGTACATCATTCTGTGAAAGTCTCATTGTCGGCCTCGTTCCCTGCAGAAACTCGTGCTGGCTGCCGGACTAAGAGTAGTCAAACAAAGAGATTAAAGTCTCCTCCTGTGTCTCGATCTGCTCCGCGGAAGTGGGAAGTTCGGTTGGATAGACAGCTGTCGGATGAATTGTCCCTATCTGACCAACGGCCTGACCTAGTGTTGATCGATGCGGTAGGGAAGAATGATTACGGGCGAGCTAACCGTTACGTGGGAAGAGAACGTTGAGGATACCCATCAGAGGAAAGCTGCCAAATATGAAGAACTTGCCGAGGCGATTTGGAAACAAGGATGGAAATGTGAGCTCATCCCTTTTGAAGTAGGACGACAGGTTTTGTTGCTCCATCGATGAGAAAATTTCCTGTAAAGTTGGTGTTAAAAGCACTAAGATAACCATCAATAACTTGAGATTCAAAAGTGGAAGAAGGTAGTAGCTTTGTGTGAAGGATCTGGGCGCAACGAGCTGTTGCGGACCCACCAATGAGAGACCTTGAGAGATAATGAGCTTAGTGTGCCGAAATCTCGGTGACGGATGGCGCTGAACTGATGACTCAGGTCCTTTTGGATGCAGCAGTTGCGGTTTCACCTAACAAAGTACGTGATCGATGGATCAGGCAGTTCCGAAGGTTAAAACTACTTATAGTCAGTTTTACGATCACAACATAGTCGGTTTTTAATCGAAAGATAATCTTTAGCTCAATCTAAATAGTAATAGACGTTTATTGAAAATCACAAAAAGCCCAAATAATGAAAATCATAGGGCAAAGTTGCAAATTATGAGAATTTAAATTAATGTGAAGTCATAAAAAGAGAAAACACAGACATTAACAACAACTGATTAGATAAGCATGCAAAAAAGCTTTTCCTTCTTAAAGATGAGCACTTACTTACTTTCCTTTTTCGTTTTTCGTCGCTTGTTCCCGATTCCACCAGGGTTGGACGTTTCTGCGATGACTTTCTTCCACGCTTTCCGATCTAGAGCAGTGTCCTCCTTGACCTTCAGTTGTTCTAGGTCTTCATTGACACAGGCGTACCACGTTTTCTTCGGTCTTCCTGGTGGACGGCGACCGTCAATCGAAAGATGGTATACCTCACCGATGATGTTATCAGTTGTTCTCCTTACATGCCCGAACCACCGCAAGCGTTTCTGACGTAGGCGAATAGGAAGTTCGGGTATGCCGCACAGTCTTGCCACTTCATCACTTGGTACCTTGTCCTTCAGCTTGACATGGGCCATATAACGCAGCATTCGCCTATCAACGCCTCTTAGCTGCTCTATCAATTTTTGAGTGAGTGGCCACGTTTCCGCACCATAAGTTAGGACGGATCTTATGCACAACTCGCATACGTGTGCCCTGTAACTCAACGGAATGCCTTTGTTTGTCAACAGGCTGGCTAGCTCCCGCCACTTCTTCCACGCGATTGCAATGCGCGCTCTGACTGCACTTTCCGTTCCGGCTTCTCTATCAAGGACATCCCCAAGATAGCAGAAATCTTGCACCTCTTTCACCGTCATGCCGTTGATTTCTAGGGAGTCATCGCCGTCTGCAAATTTGCCATTCACACACTTTCGACAACGGAAACTGTGGACTCCATTGAGGGCACGAAGTCCGGAACACTTCTTGTGGCACCTCATTTTGCACGAAACACAGAAGATAGAGTTCACCCCGACGCCTTTCATGCAGCAACTGCAAGGCCATTTTCCTGACTTCGTCTGCTCCTTAAGACTCTTGACTTTTGACTTTTGACTTGTTCGGACTTTTGACTTGGTTCCGTTGATCTTCAATCCTCGCTTTTCCAACTGAATGTTCCACACCTCGAGTTTCCTTGTAGCGTCTTGTTTTGACGTCGCCGTCAGCACTAAGTCATCGGCATAGAGTAGCTCCCACGGACCATCACTTCTGCATTCCTTTGGCATTTCCTCCATTACTGTGATGAGCAACACAGTGGAATTTGTAATTTCCTGGAATATGGCAGCGTACGCGGAACTAGCTCATTCAGCGGATGTTCACTGTCTGTTATGATGTCTAGAAACAGTTTATATGCTTGTCCATTTCTGCGATATTCCAAAGTCAAAATATATACAGTGCATCTTCGATTATCCGGATGGTCAAAACCCAATAGGTCAGTCAAAGATCCGGATAAGCGAATTTTTAAATGCCATGTTAGCAAAAGCTTGTAGGCTTAGGTCAAAGACATTTGATTATATACCAAGATCCCCGTAGAATATGATCTACATATATCCATATAATCTGTATGTATATATCCATCCTGCATATCTACCTAGAATATAATACTTGATATATTTGATTCCGATTCTTCGACTGTTTAATGAAATGATGAGCATCAATTATACATGTCTGCTATATATTCACTGTCGTTCCTATTAAAGCACATAAATGCACGTACACAAACAATGACCGTGAAGTGAGACCATGAATTGAAAGTGATTTATCAAAGCTGTATCCCAGCTTTGACTAGCATGCATAACCTACTTAAGAATGCTCCAATCATTTAGCTGCTTGCCTATTATTTGACTCAGGCGAGAACCGCACATTGAGCAAAAATTAATTGCTGGTAAAGCAAGAGTACTTCGTGTATGTGTTACCTAAAGAGGAGAGGAATGCTAAAATGAGCATTTGATTCCATGTATATAGATGTACATGTTTTGATGGAATCACGGAGAATCGAACGGATTCTGAAATTACGTCCGGATAATCGAAATCCGGATAATCGAAGATGCACTGTACAATCGCAGTGATCCTTGTCACAAATTGTCTTATGACAGCGTCTTTGAGTTCTGTCAAGAAGAGCTGAGCTAGGCGCCTGTGAATTTACAAAAAGAGGAGAACAGTACTCAATTGCATTTCGGATGCATAGGCCAAGACCACCTGCTTCTTTGGAGCAAAATCCCTCAGGCCTGTCGCAGCGCATAGATCTTAGACGATGCCTTCTTTGTTGCTTCGAAAATATGAAACTTCCAAGTGAGTCGTTCGTCAACAGTAACACCTAAAGTCTTCAGCCACTCAACACAAGGAATTTGTTACAATGACAAATCACGTGGCTCAAAATTTACATTGCAAGTTATAAATATCTGCTGACATTTTGATTCATTGATCAACATCTTGTTGTTATCAGTCGTTTTACATCATTGTTGTAACATAAAGCTGATATCATTTGTTTTCGAAATGGTACAACACATGGTGGTATCGTCCGCACATGTTATTATCAAAGCACTGTTTGAGTCAATAAGGAGGTCAGGCAGAAAATGCTAAGGGAAGGGCGGAAAAGGTGACCTCTGTGGTACGCCGCTGGACATTGTGGAAAAAGAACCGCAGGTTCGTATCCATCGAACCTTCTGAAAACGATTCCGCAAATAGTTAGATAAAAAGATGATCAGAAAGTTAGATGATCGGAAACGCATCTAATCAACTGATCCAGGAGCAAGTAATGCAAAAGCTGGTCAAAATGCGATAATTCGCGTCATCGATTACGTTTCCATCGATTCAAGCTTTCAATGCTCGAAGCGAGGATTCTGAAAATTGAAGAGAAGTGAAACTAAAAGAAGAAAAGATAACAACATTTAAACACTAAAACCATTACCTGTAGAAGTAGGAGTTTCCCATTGAGTTTCATGTTGTCAATGTTTCTTTTTCGATTTCAACGATTCACTGCCCAAGGAGAAGATTCCACGAACTTGGAGGCTGATGAAAGCTTATCATACACGGAATAAAGGAATTTCAGGAATTTCCCTTGATTGACTAAGCGCATAAGATTTCAAAAGATCTCTTCATTCATAGGTAACTTGGTGATGAGCATGAGTTAAATACATGATATTTGGGGAAACGAAATTTCATAATGATTTCACGCTCCCGTAACTCATCCATAGGGCTCAATTCGTCTTGAATAAAACCTTTTTATCGAAGCTCATTTCGAATGCGATGATTACGATATCGATTTTTTACAGAATTTTCACCCCTAGCACATCTATGAGCCTAGGAGCTAGGAGATACGATGCTAGGAGTTACTGAATGAAAAAGTAATTAATTGTATTACTTGTAATAAATAAAAGAAAATAAACCTTCTAATCTGATTAACCTGTCCCCATCAGAAGCCTGTTGACACGCCTCTTGAAAGTATCAAGATTGTATTGGTCAGGGAAAGTGGTCTGGGGAAGCTGATTCCAAAGCTGTGCCGTGCGAACAAAAAAAGCATCTCAAGCGACGCACACCAGGTGCGTGTTCTAAGCTTGTATGATGGCAAGTGAGTGCATTATCTCTGCGTGTGCTTCTGGAGAAGATCTTTGGTTTGGGTACGCACTCATTTACTGCAAGGCTGCTTCTACCGAAATAGTACCTATAGAAGAAGACTGAGTGAAGCAACATCCCGTCTGACGGAGAGCGGCTGCAACTTGCTAGCAAGTTTTCACCCATGAGATTCTTGACTCGCTTCTCAACCCGTTCAAGGAGGTTAAGATGCGTTTGTGGGGCGCCGGCCCACAGATAACAACAATACTTCATTAACGCCAATAACGAACATTGCTATCAGTTTTGAAAGGCCAAGGGCCAAGGAAGAATTTGCGAAAGCCTGGGAGGACGTTTAAGTTTCTACGCGATAGTTAACATGTAGAGTGAAATATGAAACTCAGGTTATGTTTCTCTCCTTCTTACTTTTAAAAAGTTCTGATCTAGTTCTTAAAACATGTCTCATTTTTGTCCTATCTTCTTTGGTTCAATAGTAGTCGAAGTTTGAAGTTTGGCAAAAAAATAAGTTTTCGACTTTGCGTTTGTCATTTATCGAACCTTATTGTCAGGCTCTTGATTTTCAACAATGTCTATGTGTGGGAATCTGTTTCTGTGTGCATATATAGGCCATTAGTGGTCTCCGTGGCACAGTGGTTAAGTGCTTGGCATAGCGATCTTTTGGTTCAGAGGTCGATCCCCGAAGGTGTCATTGGAAGTCGGCAGGAAGGGCATCCGGTCTCCGTGGCACAGTGGTTAAGTGCTTGGCATAGCGATCTATTGGTCCAGAGGTCAAGCCCCGAAGGTGTCATTGGAAGTCGGCAGGAAGAGCATCCAGACTAAAAGTACTATAACGTTCCATAATACTTCCAAGTCTGACTATGGAAAAGGTTCATAAATAGTCATCTTATTTCTATCTACATTTACTGCACAGAGTATTTGAACCCATGCAGAATATATCAAATTGTGATCTCTCTCATGTTACAGTACGCTTCGCAATTGCTTACTGATACATTTGACCAAACTTTCAATTACTACAACGAACTGATCTTAAGATATCGTATTTGTTCTATTAAGCGCCCTGGCCTATATATCGTGATATTTTGTCACTGATTCGTTTGTTTTACATTCTTCATGTATGATGAGCATATGTCACAATTCTACAAGTATATTATAAGAAAAATTAATCGAAATTCACATTGTTCAACGACACGCCATTGAGTTCATTTGACATTTTTCATAGGATAGTACAAATACTGCAATATATTCTGTTTCTCACATGTGTTTAATTATTTCATCTTTACAACTCATACATGTATTGACAAGGACATACACCCGAATATTTCTTGTTCTTGCACCTAATATGTAACCGCAATTGTTCTTAGAGCTTCTTTTTTGTTGAAGTATTCGGAGGGGTTTCCTACAGGGTTTCCGCACATTAATGTGTGATACTGATAATACGGGGAAAAGTTAAAGAGATTGTAATATGTTCATGCGTGAATTCGTTGTTTGTTTTGTCATTTTTTGGCAATTTTGCCACTAGACACCCTGCATCTTATTTTGCTTTCTTGTCTGATTTTCAGTTTTTAATTTCATTTTCATCGGTAGAATTAATTTTGTGATTCACTCAAACCTGAATAGTAATGCGGACACATTTACATCTAATTCAAGGGAAAATATACTTCTGCGGATACTATCATGTATTAAATTACAAATATAACGCCCGACGTTTCGCTGTCAACCAGCTTGATCACGAGCAAAATTTATAATGCCACAAAGATGATAAAAACTGGAATCGTGCGCAGAATGGAGTTACATAATCCCAAATTGAGAGACAATGAAGTTTCCTCAAACAAAAGTGTCCTTAAAGTTCCTTTCCTTGGTGAGGATCACAAAAGAAAAGTCCTAGGAGTATTATGAAGGACTGGTCTCACTGAGAAAATTCGTATTTGCTTCACCTCTGGAAGATCCCTCAAAAGAATCCTACATCCTCCGAAAGAACGAAAGGAATGCTCGACAGCCTGTGAAACGTGTTCCTCTGCAAAACAAAAAAGGTACCGTAAAATGGGGTAATTCGGACACCTGGTCACTTTTTATCTTTATTGTTATTGTTTATCTTTCTTTTTTATTGTTAGATGCTTCTAGTGAGACCGAAATGCATTTTTTAGTTAGATATACATTAATCAACTGAAATTTATCAATAGACGCGATAATTTTTTTTCAGTGTATTCACAGCTACATTATATTTAAAATTCAAAAAGTCGAGAAAAAACTAATTTTACTATTTTTGATCAGGTTTGATCTACCACAAAGCTTTGTTGTAGGTTGAAATGGGCTGGCTTGCGGAAGTACCATTAGAAACCCTTACTAATTCAGTCACTCGTTTGTAGCTGGTCAGTTGTTGTACCCAAATACAGACGACGCGAATTCTTGGAATTTCTTGCGACGGTGGGTTCAGCAAGAAAGGCTAATTGATACTGATCAATCTGCTGAGACGGCATTTCTCACTGTCTATTGTTATCGCACGCGAGTATGTTGATGAATCACGCGCAAACTTGTTCAGCGATCAAGGATTCAATGTATGACTCACGTGACCAAGTGATGTAGACGACACATGCGCAAGCTGCTCAGTCACCTTTATGAAGTCCAGTGGACCGGGCTGGATCCAATGTGTTACTTGTGCCGAGTGGTTCTGTGGCAAGTGCAACGGTGGAAGCCTTGATCCCTTTTCGAGTGTGCCCAGTGTACATAGACTCATTTTAACTTCAGTTTGCAACATTTGCATTTGATTTAGATCGTTTCTGTTCAGTTTGAAATACAAAACTTGTTGGTGTCCGAATTACCCCATTTTTTTAAGTACCCCTCGTAGAAATTATCCAGACAAATTTCTACAAAGCTTGAGGTTACCGGGTCATTACATACTGTAAATAACGCCCCATTTCCGGTTCAAATAGGATTATAGGATCATAGCATCATTACAAATGACAAAAAAATTTCAAAAACCCTCAAAAAAGTGTCCGAATTACCCCATTTTACGGTAGATGTTTTAGTAAATGGGCCATATACAGAATTTCATGCTCTATTTGTGACAGTTTACATTGGGGAGACAACACACACTGTACAATCTCGACTTCACGAGCACTTCAAGAAAGAATCAGCACAATATCAAATGGGAAGTATTGCATCATAATGTGAGAAGTTGGCATAAACGGACCTACCTTGAAGCCATTTGTATAAGCGAGGTGAACTCTGCGGCCCTCATGAATGGCTGCATCGGTAGGAAATTATCTGTCTGCTGATGCGTGCGCGCTACTTTGCTTCACTTCTCGTTTAGCTTTTGAACTTTTAGCATTACTACTTGTATCGTAAATATAGTAGCACCTCAAGACTCCTAAACGTGTTTAGGGGACCTTGATTATTCACGTGACTATCCCGCACTGACGTGTAACTACATTCTGCGCACGCTTCCAGTTTTTAACACCATTATTTATCACCATTGTGCCATTGTGATAATAACCCATCGGATTGCTAATTTAACAATACCTCTCCACACAGGTTGACATGACACGGAGGATTTGCAAGATGCTATTATTCCATCTGTTTTGCTATCACGATCAGTCAAATCCAAAATGTCTACAAAAGTGTAAAAAATTAAATATCTCACATATGATACTGGGTATCATATCATTCGAGTTCATCGCTGTCTGTACAACTACACTGTAAACTGTAGGGCACTAACTTAGGCAAGAAGCCGAAATTTCGTGCCAGTTAGCGCCTAGTTAGTGCCTTTCTAGTGCCTCGAGGCGCCACTTGGCACTAACAAGCACCAAGTCAAATATTTGTTTGTCCAATGAAATCGAAGGAAAAATCAATGGGCACGAACTCCACATTATGAACTTCGTGCCTTGTGTTGGTTAGAATTGATGCCTAAATTTCGTGCCTTATTCAAGCGAAATTTCGTGTCCTAGAGTTTACAGTGTACACATGATGCAGGTACATTGCCAACTACTGAATAATATCTGACGTTCTCCATCACTCATGATCAAAATATTTGTAAGTAGGACTCTTTTCGGGTTTGCCCTCACATTTTTCATGAATGCAAATTCACCCTGTCACATTAACTACTACAGGTACCTCATTGCTACGCTTATCTTGGCAAATATTGAGAGCACAGAATTAGATTCATCTGTACGCGCTTCGGTTTCCTAGAAAGGAAGAATTGTATGTAACCTTAATATCGAATGGCAGCTACAGAATTAGAGAACTTGCTCCTTCTCGAATGGATAATTCGTGTATCGCTTGCTATTGGAAATGGCAAACAATAAGCTATCAGCTGAGGACAGTAGAGCCAGTGAGAGAGGCGTGCGTGCTGTGATATCACTTCGGACACACCAAAACACACATCCCTGTCTTGGCCAACATTCAATGTATGCACTATACAGTGAGCAATGCCGAAGAGAGGATCATCAAGTGAACTAATTTTCGTACGCCTGCTACTTTCTTTAATAATGATCGGAAGGGCCAACATTATGGAGAAAACGTGTGCGCAATGATCTGAATTCTTCGAATCTGAAGGAATTTTGACAATCGAAGCACTTTGCTGGAACTCTCATTAATCCACAAGCGACGCACGACTTTTTTCCTATCTCTGTAAGGTATTAGGAATTCCTTTTTGCCCACCTAATAGGTTCCTCGATGTGCCGTCAATTTCGTATTAATCACACTTCTAGCAAACCGAAGCAGATAAACAAAATATTTAATTCTGTGATTGAGAGTTTTACTAGCCTACCTGATCCTTACTCCAACATTTAATACACAAAACAGCGATGATGTAAGGAAGATTCGTGTATTGAAGCCAAGTTCAAATCTTCAACAGCTATCTCTGTTTCTACTGCCTACATTCCCTCCTCACATGCAACCTCTCTTTCACTTGATGAGGACCAAAGGATGTTCATTTTCACACGAACGTTAACAGTAAAGCAGAACACATTTTTGCATGATGCCAACACTGCATCCTGTAGTCGTGTTAAATGCGATTGTGATTTATTTCATCACCCCGTTCAAATCTCAAATGTTTCAAACATGCTCTCTCACATCAAAGTGCTTGCTCCCTTCAATCTCTTCATAGATATCTGCAATGAATAGTGTTCTAAAATGAACAGAGATGGTTGCTTTTCTAGAAAAAAATGGGAAGGGGGTACCCGCAAAACAGGAGGACAAATAAAAATGCGTTTTAGCCACTCACTAAGTCAATTTGTATCCGATGTATCGGCCTAGGCACATGTCACCAGTGTACTTATATGGATTGGATTATTTTCTCAAGTTGGTTTTCTATTTAACCATTAAATGCATTCGCACCTTAATCTGTAGGCCTACTACCTATATAAGCCTAAAAAGTTAGTCATGCTGACAGTGATACAATGATCATAGTTTCATAGGTTGTTGTAATTAAGGAATGAATTTACCTTGTTCCTGCATTCGGCAGCATGAGATAAAAATGATACCGTCAGCATCTTCGATTGTTTTCCAAGAATTCCCAATTGCTGGGATATAGCTATGATGCAATTATGCGCTGTGATGTACTTTGAAAGCAAATGGGTGTAGTAATAAGGAATAAAGGTAGAAATTAGCAAAAGGAAGTTATGTCTGGTTATTGGACTTAATGAACATTTGAAATTCCGTTACCGTATAGCACAAATTATTTTCTTATTTTATTAATTGACATATTTTCACAACCAGAAATGGTGATGGTGAAAAATTCACTTTCTCTCCTTTATATTAATTGACCGATGGTAAGTTAAAATAAGAATAAGCAGTAAAATGCCAACGCTTCGTGCCACTAACACTACGATAGGCCGACTTCTGTACAACAGTATTTGATGACCCATATTAAATATGGAAGCAAAGAAACAGAGTTCAAGTACTGCGTAGTTAGAAATTTGGTAGTCAAATTTGGCGTAGTCACAATGGCACCGAAAGTATCTGGCAAAGCCGCAAAGAAGTCTAGCAAGGCTAAGGCCCCAAGACCGACAAGAAACGCAAGCGTAAGCGTAAGGAGAGCTATGCCATCTACATCTACAAGGTACTCCGTCAGGTGCACCCCGACACTGGCATCTCCATCAAGGCCATGTCAATCATGAACAGTTTCGTGAATGACATCTTCGAGCGAATTGCCAACGAGAGCAGCCGACTTGCTCACTACAACAAGAAGTCGACTGTCTCCAGTCCGTTCGCCTTTTGTTGCCTGGTGAACTCTCTAAGCACGTTGTGAGCGAGGGAACGAAGGCAGTCACCAAGTACACTGGCTCTAAGTAATTATCGCTGCTTCTGTGAACGCTCAAAGTGTCAGTGGCACGAAGCGTTGGCATTTCATTGCTTATACAGTAGAATTCGCTTATATCGGCTTCGGCTATATCGGCGATTCGCCTATATCGGCGCATTTTCGCTGTCCCTGACTGAAAAAAATTCGTTTATAACGGCGGATTTCCAGGAAATCCTCAAGCGATGTGTTTTGCCTAGAAGAGTCACTAGAATGACAGTATATGTGGACGCGGATGGCTGTAGATTCTGTTAGGACTATCCGATTCTAACTATTCTAGTGGCATGTGAAAATTTAGATCTTCTACAATTCATCTCGATCATGTTTGGGGGTTTGATCAAAATTGTGGAATCCAGCAGCCGAGGAAAGATAAGTAGGCTTGCCACTGTATCTCACTGATAATTCTCACATAATTAGTCATTCATTCGACGTGATGATTGCATTGTTAACGCCTTCACCTACGATGCTATTGTCAGACCTGACTTAGTGACTGTTGCGTCATCAAAGGAGCACAGGCTACCGTCGAAAACATTGTTGAGTTCGATGCATGTCCTCTCTCTAGACAGAAAACGGCTCGCCACCCCATCCATCTCTATGGTTTCGCCTGCACGTGACTCTTAGCAGCGTCTTGATTTATGCATACTCTTCTTTGTTTTGTGCTTCATATAGCAGGTAAGGATGTAGGCATGAAGAAGCTTCAATCTTCTTGATTCAAAAAGCATACTCAGTTTTTGACAAACATAGTGATATCCGGCTTGCGATACTTACGTTGCAAGCATCAGTTCAGAAAGGCACAATTTTTAGATATCTATTGATTACATAGACACAATTACATGTACATGTTGGACAATAAGTCAATATGTACATGTATTTAAGTATAGCAACGCAATAATTCATGAGTCAATACACGTATATACATTGTATGATGCATGGCATGATCTCAGAGCTCGTGTAGATTTCACAAAACTTCAAAATTCAGGGAGTTTGCATATATCGGCGGTTTTCGTCTGTCCCTTGAGGCGCCGATATATGCGAATTCTACTGTATTTTAACTTACCATCGGCCAATAAATATAAAGGAGAGATAGTGAACTTTTCACCATGACCATTAGTAACAGTTTGTTCCTGACCATCAATTGGATCACAACTAAAACTATATTTGGTGACAACATTGTCCAATAACCCTAAAACGATATATCATTCACCATATATGCATTTTCATAATGGAACAGCATGTTATGAGACATGTGCTATATACATGTAAAAGTAACTTTTTGAAATTCCGTTACCGAGCAGTTTTATGTTTACAAATGATAGAAAAATGAATTTCTAAAATTTCTTTTCTGTGTCATTGAAAAGCCCATCGAAGTGTCTCACATGACACATTTCAAAAGGAAAAAGAATCTTCATTGACCAAGTAGCAGTCATGTTTACAGTGAAAATGAAATTCAGTTACCGCTTGGTCAGCCCCTTCTAGGGGAGAGTGGGGTGAATTGGCACCTTGGGTGAATTGGCACCCACCCCCCTACAGCCTATTTTAGGCTCTGTATCAAAAATCCGAAATATACATTGAAAGCACTATTATAGTGCACACTTGGCATATAATAATTATGTTCATGGCGGACTTCGTTTTTCCTCCACACATAAAAATTACGTTTACCTTAGGTCAAAATTTTTTTCCATTCCTGCAGTTTTTGGGATATATTTTTCCTAGCAGCTGATATTTACCGGCAATATACGTTTTCTGCTAGCTAGGTCAATGGACTAAAAGGTCACATAATTGAAATTTCCAAAATTCAGGTATTCTCGGTACGC